>MU006781.1:1163603-1276811 GCA_010093635.1 Massarina eburnea CBS 473.64
TTTACTTCCTCCTGCTTTACTTCCTCCTGCTTTACTTCCTCCTGCTTTACTTCCTCCTGCTTTACTTCCTCCTGTTCTCCTTCCTCCTGTTCTCCTTCCGCCTGTTCTCCTTCCGCCTGTTCTCCTTCCTCCTGTTCTCCTTCCTCCCATATACTAACATATTCTTCTTCCTCTGGTATTTCATACCCATCGTACGCTTGCTCGTACCACCATCCTCCTTCCTCTTCTTCTACTTCTTCATTCATTAATTGAAGTATCTTGATCCAGGGTTCCCTCTCTGGATCACCCGAGTTGCGAAAGAAACGCTTCACCCATCTGTGACGGAGTGATTGTGCCGTGATAATAGGTTCGTAGCATATGGGGCACCTGGTAAACGTTGAAGGTAGATAGAAGAGCATCGAGCCGTAGAGAAGAAAGTTTTGTTTTGTTGTGTAGAGTGACATGGTTGGGAGCCTGTTGTGTGCCGTCGAGTAGCATCCACCGGAATCCGATGTTTGCCGATCTGATGACTGCTTTTGGTTGCAGAAATCTGGATTTGCGGAATCGTGAAAGCTTGAGACATTTTATAAGAGTTGGAAAAAGATGAATTACCGAGTACCGTTAAAGAACGATCCGATTTACCATGTTGAAATAGGTGGTAGCTGGGACATTCGACTACTTCGTAGCCAATCATGCTATGATTGTTGAAAATATGTGGGTCCTAGCTCACTAGGTTCGGTTCCGAATATTCTGATGCTGAATAATGTCTTCTTCCTCTTCTTTTCTTCCTTACTACCATACTTCGAGGCGCGAAAAATGACACGTAGGTAAAAATAAGACTACAGACAGAAACTGCAGAGGGAGTCTCGACATGCGTATCCGTGAGGGTAGGAGAGCGATGAGGAAGGCGATCTTTTGGTCGTGAATATGATGCGTCAACGTAGCAGTGGCTGGACGGGCGAATTTCATCTCATAACAGGACACAGTAATGTCTTGGTTAACCTTGTCAAAAAAGGATATACAGCATAAGATCATAGAAGTGAAGAGGGCAGATTCCCTCTAATATATGTATCTACAGTACCTCATAAGTTTCCGTACACTTCTAGCGCCAAATGACCCAAAAGTGTAAGGAGACCAATGACGTAGCACTGTATGGCGACGCTAGTTAAGAAATACATGTCATCCTAACAAAAAACGAGACCTGCGCTATTGCCAATTGCCCTAACGGACAAATCAATAGCGGCGGATAGAGCAGCTACCTTCAACAAATCTCTTAACGTCGTAGATATGCGAGGAGTTCCATACGGTACTGAGATGAAGGTAAGGTGAAAGGATGGATTCGAAAACTGATAAGGCTGAGGGACAACTATCTGAGCAAGATACCGATATCAGCCCTGGTCTTATCTTGCCGCATCGAGGTTTTCAGGAACGTGAATCTGAACCATTAGATCTGTGGGGGCGCCCTGTGCGTACCGGGTTTTCTTTATTCAACAGGGTCTAAACACTTCAACAGTATAAAATTTTCAAGCTTCTTTATAGGTAGAAAACAGCAAGGGAATAGCAATAGAAAGATAATGATGTAATTTCAAGTGCGCTAGCTTTTCTATCAAGCTTTTTCGTTAAGAGTCACCTGAATAGGTGCCCAGAGTTGCTCTATATACCGAACTATTAAATAGCTTAAATAGATTCTACATCCATAAACCAATTCTATATCTACATAGCTAGAAGGCATATAGTATGACCATCGATTGAGTTAATTCTATATAAGATAGTAGTACGTAGTCATCTACAGTAATAAGATATATACTAAGCGCTGCTGTTACCAACCTTGGTAAGAATAACTCTTACAAATTAAAGCGTAGGAGTTTAAAAAGTAATGAAACATCTATCGTCATAGAAATTCATAGATTATAGTAATTCATATGGCGCTCAAACACACGTGGAGGAAATTCATCCATGCTATACCCTGAGCCGAACCTAAATCCCTACTGTCTGTACACCGTACAGAATAGTTTCTTAGTGTTGAAACAAGCTCATTGGCTGAAGGATTCAGGTATCCTCACTAAAGGATTCAGGTATTCTAATCCAGGCAGTGTTCAGATAAGACTCAGGTAGATAGACAAGGGTAGTTCTCTATAAGAAGCCTCTCTTCTTGCATAGAGAAGGAGGCAGGCTAAAGAATAGATTTACATCTTGTCTTTATTATTATTTTCCTTTTACTATACAGTACTCCCTGCTAGTCCTAGTATAGGACTGTACAACTGCTCTACTCCCTACTAGTCCTAGCATAGGAGAGCGTACCCACTTACCTGGCAGAGCCACCGTCGCGACAAGAACCCCCAGTTGTTGATCAACTGACACCTACTGAAATTCTACGAATATACAAGCCCGACTAAGTGAAGTCTTTCACCAGTATATATTCTACATAATATGTATTATGAGGACAACCGTATTGTAACCCGTTTTCTATTTCCAGCTTGCATTGCTGTATGCTTCCGTTTCCAAGCCATCACTTCACGTTCCAGGAGAGATTTGAAGATGTCGTGGAAAATGAATTCATCACCCAACTAGAACAACAGCCCGCAATTAGCAGCAAATGCAAAGAAGAGAAGTTATTACGACAAGCTACTAACTATATCCATGCTTCCCTACATCCTATTCCTTTGTCCGCTCCATGCTCGCTATTCATATCTAATCGTTCGTCGAATATGCGCTGAGCTGTGCAGGACGGAACCTAAGATACAAAATCAGATACAGTGGACAAGAAATATCGGAAAAGTATCACCTACTATCCAAGGAGCAGTATTTACTCTAACTGAACCTCGACAGCCTCCACAGCCGGGACGGCCTCACGAGCGCTAAGCCAGGACCTGACCTGGTTGGTCATACCAATGAAACGCTTTTGGCTGTTTTTGAAGTCAGATGATTCATTACCTAGTAGAGTTATAGAGGACGTGCCAGTGACCACTCGGGTTCATGCCGCAGGCAGGACCGACAGCGGAAACGCTGGTAGCGAGGGCGACGGCTGCGATGATAATGAAGAACTGCATGTTGATAGTAAGAGAGGGTTTACGTTTTGTTGGATAGAGAAGTAGGAATGAATGCGCTAGGCAAAAGCGTGAAGAGAATAAGCAGTGAAGATATGCTAGTAAAGAATGTGGATGATGATAAGAAATCTGGACTGTAGGAGAGAGATACTTTATACACGCCTCGGTATAGGCTATGCTGCTACACATGGATGTGTTCGCTTTCTAAAAAGCCCAATATATCGTCTAGGTGCAGCGTGAAACTTCGGACTTTAGAACAACGCCTTACTTCGAAGCTAAATTATCACGTACGGCAGCTATAGCTTTGTTCCTCTGCCAGCGGTTAGATACCGATCGCGTATATATAATAGTGACAAGGAAGTTCAGGGTGCATTAGGCCTCGACAAGACAGGAGCACTAACAATGGGGCTGACGTGTGTGTTTCCCCTAGTTGTACTATAGAGAAAATGCTAATAAACAGTTTGTATCTAATTAAAACAGTTTGTATCTAATTAAAACAGATAAAAGATTTGTTCTAAAAAACCTGTAGTGATAGCATTCTGTAAACAAAAAGTCTCATATTTCCCTAGAAGACGCCAGGGCATTTGCACAACCCAACGAAGCCGCAACGAGGAACATGATACTAGTTAACCAATAAGGTATTACATACATAGAGTTAAAATTAATCACCGCAAGTGTAGGGCGTAACGGACATACATAGGGAGCTGTAAAGTTTGCACAGCTTTCTTTCTGCAAGGTATTTAAAAAGACATTATAGCGTTAGAATATCTACCCTAATATTCTGCTATGGGTCATTCCTCTACCCCACCAGCTACAGTTTGAAATTTAAATTACTCGACAAAGACTATTTTACCTTAGCCCTTCTCTCCATGGATCACGACAACGACTAGACTCTGTCGAAGGGTGCTCAACCTATGCTCTGGTTAGCCATCTTCTGCTTCACGTGCTTACTTATTGTGTCTTTCCCTAACCACATCAACCGGCGGACCAGTACATACTCCTAATACATGGACTGAAACTACTTGTAGTGTGATGTTTCAAGACAACCTTAGATAAGCTTCGCTAAATCTGTGCCTGCAACCTTAGGCATTTCTATGCTAGCCATATCCGCTTATAGTGCATTTCAAACCTCTCACGACCTTTCCCCAGACGATACATTCAACGATATCTATACACGATATATCTTAATCAGATCCTCGCATACCCTATGCATGTGCTATCAAAAAAGCAATTCAAACAAAGCATCAAACCATGTACATAGCTCGAACTTCCATCCTATCAAGTAAATACTAACCCACATGCAGCTCGATCACAAAGACACAACACCTACATGCAGTCCCTAGTACCGAGGAAGGAACCTCCTATTCAACATCCGAGGAATAGGTACCCCATGGGAAACTCCATACCTCTGGCCCAGCACCAAGTATACCTGGCTATCTCGCGAGTCCTCTACCAAACCCTCAGACCAAAAGCCTACCACACGTCATAACCTCACAGCCAAGGGGAAATGGAACGCTATTGGTATCCGTTGTGTCTACGTACTCATAAACTGCTTCCTCCTTGCATGTTTCTATGAACTCTAGGATAGCGTACTTAACTTCAAACCATCAGACTTCAGCCGTAAGAAGGAATGCCTATTTCTACGACTCTTGCAGAACTGTGTCGATACAACACCTACACCGCCAATTACACAACGCGAGCTCTACGTTCGTGGATGGCAAGCATTCACTACCGCAGTAGATAGTCTCCTATTATTATCCCTATATCACGACGTCCGCTTCAATCTTTATAGCTGTTAGTCTCGATGAATCATGGGAATGGCCCCCTTTCTTCGGGCCTATAAGCAAAGCTTACACGATGCGGCGATACTGGTCTCACTACTAGCAGAGAACGATCTACCGATCTTTTAGTAGCCATGCAACACTCCTGTCTAGCAAATTACTGAACAGAAAACAACAGCGTACGATGCTCGCTCGGACCGTAAACTCATTTATTGTTTTCGGCTTGAGTGCTATAATGCACGCGAGGGTGACTCGGAAATACGGAAACCCGTGTGCGTGGGGGGGGGGGGGGGGGGAAGCATGTTATTCTGGATATTCCAACCTATCGCATTCATACTCGAAGGCATGGTGCAGTTCTACTAGGGAGAATCCAAAAGGAAGTTAAGGATCTCGGCCAGTCCTGCATTGGACGCTTTTGAGCGAGTTGTTGGGTGTGCGTGTGGCTTATGTGGGTGGTTCCAATGCGTACCAATTCACTGGAGAATTGCATGCTTGTATGATTAACCTCTAGGAAGTCCGTACACAAGCAATGTCATACACCACTTCACTCTATCCCCTCCTTCATCGTTTTAAAAAAAACCTCTAATACTTACCTTTTATTCAATAACTGAAGTCTTTCCACCCAATCCCTAACAGCGTCAAGAGAGCATCAACAAGAGTGACGCTAATAATGTCCATACTAAATTCCGACCATTACCAGTAAATAGCATAGTTCGAATCGAGAAAATTGAACCAGATGGATACTAAAATTCGCGAGATAAGTAAGTGCGAGTCGACCCTCCAGTATATTTCGATGGAATCTTGGGAAAAAAATCGTCCCACGTCTTCCATTTTCGCCTTCGCTAAAATGTGCAAAGTCATCGACACTGTTGTCTTCAAGTCCAGCTCCTCGAGCGCTGTATAATCTGATTCTCATCATCGTCTAACCATCATCTTTCTGAGCACATTGTTGTCATTTTAGCCATCAATATCCTGCTCAAGGTCTCCTATCCCTCATCTTTTCGCGAATTCCCCTAACACCGGCCATTGTCATGATGTTATATTCAATTATTCCTACCAAACCCTATGAATACACCACCAATCCACACCCAATGAAAGCTACCCATTTCCATCTCTCCCTATTCACCCCCTCCCCCTAAACTGTTCCGTAACCATCTCCCCCAGCGTCCTCCTCTGCCGAACCTGACCTGTCTCCCCCGCCAAAATCCCCGTCGCCAACCCTCCTTCCCTCTCCCTCTCAGCATCGAGCCTCGCCCTCAGCCCCTCAAACCCCTTCTTCTTCTCCTCACCCACAATCCAGCCAGGCAGCCTCCAGCTACTCGCCCCAGGCAACATATCCCGCCGATACGCGGTACCCACGGCCCATCCAACAGCGGCGCCTAGTAAACTGCCCGGGAACTGCGAGAGCGCGAGTTGGAGGGGCGCGAGGTAGGTTGCGGATTTCGAGGTGAAGGTTAGGGATTTTGCCCATATTGATGTGGGTGTGGATGTGGATGGGGTGGAGGATTGGGTGGAGGTGGAGGAGGTGGATGTGGTGTACGGAGAGACTTTGTAGCGGTATGTGTACGGGATTGCGGCATAGTAGTTTGCGAGGAGGGCGAAGATCAGGGGTGTCGGACCCGCGGGGAGGTAGTTTATGCGACCGAAAGACAGCGGGCGGAGGATAAAAGTAAGAATGAGCGGAGGGAGGAGAGTCGTGTAGGGCAGTGTAGCCAAAAGAAAGGACTTCAAATCAATTACGTTAGCTACGATAAAAGTAGGCAGGTGTGATTGGATGGGGTGAGACACTCACAGCGAACTTGCGACTCCCCCAAAGCCTCTCTATAACCCTCAGATTATACAGACTCAGTACGGCGAAAAGCACCTCGGTCGAATTCGTGAAGCATGTCTGCCAAACCCCCACCCTCCAGAACTGCGCATAACCCCAGAGATGCGGCACAACCTCGATATGCAGATAATAACGCGTATCCGTCAAGCTCACGAGGAGCGACACGATGACAGCGCTGAATACGAGGAAGCGCGAGACGGGCGCGTTGGTGAAGCCGGACGTGATCATTGTGGAATCTCGTATGCGTGTGCTATCGTAGGCCTGAGAGTGCGAGGATCATGTTTTGCGTGCGTGGGGAGAGAAATGTGCAGAGGGATTAGTGGTGGCGTGAGGGAAAGGGTTCGCGCGTATAGGTTCGATGTTCGGGGGTGTTGCGGAGGACATGAGAACGTGGCGGGAAATCACGTGCACGCGTCGATGACGCACTTTCAAATGATGTTCAATTTCACAATCACAATGTAAACCATGTCAATGTTTGGATTTGCTTGAAATCTTTCTAACAATTAGTTTTTCTGGGACCCGACAGTACAATCGACCTCAGTCGGCCGTATAAAGGTATAATGGCAGATCTTACAACCCCTTGTCTTGCCCACGACTTAACCCCAGTGGTATACCCATCCCGAAATATGTCCTCGCGGAGTATCCTATTCCATATGAAAACGCCGAGGAAAACAACCAGAAACCTTTTTGCCCATCCGATACCCATCATAAATCATTACAGAAGTACAAAGCACGCGAAAAAGAAGAAGTAGCCCAGTCTATCGGATTACCTCTCACGCCTCCGCGACTTAAACCTCTCCATGAACCCGTCCTCATCCTCACTAGGATTGAACAGGAAGTTATGTTCCTGCGACATACCCGACCACGAACTGGACAGTGAAGGAGCCAACTGCCGTCTATGATGTGCTGCTGGAGTTGTCGCCGCTGATGCCGCTGCTCCCTGACGATTTCTTGCCACTGGCACCACCGCCGTTGAAGAGGGCCCGAAAGCGGTGCCGGTGCCCCTGTCCCTGTCCCTGCCCAGCTTGTCGACTGTCATGAACCATCGTGCCCTGTAATCTGGCAGATCTGGCACAGTGGTTAGATCAGAAATCACAGATTCAGGGGGATTGTTCTTCTCCCACTCTGAGTTTTCTGTTTGCGCGTCTATTTCAGGGTCGGACCGGACGCTGGGGCTCTGGTACAGGGACTGGGTGGGGTGGTGGGGTGGAAGTTTCTCGTGTGAGCCTGATGTTTGTGCTTGCCGACTGCTGTGGCGTGGCGGTATCTGAGTATCATCCGTAGGGTCTTGGGCTCGATCGGAATTTTGTGAAGAGCGCAAGTTCTTTGATTCGACCGGACTTTTAGCGTAGCTTGCCGAGGGTCGGGAGCTACGTGCCAAACCATCGAGTGACAGGTTGTTGTGAAACATGTTGCGGAGACCTTCAGTTGGTGTTCTTGGGGTACGCTGGGTGCTGGGGTGACTGGTCGCCGGCGAGACTTGAGTCACAGGCTTTTTCCATCTTGCAGTTCGAGCCGGCGTCTGCTGAGCTGGAGCTGGACTCCTCCGATCTTGCTGGTGACCTACAGGAATCTGGGGGACTTCAGAATACGTCGATTTTGGTCTCACTTTCTTCATCGAGGCGTCTGAGAAGCGCTTCTTGAGGTCATTGATCGACTTCTGGCTCTCTCGGTTGAGAGTCAAGAAGTTTCGAGCGCGATCCGATACCTTCAGTGATGGCAACGACTCCTTGCTGACCTTGTCCTGTGGAGAGGAAGGCTGACTATAGTAGTCGGAGTCAAAGTGGCTAGTCGAAGGGCGAGACTCATCAATGCTGCAGACTCGTGAAGGGTGCCTGTTCACATCATTGCCGTGGCAGCAAGCCCCGTCAGTTTGTGTCCTCTGGAAGTTCTCGACCTGGCCCTTTAGCAAAGCATTCTCCTGGGTGAGTGCGTCGTTCTCTTTTTCCATTCGCAGGATGATCTCTGCAGCCTCCTCGAGCGCAGTATTCTGCTTCTCCATATTCGCCACGCTCTCGTCTTGTATCTGAAGAATCTCGGCATTCCGCTCACGAAGCTCCTGAACCTCATCGCTTTGTTCCTGATACTTGAGCTCCAGGCCATTGTTCAGCTCTCGAAGATCATAGACCTCGTCCTCGAAATGTTCCAGTTCCGTGATGCGTTCATCGGCCTCATCCATATGGTCCTTCAGCTCGTGGTTCTGCTGCCGGATGAGTTCCAGCTTCATGTTCAAATCGAACAGTACTCCTTTCATCTTGTCTGTCTCGGCCTGCTGCTCGCGAGTAGTCAGATGGCGCTGCGTGGGGCCTTCGCTCGGCCGTCGAGTGCGACGGTTCGTGACTCTAGGACCCTCTTTTTCGCCTTTCGCATGATCTAGCCACGGATCGGAGTCCTCCTCATCAGCAGGCACTCGTTGAGGCTTCGTTTCGGGTGGCGTTGGAGCAGGAGTAGACTGCTTCGCCCGCTTCGCATCAAGCGCATGGCGGAGGTACTCGCTCCTGGGCTCGACAGAAGCGGAATTGCTCGAAGTGAACGACGACAACGAGTGCGTAGAAGTTGTTGGTGTCGGAGAGCCTTGCGCCGGGTAGCGTGAAATCGGTGTCGACATGTTTGTGATGTGTATGTCTCGGAAAGTATGCGCACTTGTGAGACTGTGTGTGAATTTTATCAAAGGAGCGTTCTTGTCTTATACGTTTCAGAAGAGCAGTCCGCACAAGGTCTCCTTTGTTTGGTGTTTGGATACACACTGACAGATACGTACACGTCAACGGGGCGACAGGCAGCTCTTCGTGGATGACCCTCGCTCTGACTCCACAATGCAATGTTCAAAGGCGCATATCCCAGCAGGCGATGGAAGGAGGGGTGGGCGCGTGAGGACGGAAATATTGGTTGACAGGTGGAGGAAAGAGAATTAGCAGCAGAATGGAATCCGGCGAGCGGTACTGGTCGTCGCGACCCGTGGTTCAGGCGGAGTGGGGGGTGGCGCGGGAGCACTGGGGCGGAAAGTCGCTGGACAGAGGCTCCTTTGGTTCCATGTCGCGGCGGGGAAGAGTGAAGGCAAAGAAGGGAACCCGATGCCGGCGCGGTGATGGGACTGGGAAGCAATTGGGAGATAGTGGGGGGGGGGAGTGGTGAGCGCAAAGCCGTCTGGCCGGGCTAGGAAAGGGAGCAGTTTCTTGTCACGGTAGTAATAACAGCGACGTCCGATCAACCGAGCAGGTGCTCGAGGAATTGCGTCGGCACAATTGGACGCTCACGACGCTTTACCCTCTCGTCGCGCAGAAGAATAGGAAATCTAGAGGGGGAGGGGAAATCTGGGACACTGTACCGCACACACGCAAGAAGGGCAGAAGCTGGGGCGGCACCCACAGACCCTCTGATGAACATGCACGCAAGGATGGACAAGGAGGCGCATCCCAAAGCAACGGTTCCTGCCAGGGACACAGACCGTTGAAGTAATCTCCCCTTTCCTCATTCGTGGATAGCGGCTCCGGCGCCGTGAATTGCATGGATTGGTTGCATGCAGATCCTGGTCGGGGTGTGATCACCTGGGCATCTGCCATCTGCTCCATCACCTCTAATCTCAATGCGGTCATCTTTCCTCAACACCATCTTCGACATCTTGAAACCTGCACATGTGTTGTGGACGGGCTGTTGTTGTGGAGCCATGCGTGCCATCACACGGGCGGGACGTTGCCGTGCCTAGTACGCTATAGATAGCGGCACGGGGAAGAACAACATACGTCCGCGCAGCTGTGGCTGCCTGGTCGGCGTCGCAGATGGCGCTGCATAAACTTTCGAAATGAATTGGCAGCAGTGGAAGGGTTGTGAACGCCATAACACCGTACCTATGCTACCCATCACTCACCATCTCAAAGTCTGCACGTACCTGTAACGTATACTATATTGAATGAGAACAGTAGAGGCTTATGTAAAGAAGACGTCGTGCTCCCCTAGTTTCCAGATCTCACATCTCCAACCGAATACGAGGTCCAAGTGCGTCGGTACTACATCTAGTCCATAGGAACCGCGACACCTGCCTCCTCAAGCCTCTCCTCCCACTCCCCTCTGAGCTCTTCAATCTTCTCCCAGCACTTCTCCCCTAGGGCCAAGAATTCCTTCTGGTCATCCTCCGTCAGGTCCGTCGCATACGGACTGCGTCCCTTCCTCTTCGTCTCTCCAAGCTTGCCTCCCCACCCCCACCCCGGCACTTCCGTCCTCTCCACTCTCTCGTTCCCCCACACGTCTGACGCACTGCCCCACTTAGCCACTCCGTCTTTTTCCTCGATGCCATCTATCATGCTCTGTTTTGCGAGCGCGAGCCACACCATGGACACAGCTGCGGTATGCGGGTAGATGCAGTGCCATTGTTGCCCGATGGAACGGCCGATGAAGAAGATCATCATCATGCAGTATTCGAGGAGGAGCGGGAGAGGGACAATAGACGTGGCTACTATGCCAGGGTGTGCAAGGTAGATACGTGGTTGGCTTGTCTTTTCCGTGGCCTTCGCATCGTGCTCGAGGTACTTGCTTACGAGGGGCGCGGTAATGGGCCATCGTGAAGCGATGCCCATGAGATCAGCTAGGCGTTTCGAGGACTCGTAGGGCTCGGTCGCCGTGATGCCTTGCATATCGTTGATGTCGAACGAGTGATTGTATGCGTCCACACTGCTCGTCCAAATCAATCTTCCTCTCGTCTGCTCGCTCTGGGCATGTCTCGCTAGCAGCGGCGCAAGGTAGTGCCCTAGCATGTAATGCCCGAAGAAGTTCGCGCAGAACACCTCTCCCAGCGGCGGCTCCTCCACCTCCTTCCCATCCTGTGCACTCGGCAGTTGCGGCCTGGTGACCCTTCCCACTCCCGCTATCTTGTACTTTGGCCACACGGTCGCGTTGCTCAGATCCGTGAGAACCTCCCACACCGCCTGAGGCCAATTCAAGCCCGTCCAGCCCCCAATGCCCGCATTGCATATCACGACGTCTACTTTGGGGATTGTGTCGCGCAGGCGCTTCGCGAGCTTTTGGGTAGAGATAAGGCTCAGGAGATCGAGCCGTTCCTGTCTTAGATGTACGCGTCGCTGCAGCACCATCGCAATGCCCGGCACTTTCTTCTCCGCCTGGCGGCACACCTTCTGGACATGCTGTTCCAATTTCTTGACCGTCGCGTCGCCTTTTCGCTGGTCGCGGGTAGTGATTATGAGCACGAGAGACTCGTCCTGAGGTCGGGTTTGCAGGAACTCATCGATCAGACGGGTGCCGATTCCGAGACCCAAGCCGCTGTGGCGTGGTCAACCAACAAGCCCCGCAAGCAATGAAGGGAGAGCTGAGAGTACGTACCTGTTCGCGCCGGTGACCAGGACGTAAAACCCATTGTCGGGCTGGGGAATGTCTGAGACTGACATCTTATGGGATGTGCCACTCTCGATGGTTGCACATAACTTTAGGTAGCAAAAACTTAGCTTGCCAATTGCGGTTAGAGTGGATTGTCAGCGGTGCCCGGGCAGCTTGGACGCTGTACTAGTGCAAGAGCTGCAACGTTTTCACTACGAATTCTGCAAATCGACGCAGCCATTTTCACCCTGAATATGTGGCTACTCACAATGTATTCATTTCCATCAAACAAATATCCACATTCAACAATTGCCTAATCCAGCCATCCAAAACTGCCGATTCACCCCGATCAGGCTCGGTCAGGTGCACAACACTTCACAATCCCATCCGTCTACCTACATCCAAAATTACAGACCAGGACCCCTCCTCTGTATCCCCTTAATCAATGCAGGAGCTCTGCAACGCGGGGAGAACGGGTCAAGGTATCATACGCGGAGGAAACACTCCACTGAGAAACCCAATTGTCTCGAGAGCCGGGGTTGCGGAACCGGGATAGACGGAGAAGGCCCGACGACAGCAGAAAGTTTGGAACATTTTATGGGGTGTTTCAAGAGGTGGTTCAAGAGGTGCTGCTCTGTAACTCTGTAATATACTTTCGCTGCCCAGCTCCCGACGCGTGGGCAAGGGCTGTTGAGTTTTGACGGACTGGACGATTGCGCCAGGAACCCTCGCGACAGTTCGCCGTTAGTGCACTCTGGACTAGTATGCACGTCATGTACAACTGCTGCAGGCTTAGCGGAGAGGGGTTCTTCATGGGCGACTCTCGTGTTGGAGGAGCCGAGCTCTTGATACAGATACATCACCGAGCGGAGTCGGCTCCGGTAGCCTGGCTTTTTGTCCATATCTCTACACAAATACGGTTGCTATAATAAGCCACACCGGGAGAGTTTCAGGTAGCGGTTAATCAAACTACAATCCGAACGAACAAAGGAAGGTGCTGGAGATCAGGCCATCATTCCGTGCCGCAACAGCACCAGCAATCGGCCCGAATCAGCTCACATAATACATTTGACAGCTCGGGCCGAGCCGAGCACCAGTGTCATGGGCATTAGTTGATTTGAATCAATTTTCTCGATAACCTTTTGACCTTTGTTGTCCCGAACATATGCCACTATGGTGAGTCATGTAGATCAATGGACATTGTGTAATCTGTTAAAAAACGGTTCAAAAAGAACCGCTGTCGATATCAAGCCCACTATGCCGTGATTATACCTTTACGCGAGCATAAAGTGCCGGCATGTTGGGGAAGCGAGGTGACGTTGACCACTACTGGCAAATTGTGGTGGGTCAGGAGATCGTTTTTCCTCTGAGAAAGCTGAAACAAATTATCCGAATTACCTAGGTTGTGGAACGACTCATGGAGTCTGCTGCTGGGATCAGCGAGCCTTACGGATGGTCTGCAACTTCCGCGGTAATCATCCTTGCCAAGTGTGATGGAGTATACCTATCAACCCTTGATCCCAAGGGCTCGGAGATGCATACATATATGTACGTACATATCCAAGAGGCCGATGCTCGAATATGGCTCACATCCTCACGGCCAGTGCGCACATGGACGCTCCGCTGATATTCAGGGTCGCCGAATAACGTTGTGCTGCGTGTATAGCTTTCCATCACTCCCTCGACTTGGCAAGGCGGTACCCCTCTGAGACCGTCCAGACATTGCCTAACGGTGGTTAGCTCCTAAAAATACTCCGTATGCTTACCGTCTGTGAAACAGGTTGCCGGCGAGACCACACTCTTGAAGCTACGCGGATAAAAAAAGCCCCTGTTCTCGACGTGGGCTAGTCACTCACGATCATTCGGGGGGAAATCTCTCGGTGGCGTTCGTGGTCACGCATCCAATCACCAGGGCGGGCGCTGCGGAGCCGTCAACGTGGACGCGTAAAAGTACTCAAGATGCCCCGCCTCCCACCGGGGAGGCATTTATTCGTCTTGCAAAGCTGGCGGTGTGAAGGTGCTGCAGAGTGTACATTGGTTCAATGATGGGGGGGAGGGGGGGGGAGTAGTGGTTGCTTGACCGGTCAGTGTGAGTGGGTTCGGAAAAGAGTCAAGGGTCATGTCAGCGGTGAGAAGTTAGAGGTGGTGTACTTGCCGGGGCAGCGAATGATGTCAGTGCGGGAAGGGACGTCTGAGTAAGTGCTGACATCTCCGGCTTGCGGGATCAACGGGAGACAACTCACTGGGAAGGAGCGATGAGGATTCCTCCGAAAGCAGGAAAGCAGGTGCATGCCGGTCTAGCGTGGCGAAGAGAAAGACCACGCGGCTCTTTCTCAGCCTCTGCTCAGCCAGCAGTGGATTCGAGAGGATTTTTCGAGACCCTCCAGAGCTTGCTCACTGGTTACATGGTTGCTCCAAGCTGAATCCTTCCCGACCGACCGGAAGTGTCGTAGGAAATCACAGAGTGCTGAACGGTGAGTCGGCTGCACGAAACCTATGTCCCGTCCGAGCCACCCCGCGCATTATTCATGGTGAGATGATCGGGCATGCTCTCACATGAATAGTTTCCACAATCCATGTTGACACCGGAGGCCATGGGTCGGATTGAAGATGGTGTTGCTGATCGCTAGCCAACAACTGCTCCATCCCCTCGATCAAGATTCGTCAGTGCAGTGTCAGTGCAGTGTCAGTGCAGTGTCTCGCCTGGGCTGGCTACGAGCGAGGGAGTCAGGGGTCACCCCCCCCGTACGATTGGCTGGAATGATCTCATTTTCGATGTCATTTTAATCAAGGTCCATGTAATGCAAGGTTGGCTCGTCTGATAAGGTGCTGGCGAACAGACGAAGATTTCGACCGGGATGCTGGGCGGCGTGCGCAATACATAATACCGCTGTAATATAGGAAGCCGTGTTCGTTTGTGGTCTATGTGCAACGTTCCTGATGGCCGGCACAGACTATGTATGCAAAGCCGTCCACGGCCGCCTAACTGGGCGGGGTGCCCTCTCCTCTACTTGGCTATGCAACTGATCGTATCCCAGGTCTTGAGCCGGAGTCTACTGCGCCTTGTCGGACCGGGAAACGGAAGCAGTGCTTCCGGTCATGTTTCTTGCATCTCAAGGCCAAGGTACGTCCGGGTATGGATGTATTCGCGTGTGGAACATGCCCCGTAATCTGCCGAAGATCATCCACTGCAGAAGGTTTTCATCCAAGATATCTAGCGTACATTATCGACAGCCGTACATTTTCTCGTCCCCGGAGTTGCAGCCGTTCCGCGCTTCGTAGTGTGTAGGACGCGGCTCATGGACAGTGAGTGGTGACGTCGCTACGTTTTGCACAACCGTGCCACGGCGTCCAGCCCGCCTTCGCACAACGCAGCTTTGATGTGGTCGGGTTCCACGCCGTTGAATGGGCACAACCTCATGCTCATCCGACCGTCCAAAGCCGAGAGGTGAGGTCGACCAAGAGGCAGGCTGCAGGAACCAGGAACACCATGCGCGTCCTGCAAGCGAATGGGCCACTGAGAGTTGCCGCTGCATGCTGCACATTAGCGATGCGATATTGCGTCAACGGGATCGAATGCCGACTGTGTGACAGCAAGACATGCATGATGCAAGATAGGACAGAGTAGCCGAGATTTGTGGTACATTTGACTATGAGAACATTTCAAAACCTATGCCAAAGGGGTATTCTGCTGCCTTCCCGCCGTGCCGTTCCGTTCCGTTCCGTATGCGCCTTGCTGTAAAAGTACAGTCTGAAAAGATGGTTCGAGTCATAGAAGTGGTGGGCGAGGGGCTGGTCATCGCATTTTTCTGCCTGCGGAGCCTTTGCAGTCACCTTCGAAACAGTCAGGGAGCGAACATGGAGTGTGGGGGTTGTGAGGGGACGAACCGCAGTTCTCGTCGAGCCGATATTCTCTGCAGCCATTGTTAGCATCATCCTTGCTGGCCGCGTACAGGGTCATCCTACATGGCGACGACGTTCGGCGGACATCTCCTCTGCGACTCTTGATACTTTGTGCACCATGCTCGGACAGTGTAGCGAAGGTGGGAGCACTTGTAGTGGACTTGAGTATAATCACACATGTCGAAAGGTAAAGACCGAAAGAGGGAAAGACGAACAAGGCCGATAGGGCAGAGTAGCGAATGCAGGCAGGTAGCAAAGTGGGATGTTGGATGGAGAAGTTCTTTTGGTGAGGATGATCGAGGTTGGCGTGAAAGGTGCGCCGGTCCGTCCTAAGATATAGCACTGAAATTACTGCAGAAAGTCCAGAGAACGGCAGCCCCGAACGAATCAAGGTTCCGCAACACAGGCTGGACCGTTTTATGGGGGTATGGGTCTGGAGATGAATGCAAGTAGCCCTGGAGGCAATCGCTCAGCGTGACAGCAGCGGAGCCAAGTGCCCGACTGGTCGACGACATCAGGAGCGCAAGTGGATGTCTCTTTTCGGCGACGTGCGGATAGCTGGGATGAGCCCAAGGGCACATTGTACAGGGAGTACACGACTAAGGTGCTTTGCCTGTAAAATAAGAGGTGATGGCCAGAAACAAGTGGCAGGGTTGGCCGGACGTTGAAGGAGGATCCGGATGATGCCAGCATCTCGCCTCGCAGCTAGCTCACAACCGTCTATGCCAGGATTCAGGAATAATGACAGGGCTTTGGGCTGCTGATCTGCGGCCAAAAGATGGTGCGTGGGATGTGGACCGTTGTGGTGCGTCTCCGCTCGCTAGGGTGAGGCTCCAAGCGTTAATTCCAGGCGTCTTCGTCTGGTCCCTGCGCGCGTCCTTGGACTCTTCCACGACCATGACCACCATGCGCCTTACCACGCCTATTAACCCCACCTCACCACCAAAAGCCACCGAAAAGCCACCAAAAGCTTGAAGCCTCTGCCCAGTTGCGGCCATCTGCGCCCTCTCCTTTTCTGATCAACCCTTGGGCGACTGTTTAAATTGCCCGTAGAAGCCGTGTCCGTCGGGATACGACAGGAGTACCGGCCGCAGGTCATCGCGTTGCGCAATCAATTCGTGCCGTGTGGAACTGTCTGACATGCACAACATGCCATGCTGCTTATCAACGCTTGCTATTATTATTTCTGAAAATTCTGCGGTGCCGGTATGCGGATCCGTGGTAGCCGTTCCTATAACCACATGCGACAAGCGGGGACACATCACTGAGAACTGGTTTCCGGTACCTCGCTCATCAGCTTGCCTGCTTGGGCCCGTTTTATGCTTTCGGTGCAGACAACCATTCGCCCTCTTGCCGAGCTTCATGTCGTACTCATTTCTTGCCGTGGGATAGACGGTAGAGAGCTCTTCCATGCAAGGACATGTCCAGGTCTCCCGCCAACCTTAGCTGATATATCGTATTATTGGCATATACCCCGGTCTTCCGGGGCATGCCACAGCTTGAGCTGCGGTTCTATGCAGAACACGCCCTAGTGCTAAAGGGAGAGTGACAGGAGCGCCCAGTAGCCTTTGGCGACGTGGAATCCATGGACCCGGCACCCCCAGACGACTAGTCCAGCTACTTTTCCCAATATGCAGCTGCAGCTGTGGGGGCAAGAATCCGCTTCGTCAACGAAGCCGTCCGTTGTGCGCCCATCCTACGGAACAATACGAGTACGACAACTTTCAACGTGCCGCACCGTTACGACGCTTTTTGCTCTAAATCGCGTAATTTTCCAACTTGAGCGTAATTAGGAAGCGCCACCGATCCTACACTACGGGATTATGAGTTGCCCGATTCGACACCGTCCTCACATATCGGATACCGCACCGTTCTCCTACGGACGCCGGCCGTCGCCGTCTACGCCAAACTCCCATATCACGACTTACCAGGCACGCCATTCTTAGTGCCCCTTTCAAGATGGGTGGCAAGGAGTATATCGTCTGCAGACCTGTCAGTAGGCAACCATCGCATAGGTATTCGCGCAAGTAACTTCATCCGGCCAATAGCAGAATTTAGCACTCACCGCACTGGACAAGGTGTCAGAGCAGATATACTAGGGGATTTATAGGATAAACTCCGAACTCGACAAGCAGTCTCATTGTAAACGCGAGGGCGGTCCGAACGGCGCGATCGCTTCTGCTACACAACCGGCGAGCCACATGCGGAAAACAAGTCTCCGGAACATGAAGAACGGTAATATCTACATATATCGGCGGATCCTTACTTCCCCACCTCGGGAGCATCATCCATATATGTCAGCACGAGCCAGCGGCTATAGCGGTTGAACTATACCTTACGTTCATACTCAGATCTGAGGCCGTCATTAACCGAGCAGTGTCTGCATTTCACAGTCCTATTTCGGTATATCGATCCACCGATCTTGGCTTAACGTGCCCTTTCATTCCCACGATCCTTTGCATTTACGTAGTTTGACGCAGGGTCTGTGTCGAGGTAGAATACGTCAAACGTACAATATAAGGTATACCTGGACAACAAACGCGGGAAGAACAACAACCCTGGTCGCGATCTACGCCTAGCTCTATCATAGATGAGAGCGCCAGCCGCCATTCGAAAAAGCTGTGACCTGGTACTCACACCAATGACTCCAGCTGATACCTAGGTCAGAACCTGTCGCCCAGAAGGATAAACTTCCATGCTGGTAATGACCTATATGCAAACAGCACTCGGTGTTACCTGCTTTAGGTTTCGTATGCAGAACTATCGATACATATAAGCAAGGTATGCCCTCCATCAGATCCGGGACCGAGAACCATCACCGTGAACCCGTCTCGGAGCACCATCGGCTTCATCTTGGCAGCCTTCGTTCAACTCCCGGACGCTTATCTCACCCGATATACCCCCATCGACTGCATACCCAAGCCAATATCACACCGAGATAGCGCCAATAGTCAGCAGCATGTCATGACTGCTGCAAGATTGAGTATCACCTGCATACTATACCGCCTTATGGGCGACTAGGATTCGCAATTCCCTGCCGCTTCTGGAATTACCCGCAGATCGTATCGACAAGGCTACTTGCTTCCTGAGTTGGGCGTCTATAGGCCTCGGTTGGATCGGTGTATGCATGGAGCTCTCCCTTCCCTGATATTGGAGCATGCACGGGACTGCCACCGATGCTGCAGGATGAGTACCGAGATTTAAGGCCGGAGGTACCCTCCGCGGAGCTGTTGATAGGTCGACGTTCCCGAATGCTACAATATGATACCTCTGCTTATACGTGGAGGCGGCAACGACGACTCATGCGTACACGTGTGATCAAACATCGGTACTATATTTGAAACTTTCCCTTGAATTCCCTGTCCTTGTTGGGCTGTATTGTAGTGGTTGGGCTCTGTTGTAGTGATCTGCAAAACCTATTCCAGTCAATGCATCGAATCTGAGGCTGTAAGGCTGTAAGGCTCTAAATACAAGGGTTACGTCTCGAATCCTACAACATGCATGGGGCACATGTGCCATATACGAAGATTCGAGCAGGGAAGACACAGCAGCATCCCTTCAAAAAACTTCGGGGAATTACAGTTCGGTCATTCTTTGTGTATTTTTGACGAATTTTTGTAGATTCGGCAAGAGATTACTGGCATGATGTCCTAGAGCTACCACACCTATACTCGATTTCCCACACTTCTTTAGTAGTCGAGACAGATCATCATGGTAATTTATCCAGCTATCGAAATCGCTTCAGATGAGATGCGAAAGCTTTTGAGAAGCCGCGATTTCAAATCATGGCACTGTTCCGCTGTGTCAAAACATCCAAGTCAATTATTCGTCACACAAAGTATCCCGCCTCTACGAATCAGAGAAACGCTAAATCACCTTAGACAATAGGCTTCAACGCCATAGAGATACTTCTGTACAAAAAGAGCTGGATGGGGTATGTGTAATTGATTGAAGGATCACTGCTTGTAGAAAGCAGGTGATCGAGCAGACTACTATGGGCAAAGGAAAAGGTGAGAGAAGCATGTAGCCGGAGCTCGTCTGGTCTTCCCTCAGACCTACAGGTGAGCTATACTGCGCGACAGCTACCTTGAAGGGTTTCTATTCCTCATTGTCCTCGTCCTTCTAATCCTCACCCTCATCTACACTCGACATTCCGTCAACCGTAAAGGGTAGGCGTCCGATGAGCAGGTCAATTTGCCTCATTTGCTCGTTACGAGCGGCCTCCACCTCCTCCAAGCTCATCTCGACCACCCCGCTGCGAAGCTGCTCTTGAATCCTGCGAACATCCATTATCAGCCGAACATAATCCTCACCACGAATCTCGGCGGTCTCGGCGGTCTCGGCGAAGAGAGCGGCACGGCACATTGGGCACGTGTTTGCGGAGTTGAGCCAGGCTGTCAGGCAAGCTTGACCGAAGACGTGACCGCATTCCTGGATTTTGACGGCGGCATGGGCATGAGCTTCGGACTCGAGACGTTTGTGCGACTCGGAAGTGATGAGGGGGTCGTGGCAGATGCTGCAGTCGGCTGCTTCGGTGGGCTCGTGTTCCTTGATGCCTTCGGCGAGGAAGGTCTCTTTGGGTACGTGGCTTAACATGGCTATATTAGTTTCTGATGACGAGGGCGTCGTGACTACAGATGTGTCACTCGTGGAGTCGGAGACTGACCTGTCCGTGAGAGAAGACATCGCTGATGCTTTGTTTTCGGCGGTTCGACGATGGAAACTAGGCGAGACTTAGTATTGGTTCCCGAGAAGTGCGCCCGGGAGTTGTCGTTGTTGGTGTAGGTAGGTTGGGAGGTAGGTCATGTTGTGCGCTTAATATTCGGGAGGGCAGGATCTTGCGCGAAAGCAAACGCTCGAATCGACCCCAGGTGAATGGAACGGTTGATGGCAGATTATTTCGCTCCATGTCCTGTGTAACACAAAGCACGCTTTCGCGGTGACGGAGTCTCTCGAATCAAGACCATCCGACATGACGTGTTTGCTGGAAGAGAGACTGCTGCTAGTATTCATAGTATTTTGGTCATAAAGATGAGGTGACTTGGGGTCAGGCCCGCGTATATATGAGTTCTTGTTTTCTGTGGGATAATTGCGTATATGATTGTGTGAGAATTACTAGCTCTAACAGAATTAGGACGGTGGATTGAGAGGCCTGGACGTAAATTGTTCTACCTGTACGTACTAGATTCACTCCATTGGGTCGATACCAGCTCCCTTCTCAATAAACTCAATGTTCCATTTGCTTTTTCTCAATCGTTCCCAGTCAAACCTACCAGTCTCTGCCTCACCTCGCCTTAACCGCTTGAAGGAGATGGATGACATGACAGGCCAACAGGTTTTTGGCAGCGTATCACACTACCGGTCTTCATATAAACACGTGCTCGACGCGTCTATTGTTCCCCCAGGGAGGATGTCTTAGTCATGGCGCTCCTAGGAGCGCCTAAATAGCTTCGCAGCCTCAAAATACTACTACTACCTCGCCTCAACCATAGTATCCACTTACACACCTTAGTTCATTGTCTTATTTCAATATTATTGTTGGTAGTAGTATCGAAAATGCACTATGGAAGATGTTGCCTATAAAAAAAAAAGTGCATAAAAATGAAAGACAGTCCGCCCTGCGTTTTACCCTACCTTAACCATAGTGTTTACACACAGAATGTTAGAGGGATCACGAGCTAGAAATAGTAGGTTCAGGTGATTAATTAGAGGATTACTGTCTTAGAGGAAGACGAGCGAAAGCTTAGATTATATACAAATAAGATAATCTAGATTAGATAAACGTGCTTCTAATTAGGGACTACTATACTCTTATCTAAGCCTAAGCTAGCTAAGAGCTAAGCTTAATATTCTCTTTAGGGAGCCCTGCTCTTAAGGTTCTCTTTAGGGAGCCTTACTCTTAGTAGAGCGTCCTAGGCTCTCTTTAGGTACTCTACTCCTGTAACATACTCTCTAGGTAAATAGAAATAAGTGTAGTAACGCCTATTACTGCGCTCTTCTATTTACCTAATAGAGAGCCTACCTAGTAGGTAACTATAGTAGTAGTAGGGCACAATTTGCTTTTATTTACTTGCTTATAAGCTACTAACATAGGAAACTCCTACTCTTTCTAACCTTCTCTTCTTTACTATTATTATAATAGCCTGCGTACGTACTAAGCTCTTCTTTAACTTCTATAATAATCTTAGGATTAGGCGTTTATACTATATACTAATTAGTAACGTAGTCTTTAATTTATAATACCTTGCGCTGCAGCTTTACTGCGCGCGCTACTACTACTCTTACTTACGCTACCTACCTCTACGCTTTCTATACTCTTCTCTCTTTACTCTTTCTTACTCTCTACCTTTACTACTACTACGCTGCTACTACTACTACTACTACTACTAAAGCTACTACTACTAATACTACTACTACTAAAGCTACTACTACTAAGCTTACTGCTTGCAAGTAGGCTATAACCCCTTCTAAGAGGTCTAAGAGGAGGCCTCTAGGTACCTCTTACCTAGATTATACTGCGTGTTACAGCGTATTATATAGCACGTACGTTACGTTAGCTCTAGCTAGCTAATTATATAGCGTCTACTATAATGTATTACGTAGTATACACTACTAGTAGTATACCTCTAGGCACTAGTATAAGCTGCTACTAGCTTATATTAGCTATTATACTAAGTAGCTAGTTACCTAGCTAGAGAATAGTACTATTACTTTAGTAAGATTAATCTTTATAGCGTAGATTACAATTAGCGTAGTAACGTATTTATAGTAGGCTTACCCTCTATGTATAGTAGTATGCAAGCTAATATTAGATCTATTTCTAGGTAATATTAGAATAGAGAGCGCTTTAGGCGCGTTAGAGAGAGGCTCTAGTGCTCTCTAGAGTAAAGACGCGCTACGTAAGCAGCGTGCTAAGCTCCTAGTAGAGTTATCTACTCTTATATAATTACTAGGATTACTAGGCCTAGAGGAGGGGGGCTTATACTCTCTCTAGTACTATACCTGCGCTGTAGAGGGAGTCGCGCCCCTAGAATTAACTCTATCTCTACTTTCTTCTTTTACACTAATTCTGTAATCTGTTACTCTAGGCTCTAAAGCCTTAGAAGCTCTCTAAACTTCTAAAACTTTTGCTTACTTAGGTATTTTGTAAGCCTATTAGCTAGCATGTTAGTAGTAGGCAAGTACTCTAGTTTAAACAATCCTCTAGCGTACTCCTACTATAACTATATATTCTAGATATTAACGTGTTACAAGCGCGTTGTAATTCTCTTACTAGCCTCTACTACAAGCTTAATCGTCTACTAGTTGTTATAGAAGATTTTCTAAATAGTGTTTAAGGAGAGCGTAAGCTTATAAAACAATTGTTTTATAGCTATAGATTCCTTAGTAACATGTTCTATAGCGATTAGCTTAGCCTTAGTAGTAGAGGTAGTTACTGTAGGTTACTAGGCTGCTTTCTATAAGATTAATCTACTAAACAAGCTTATTATATATCTATGTAACAATTGCCTAGTCTTAGAATTATTAATAAATAACGCGTCTTTATATATAGAGAGCTTAGGCCCTTAATAATTGCTATAGATAATTGCTTAAAAGCGCGTCTAGTACAGGTACTTAATTGTCTACTTAACTGCTACTAAGTGCTTTTTACTTAGATTAATAAGGAACTAGGAGAGCTAGGAGGTAGCGTAAGCTACGTTAGGTCTAATTATAATAGCTGTATATAGGGCAGATCTAATAAGCTCTTAATAGGTCTTTACCTCCCTTTTAGAAGCTTCCCTAGTATGCTTAACAAGCTTAGTAGAAGGGAGAGGAACCTTAGGAAACTAACCTGTATTAGCAAGATCGTATTTCTTAGTAATTTTATTAATGTAGGTGTCGTAAACGAGTGTAATTGTCTGCACTACTTAGTTCTTAATTACTCTAATTTCTAGAAACTAGTGTATAGCTCCCTGCTCCTGCAGCTTATAGCGTTCCTTAATTAATTTAATTAGCTAACTAGCCTTAAGCTTGTTATGCCTGTTAAATAAGAGCAGGACGTTATCTACGTAGAACAGTAGTATAATACGCTACTCTTTGTTAAAGAATAAATAAGGCTCCTCTTTAGACGCTATAAGCCTAAGCTTAGCAAGTGTTATAGAGAATTCTCTATACTAGAGTAGTAGTAAATTGCGCAGCCTGTACAGTGCTCGTTTAAGCGCTACAATCTTTCTAAGTTTCTTAAAACTATTAAGGAGATTACAGAACACTAGTTCCCTAGCCTTACTAATCTTAGTATTTAGGAAAGCTCCTACTACGTTGTACTACTAGATCTCTAGGTTAAACTCTACAGTAATTACTATTACTATTCTAAAGGACCTTGCTGCAAGCGTAGCAGTGTAAGTTAACTATAATAAGTTAATCGCCTAGAGATCTCCTTATACTACTATCCTAGCCTTATACCTAATAAAGTACCTGTCCTTATTAATCTTATACGTAAATACCTATTTAAGCAGCAAAGGCCTAATAGAGTAATTGTTCTAATTAACCTCTTCCTACGTGTCCTTCTTAAGGAGCGTGCCTATCTCTTTTTAAGCTGCTTGCCTAAATAGCTTACTAAATTAGTGTAAATAGAGCTTATTCTATCCTCTAGGCTCTCTTAGAAACTTATCTCTATAGATGTAAGCTTCTACTAGCCTGTTAAGGGCTGCAGCTACTACTAAATATAGTAGTTTAAGCTCCTTATCTTAAGAGTAGAGATCCTCTACTCTTAGGAAGTAGGTGTGCCTAAAGTTAGAGCTCCTAGCTTCTAAGTACATTAGTGCGTGCATACTAGCGCTTCCTCTACCTTCTAGATTATCTAGATTCTCTCTATAGTGCCTACAGCTTGTTCGCGTAGGAGAGCCCTAGACGCGCTTTACATACTTGCGTTTAGAAGGTACTTAAGTAGCTAACTCTAGCTACTCTAGTAATTATTAGTCTACCTCTAGTAGCTTAACTAATCTATGCACGGTCTCGCCTAAAGTAAGAGATAGATTATCTTTAGAGCTTAGACTAGGTGCTGCTAAGCTTCGCTTAGCTAGGCAGGACGTTAGTCTCTATAACCCTAGCTCGTCCTAATCTCTAGTTAAACGCGTGTCCTAGTAACTACTAGGCAAATTACTACAATCTCCTAATAGGAGACTACCTGCCCTAGGGCTCTCTAGTAATAGTGTAGCTTCTAAGGAAGGAAAGCCTATAGAGAGCTCTTTCTACTCTTTATAGACTCTCTGTAACTTGCTAGCTAAGCGCGTCACCTGCGTACCTGCTATGCTTAGCAGAGCTTAATCCTCTAGTTAGCTACTAGAGGATTCTGCTTTACTAGCCTTAGTACCCCTAAGCTGCTACTTAGTAGTTAAAGGAACCCCTATATCCTCTTGCTACTCTTCTAGTTTATTAAAGACTAGCTTCTTAAGAGCTTCTCTAACGTTAATAATCTTGTTTTTGTGCAGAACGTTAACAATCTTAATAGCATCTTCTTTATTAATCTCTTAATTATTACTTTAATAGAAGAGTAACTTATTAAAGGTTACGTTCTGCGTTGTAATTACCTAGTTAAGCGTAGGGACCTATATTCTATAGATATTTAAAGCTTTATAGCCTATAAGATACTTAATATAGCCTCTAGAGATTACTTTAAATTCTCTCTTATTACGCCTAGCAGTGCGCTCTCTGTTTAATAGGTATACGTAACAGCCGTAGGCGTACACGCTGCTCTAATCTAGGCGTAGATTTACTATTACCTATCTTACAGGCTTAGGCTTATACTAGTAGAAGTACTAATACATTTAACTATCTAGTACCTTATTTAGTAATCTTATCTTATGTGCGCGCGTAGAGCTTATATTATAGAGCTATACTGCAGCGTCTACTACCTCTAGCTAGAGCTTCTTAGAGAGGTTTACTGCGATCCTTATCTTAATCGCTTTCTCTATAATCTCTTAGCTAGCTCTCTCTGCTCTACTGTTCAGCTCATGTGTGTAAGGAGGCAAGGGCTTAATTTTAATCCTGTTCTCCTCTGCCTAGAGCTTAAATTAGGATTTCCTACGCTAAGAGAGTATTATAACGTTGTTATCCTATTATATTTTACAGATCGCGAGCTTATATCGCGTCTGTAGGAAGCTTACAAAGCTTTTAAATACTCTTATAATCTCTAAGAGAGATTTATACTACAGATTCTAGTTATAGAGCTTCCTACTGTAATTACACTTTAGGATAAGCAACTACTGTTTATAGAGCCTCCTGCTAGGCATGTTAAATAGGTCCTAAGAGACTCTCTAGTACAGCTAGAGTAATTATTCTTTTAATTACCTTAAGATTACCTGCGTTGCATACGTAACAGTGCAGTGCTTATACTACTTATAACTAATTCTCTTAATCTATACGTTACGCGCTTTACTTATAAGAGCACGCAGAGCTTCTAGCCTAAGGTAACCTAATCTAGTATACTATAACTCTTTAGTATCTACTTATAGATATATGCGCTATAATTAGAGCGTGCGACTAGTTAGTATTACGCTTATTATAATAGAGTAAATAGAAACAGGCTTGTATTTAATAAATGTAAGGTTATGTTCGCGCTTTAGAGTAGCTAATACTACGCTCTTTAATAGATTTCCTACTCTTAGCGTGTTATTAAGCCTAAGGTACTACACCCCTTTCTACTACAGACAAGCTTCTAAGATAATATTAATATAAAATCCTTTAACTACAGCTACGTTGTTAAGCGTGAGGTCCTTAGTAGAAGCACCCTGTAGGCTATTAATAATCCCTTTAAGTATATAAGTACCTACTTCTAGGATTAGAAAGGCCTGTGTTCTAGCCTTAACAGTGCGCAGCTCCTTAGTAACCTTAAAGGTACTAGAGACTAAGAGGTCTAAGCTATTAATAAGGTGTATAGCTACTCTATTATCTAGAATAGTGCTTATAGAGAGAGAGTACGCAGAGAAATCTATTATTAAGAACACGCTAGGCAAAGCTCCTTGCATTAAGCCTAGGTTAATTAAGGTAGTAATAATACTACCTAGGTACTTAGTACTAGGCTAATTAGTCGCATTAGTTAGGATTATCTAGCCCTTCTTAGCCTTGATTAACGCTTAGAGATCCTTCTATAGCTTAGTGTATAGATTGTTAAGGATCTGCTAATATACGTGTTTTAGAAGCCTTTTAGGTTTTCTTATAATTACTATTTTAAGCTTTTAGTATGTAATTAGGAACTATAAATACTTCTTTCTGCACAGGCAGAGCTTCTTATTAGACCTGCCCCTGCTCTAGTTTTAGCTAGAAGGGGGCTAACCTAATCTACTTAGCGTCTTAGATAACAATCTTCTACTTAATATAGCAAAGATCCCTGTGCTATTTCTAGTTAACGTACGCAACGCGTGTTCCTGTAGGAGAGTAGAAAATACTCTTCTAAGCTAATTAAGAGTAAGTGTTAGTTCTCTAAGTACTATAGCCTAAAGCATTAATTAGAGAGCTCTCTACGCCTAGTCTAGAGCTATTCTGCAAGAAAGCGTGTTAAGAAAGTCCTACGCGGCAAGCTACTCTTTAATCTCTATAACCTTGTAGGCCTTTGCTTTAGTATAGAGCGCGCTCTATTTATAATACTAGGTCTTAGGATCTTAGTGTCCTAGCTTAGCTTTCTTAAGGTAAGCCTAGTATTACTAGCGTATAAGATTTATTGTGCTAGCGTTAGTAGGAGATAATTCTTTCTTAAGATACTTAATAAGAGCTTGCAACGTAACTGTGTTATCTTCTAGGAGCGTTATTATAGCTAGTGCGTAGAGTAATAGGTTAATAGTAGTAGTAACCTAGGTCTAGAGGTTCTGTAAGCGCGCGCTAGATATAGACTAGTTACTTAAGTAAGCTTTATACTTATTTAGCTAGTTACTATACTTAGCTACTTAGCTTAGGTTATTACTTAGCACTAGGAAGATTAGTGCCTCGTTAGCTAGGTTAGCAATAAGAGCTATCTCTAGGTTAATAAGCTCCTATACGCCCTTAGCAAGAGCGTAAAATTAGAACTGCGTATACTACTCTAGCTAGCTCGTGCAGTCTTTAAGCTGCTAGGTACCTGTAAGAAAGGGAGCGTTAGATATAATATTAAGTTAATTATAAGAGCGCAAAATAAGATAAGGTAGAAATGTATAATTAAGAGACAAGATTAATTAGAGCGTCTAAACGCTACGTATCTAGCTCTTTAGTTAGCAGGGAGAAGTATACTACTTCTTAAAGCGCTAGGCTTATAACTGTTAGAGGGATTACAAGCTAGAAATAGTAGGTTTAGGTAATTAATTAGAGGATTACTATCTTAGAGGAAGACAAGCGAAAGCTTAGATTATATATAAATAAGATAATCTAGATTAGATAAACGTGCTCCTAATTAGGGACTACTATGCTCTTATCTAAGCCTAAGCTAGCTAAGAGCTGAGCTTAATGTTCTCTTTAGGGAGCCCTGCTCTTAAGGTTCTCTTTAGGGAGCCCTGCTCTTAGCAGAGCGTCCTAGGCTCTCTTCAGGTGCTCTGCTCCTGCAACACAGAACCTAATCTATTCTCTTATTTTAACATTAGTGTTGCCAGCTACTTACCTTACCAAGTCTTTTAAAAGATGTCTACAAGACTCCACTCACCATCACACATTCACCTCCTCCCTCACCACCCTCATCGCTCCCTTCCCCACTTCGACTCCGCGATCCCGATCCCTGAAACCACGGCCCTCTTCATTCGCGATTAGCGATGAAGTTCCCGAATGGTTATGTCAAAATCTCAAAACAGCGAAGAAGTAATCCAATAATGAGAAAACGGAGCGCAAAAGAGCAAACCCCCCAAAAAGTAAAAAAAAAAAAAAAGAAGAAACAATCCCATCCCCCCCCCCCCCAACGCCACATCCCCAGCAAAGCAAACCATCCAATCGAACAGCAAAAGCGAAATACCACATGGAACTCACGTGGCCCCAGGATAAAGATACCCTAGCTACATCCCATCCCCACAAATCTACACGTGCGACGCCTCCTCCAAACCGATCAACCACGGCTCTACAATGCATCCGATCTTCCCACTGACATCATTCCGACTCCAAAATCGCCACCATCGGACGACGATCGACCTCTTACAATACATGGCATCCCAGCTCCGGATTCCTACAGAATTTGCGGGATGCGGGGCTAGTAGTGGGTTGGTCGAGAAGTATGTAGATGGAAGATGGAAAAAAGGGCAGTCGTGTTACCACCTAGGACTGTGGTTTGGGGAGGGGAGGTATATTTATGAGCCTAGAATAATGGATTGTAAAAAACTTCGTACAGAAACTAGAGATCTAAGATATCTAAAACCATAAAGGACGCTCAGTACAAATTAGGCTATCTGGAATATAATCTTAAACCACAATCCACATTCACATTCTCCCAACATCCTCATCACCATGATCCCACCAAAGCTCCTCTACCTCCCCAATTACCTCGCCCAAAAACCGCTTAATCCCAATGATCCCCGTGACCCACCTCCCCGACATCTAACCAGCCCCTGCACATGTCGACGGCACGAGTCCACTTGTTAAACATCTTCTCACTTTCCTCTTTGGTAATGTTCGGCTCAAAGATCATTCTACCCTTTTGATTGATCTCCTTGAGCTCTTCGAATTCTTTCCAAATATCGACTGCGAAGCCCGCGGCGATGGCGGCGCCCAAAGCCGTGGTTTCACGCATGGCGGGACGGTCTACGGGAATGCCGATGACATTTGCTTGCGTCTAGAAGGAGTTAGAGAGGCCGTGTATAGACAATAGGGTTAAAGGTGGGGGGTAAACGTACCTGCATGCAAAGGTTGGAGTTTGACATGCCTCCGTCTACAGCGAGTTCAGCGAGTTTGTGGCCACTGTCAAGCTCCATAGCATCCAGAATGGCTTTCGTCTGGAAGCACGTTGCCTCTAGAGTCGCCCTGGCAATGTGACCTCGTTCCGTATGTTGCGTAATGCCAAAGATGGTGCCCTTGGCATCGTCGATCCAGTACGGTGCAAACAAACCACTGAACGCCGTCACGAAGACGCAGCCGCCATTGTTATCGACACTAGCAGCGAGATCGGAGATCTTATGCGAATGTGTGATGAAACCAAGATTGTTCATCAGGAACTTGACGCCGGAACCAGCGACAGCTACACTTCCTTCAAGCGCATAGACAGGCTTGCTGTTGCGACCAAAGTCGTAGGCAATGGTGGCGAGGAGGCCGTGTGTGGAGATGACTGGCTTCTCGCCGACGTTGTAGAGCAAGAAACATCCCGTTCCGTAGGTGTTTTTTGCCGAACCGGGCGTAAACCCTTGCTGACCGACTAAAGCCGAAGATTGATCTCCTAGACAGCCCGCTATCTTGATCCCAGCGAGGGTGCCTTCGGCGAGGCAGCCGAAGGAATCCGGACAAGAGGATGGGACGATTTTGGGGAGTTTGACCTTGGTGGCGTCGATGTTGAAAAAGTCGAGGAGCGTGTCGTCGTATTTTACAGTGTGCAGGTTCATGAACATGGTTCGTGAGGCGTTTGTTACATCAGTGACATGGATGTTTTTCTCTCTGCCGTTCAGGTTGTACAGTAACCACGTGTCCATGGTACCGAATGCTAGCCTTCCCTCGTCGTACGCCTTCTTCACAGCTTCTACGTTTTGCAATAGCCAGACCAACTTGACGCTACTCGGATATGTCGACAGTGGAAGTCCGCACATGTTTTGCAGGTTGTCGGCCCCGGGTTTCTCCTTGAGGTCGCGGACTAGCCCTTTGGTACGGGTATCAGGCCACGCGATGGCATTATGGAGCGGTTCGCCCGTTTCTGAGTCCCAGACCACGGCCGTCTCGCGCTGGTTAGTGATGCCGATTGCTTTGATGTCGGCAACGTCGTAGCCTCGGTCAGCGAAGACAAGCGCCGCTTGTTCTATACACTGGTTGACCGAGTCGACAATCTCCATGGGATCGTGTTCGTGCCATCTGCGAAGTTGTGAGCATAATCCCGGATGGATGAACAGTATGGTGACACTTACCCCGACTCTGGATGCCGCTGCGTAAACTCAATCTGATGCTGCGCAACCGGCTGGCCCGTCCCATTGAAAATAATAAACCGCGTACTCGTCGTGCCCTGATCAATGGAACCGATGAAGAAATTCTTCAACTTCTCCTCATCAAGTTTGTGCTCTGGGTCCTCTCCGACAGCGGTCACGAACTCTTCTTTGGGCACAGGTTGCGCCTCTACGGCAGGCGCCGACGTCTTTTCCATGCTCATGGTTGTGTTTCTATCTCTTTGTGACCCAAAAAGGAGGGGAAATCTATATTTGCGACTGGCGAAATTGATCCGTAGAGTGAGGAGAGAAGTGGGCAGGTGGAATTTGGGGTAAGAATGGACTGTGAGTGGGGAATGACGTTTGTGTTGATCAGCCCCAGAGCCCACAATGCAGAGACGGCGCAGACGAGTGGTTCCGGTTTACAGCAAACAGGCTGGCAGGTGGCGAACAACAGGAGAATAAGAACAAAACACCTCAGAAACCATCGTGAAATCAGTTCCGGGGGACCTGCAGGTCATCAAAATATTGCTACGGCTGGTACGCGCGTGTAACTCAGCAAAGCCCCTTGTCTACCTGCCTGCTGACAGGAAAAAGCGGGGAAGGGGGACTCGCCCGCGAACCATCGTCTCCATTGTCTCCATGTTTGCTTTGGTACCTTACGCATAGTGCGCATGTAGGTATGCCCAAAAGATCATGTGCATGCTAATGTTTTTCCCGCCAGAACTCAAGACGCCTCCGCACCAGCTAAACATAGTCTGGACCCGTTTTTTGGGTCCTGATCGGGATGCTTAAAGTAGTCCTTCCGCCTCCTTACTCCGGAGAACGTGCCTAGATTCCTCTCGGCATAAAGCCTCCCGGATGGCACCATTGGATTTCGTATTCTTTCGTATCTGTTCTGCTGCCCGCGCAATCCGACATGCCCGTTTCGCACACGAAGTCGTTCTTACACAGGAACATACCCCCGCAAAACACCGAGTGGCTCGAACAACCTTGGCGGAGCCCACAACGACGATAGCCTCAACAGTACAAAAGTGTCGCCAACGAAATAAATGCACATAGACCACCTGCCACCCATCCCTATCATTTAAAGAAATTGAGATCGAGCATTACCCCCACCGAACTATTCTCCTGTCGTCGAAAAGGGTCGCCGTTACGCGTAACCCAACTTACTTCGCACCCTGCTCCTCCGCCTCCGCGCCCTCGGCTTCGCTCTGCGCCCTGATGCCCTCCTCTTCCTTGGCAAGTTGATCTTGCGGGTGGTCGCGGAGTTCCTTGACTCTGTCAACCGCACTCGGAAGCTTGTGGTCTGCATCCGCGACCTCGCCACGGCCAATGAGAGTGACGACGATACTTGCACCGACGATGAAGGTCAGCACGAAGCGGTAGATGGCATACCACGGGGGGGTCCAGCCCCTATATGTCGCACGGGTGTCGACGTAGTACAGCAACGTGAAGGCCGTGAATTGTGTGATGAGGGCATATTCAACGGGCATCAAGACTGTCGGCCATGCAATCGCGGGTGCGGCAACCCCGATAGCATAGCGCCGGTAGCCATGGTTGCCACCGTAGCCGGCGAATTCGAGGCCCCAGTGGATTGCTCCGAGAAACGACAGTATCTGAAACGGGTTAGCTCCAGTTCAGCATCTATCGCATCCATTCTACTCACCACAGCACCGTAGCCAATCTGCAAGGGCTCGAGGATCTGCAGCAGTTTCGATGCGGTTTCGGCTGAGATTATGTATCCATAACCGGCCACAGAATGGTTGATCTCGTACGCGCAGCCAACCGTCGACAGTGATGTGGCAAGGTATGGGAGGACACCCGCCAGACCAATGTAATGTGCCTGTCGAGGCACTTCAGAAAAGTTGAACGTGTCTCGGATGGTACCCTGAGCCCGTCAATAACAAGGAACAAGTTTACAGGGCAATACAGCAAGCTTACTATGTCGCCCTTGAGGCCGGACCCGACCTCTATCTTGTGCTGTAGCGTTGCATCCGGATTGTTAGCAACCTCGCCCATCATGGGATGAATACTCGAAGTCGTAGACACGGTCTCGGGCGTAGCCTTGATCTTTTCGTGCGCGTATCGGTCCTCATCTTCTTTCCTCTCCTGCGACAAGGTGCGGCGCATCACAGCAGCTTGGACAGGCCGGAGTTGGGCTGCTGGCCGTATCTGGGGCCGTTTTGAGGCGACGGAACTGAATTGGGACCATTGTGCTGCTGGAGCTGTACATCGGAAGCTTGCAGCCGGCCGAACAGCAGGCGCGGGGTATGCGCGTAGGGCGAGGCGCGAAGCTCCTGTCCGAAGCATCTCGATAGGCAACTCTACTGAAGAAAATACTAGATGGGCTAACTGGGGCAGCAGAAGCGGTGAGCTGTGATGAGCTGTTCTTGAACTCGAGAGGAGAAATGGAAGTCTACAAAGCGGGTTGGCAAGCTGCCAGCCTTCAGTTTGAACCTTGGAAAGCTATCGACGGAGCTCGCTCCACAGCTCAGAGACGTGTGCGTGACGTCATGTGCGGTACTACCACCCACACAACATGACAATAGCAACATAGGGAGCTGTACGAATAATGAAAGATGCATTCCAGAAATTCACCGCCAACACGCACAGCAGTACGAAGTGAGCTGTGAATCGATGAAAAGTTGGACGCATCGGCACCGCCTGTTTGCGAGGTGAAGATGGATGGGCGATGGTTGCTAGCTACGGACGTCGCCGGCAAACAACAAACATGCAAGGCCGCGTATCATGCACGCATCATGCATCGCCGTGTGAATTAGCACAGGAATAAAGACTCTTGGTGGCGAGTATCTATGAACCTGTCTGGTGGTGTTGCGCAGTCGCGAGGCTGACGTCGTCGCGGCATGTCAAGCGATGGCGGGGCTCGCTTACATCATTTCGGGATGGCGGGGCTGTTGTGTCATAGCAACCTGGGCGGAACGCGAAGAAATATCGAGAAACAGCAGAGCATGGCGTTCGATGGGCGACACCCGGCGTGAAGGGCGGCCGTAAATCGCGATTCTACCTATCGTACAGTCACTCTGACAGTATTTGCCCCCTGCTGCGTGGCAGGCAACGCCCTGAGTGGGCCGTGGAGGCTGCGAGAAGGTTGTCGAAAGCGCTAATTGGTCCATGCGTTTCTACCGCCTTCCACGCTTCTCGAACTTTCCAGGCCAAACTCTGCCTCCAAGAGATACTTTTAAAGCCTCCGCCGCCGCACAATCTCTTACTTCCTCACACCACACACAGTTCAACTTTAGACTCACTACGTCTTAGTCTTTCCAGACTTTTGTGAGCTATTACGACTCTTTTCCTTTCTACTTGATACCCAATACCCCGCTCTCCTTCTGCAACACACATCAACACCATGGCTCCCGCTGTCGGTATTGACTTGGGTACCACGTACTCGTGCGTGGGTATCTTCCGTGATGACCGCATTGAGGTATGTACAGACTCTCCATTCTCCCAACACCCCTCCGAACAGTGCTAACCATGTCTTCAGATCATCGCCAACGACCAGGGCAACCGCACAACTCCGTCCTTCGTCGCCTTCACCGACACCGAGCGTCTGATTGGTGACTCAGCGAAGAACCAGGTCGCCATGAACCCCACCAACACCGTCTTCGACGCGAAGCGATTGATCGGCCGCAAGTTCGCCGACGCCGAGGTGCAGGCCGACATGAAGCACTTCCCTTTCAAGATCATCGACAAAGCTGGCAAGCCTGTCGTCCAGGTCGAGTTCAAGGGCGAGACCAAGCAGTTCACACCCGAGGAGATCTCCTCAATGGTCCTCGTCAAGATGCGCGAGACCGCTGAGAGCTACCTCGGTGGCACCGTCAACAACGCCGTTGTTACCGTCCCTGCCTACTTCAACGACTCTCAGCGTCAGGCTACCAAGGATGCTGGTCTCATTGCCGGCCTCAACGTGCTCCGTATCATCAACGAGCCTACCGCTGCTGCCATCGCCTATGGTCTCGACAAGAAGACCACCGGCGAGCGCAACGTCCTCATCTTCGATCTTGGTGGTGGTACCTTCGATGTCTCCCTGTTGACCATTGAGGAGGGTATCTTCGAGGTCAAGTCCACTGCCGGTGACACTCACTTGGGTGGTGAGGACTTTGACAACCGTCTCGTCAACCACTTTACGAACGAGTAAGTAAAATCCGAACCTCATCCATGACTACTTCACGGTACCACGAATTTTCAGATCGTATGCTAACTGATGGGTTTCAGGTTCAAGCGGAAACACAGGAAGGATTTGACTGACAACGCTCGCGCTCTCCGTCGTCTCCGCACCGCTTGCGAGCGTGCCAAGCGCACTCTCTCTTCGTCTGCCCAGACCTCCATCGAGATTGACTCTCTGTATGAGGGTAAGTACAATACGCATACATCCGTCTACATCAAACCACATCGAGCAGTTTCTAACATTTTTCAGGTATCGATTTCTACACCTCCATCACCCGTGCTCGTTTCGAGGAGCTGTGCCAGGACCTCTTCCGCTCCACCATGGAGCCCGTCGAGCGTGTTCTCCGCGATGCCAAGATCGACAAGTCCTCCGTCCACGAGATCGTTCTCGTTGGCGGTTCCACCCGTATCCCCAAGGTTCAGAAGATGGTCTCCGACTTCTTCAACGGCAAGGAGCCCAACAAGTCCATCAACCCCGATGAGGCTGTTGCCTACGGTGCTGCCGTCCAGGCCGCCATCTTGTCCGGTGACACTTCCAGCAAGTCCACCAACGAGATCCTGCTCTTGGACGTCGCCCCGTTGTCCCTTGGTATCGAGACTGCTGGTGGTGTCATGACGCCCCTCATCAAGCGCAACACCACTATCCCTACCAAGAAGTCCGAGGTCTTCTCCACCTTCAGCGACAACCAGCCCGGTGTGCTCATCCAGGTGTACGAGGGCGAGCGTGCTCGCACCAAGGACAACAACCTGATGGGCAAGTTCGAGCTCACCGGTATCCCTCCTGCGCCTCGCGGTGTTCCCCAGATCGAGGTCACGTTCGACTTGGACGCCAACGGCATCATGAACGTCTCTGCGCTTGAGAAGGGTACCGGCAAGACCAACAAGATCGTCATCACCAACGACAAGGGCCGCTTGTCCAAGGAGGAGATTGAGCGTATGTTGGCTGAGGCTGAGAAGTACAAGGAGGAGGATGAGGCAGAGTCTGGCCGTATCTCCGCCAAGAACGCGCTCGAGTCGTATGCCTACTCACTCCGCAACACCCTCTCCGACCCCAAGGTCGAGGAGAAGCTGGATGCTGGTGACAAGGAGAAGCTCAAGGCCGAGATCGACAAGGTCGTGCAGTGGCTCGACGACAGCCAGCAGGCTACCAAGGACGAGTACGAGTCGCAGCAGAAGGAGCTCGAGGCCGTTGCCAACCCCATCATGATGAAGTTCTACGGCGCTGGCGGCGAGGGTGGCATGCCCGGCGGTATGCCCGGAGGTGCTGGCGGCTTCCCCGGCGGTGCTGCTCCTGGCGGCGCCAGCCACGACGACGGCCCCACCGTCGAGGAGGTTGACTAAGCGTCTCGCTTCTGTCGCGACTGGTCTCTTTTCCTTCAAGTTCATCCGCATAGAGGGTTTATTCCTTTGGGCGGCGGTTATCGGAGTTTCACGGCTGATATAGCCAGTTTCTGGGGTCTTTTCATTTGCATAGGACGAGTCATGATTATGATTGAGGATGGAAAAGTTTTCACATAGCTGGGGATGATATGTACTCTAATCGGTGGTTGTTGGCTACCAGAGTCGAGAATCAAACTGTTTAAAAATAGGTTCGCCCGTGTGCTATGCTTGTGATGTATGCGAATTGAGATTTTCCATGGGTATTTACAATGCGGCCGTTCCAGGCCTTCCACACCTACTCCCGTCTATCGCGTTGACCATCAAGCGCTTCCATTTGCCAACATGGGACGAGGTTTTCGTTACACATTTCCCTCTGCGTGATCGCTAGCTACCACGCCTCACAGCCCATTCCCTTGTACTCGCCTGACCTCCTCTTCCGCCTTCCCAAACGGCCGCACTATCTCCTCGCCCGCGCCCCGTTTCCGCCACACATTCTCGCTATTTGGCTTCTCCTTCATCTTGCGCTCCTTCTCGCGATAGAGATCCTGTACTGCATTTGCCTGCGCCTCACTAGAGTAGGACTTTAGCGACATGCAGAAGCGCCAGTCGGCCCAGTGTTCGCTGCACGACCGCAGTGACCCGTACCGGTAGATGTCGTTGAAGTGGCCTCCCAGCGATGTACAGTAGAAGGCGCTGTCGAAGGCTGCGCGACAGGACATTGTGGTCGGGAGGCTGGGGTCGTGGGGCGTGCTGGTGCTGGTGCTGGTGCTGGTGCTGGGTTCTTGCGGGGTGGAGGGCGCGAGGTGTGGATGTGCGGCATTGAAGGCGGCGGCATCGGAGGAAGTAGGGGGGGCTGCGGTGCGCGTGGGCATCGAGGTCGGCGTGGGCTGTTGGGGCTCTGGGTCGCTTTCTGAAGCCGACAATTCGGATGTCCACAGCCAGCCCATCTTGTGTGCTGTGTGTCAGGCGCAGATTCTGGTCGGCGATGCTTGATAGATAGAGTGAAGCAGTCAAGGCGACGTGGGTGGGATGGAAACAATATTCACCTGTCTTAGACACACACTCTCTCTCGAAACATCAGACAAATAATTGTAAGTATCTAGGGTCCAGTGCACGGTCCACCCTCGAGGCCAGTACGTCATGCATAGCAGGCGCCAGTGCGTGCATCTGCCTTGCGACGATCAATATTCCCACTTCCTCGATGATCCATCACTGCACGTCGTTCTGGCGCTTACTCCCCTAATAATTCCTCCCGCTCGCGTTCAGCTGCTGCGTTTGGAGTCTTTCACTACTGCATCTGATTTTTCCCGGCCTCGTTGCCCGACTCACCGGCTGGCCTGACTCGACCACAGCACCGTGGCACAGAATTACACTCTTCTATATCGCCACATCGCCATTCGCCCTCCGATACACGATACCCTTTGTTGTGCTCTCTTACGCCTCTGCAATAGTCCTCTATGCCTTCACGAATTCGCTCGACCTAACCATTTCTCATCCCTCTTCGAGAACCCCGCCATCCCCCTCATCTCGACTACGCCCCGGCCTGGGTACGGCCACCGCTCGCCACCATGCTCGAAGGTCTCGTTGCGAACCTTCTTAATCGGTTCTTGGGCATGTATGTCCAGAACTTCGATCCCAAGCAACTTAATGTCGGCATCTGGTCCGGCGACGTCAAATTACGCGATCTCGAACTTCGCCGCGAAGCCCTCGACCAGCTGCACCTGCCGCTGAATGTCGTCGAGGGGCACTTGGGCTCGCTCACACTTTCCATACCTTGGTCGAATCTGCGCGGGAAACCACTGAAGATCCAGATCGAGGATGTCTTTCTTTTGGCAGCCCCGAAAGAGGACGCCGAATACGATGCCGATGAGGAGGACCGGAGAGCCCATGCGCTCAAGATGGAGAAGCTGGACAGCGCGGAGCTGCTGAAGGAGCGGAATACCGAGGGTATGAGCGCCGAGGAGCAGCAGAAGAACCAGAGTTTCACGACCAGCATGGTCACCGCCATCGTGGACAATGTACAGGTCACAGTCAAGAATATCCACATCCGATACGAAGACTCGATATCCGACCCCGGCCACCCCTTCGCCCTCGGTATCACGCTCGCCGACTTCAGCGCTATCAGCACAGATGGGAACTGGAAGCCGACTTTCATCCAGGGTGGCACAAGCTCGACTCACAAGCTGGCGACACTTGGTTCGCTAGCCATATATTGGGACACTGATACGGCTCTCATCGGTACTGGTAAGGGAAGCCAAAGCAAGGATGAGCAGGATATCGACCACCACGATTTCATCGAGAAGCTGCGAGGCATGATTGTACGCGGCGAAAAACCCGATCTCGGCGACCATCAGTTCATACTGAAGCCCATCAGCGGACGCATGGGCCTGGAGATTGACAAAACAGGCAAGCTAGACAGACCTAAGATGAAATCCCGCTTGCTGTTCGACGAGCTCGGTTTCATCATCGACGAGGACCAATACCGCGATGCGCTCATGCTAGTCGATCTGTTCCACTACTTCATTCGACACCAAGAGTACAAAAGGTTTCAGCCGAAATCAAGGCCAAAAGAAGATCCTGCCGGGTGGCTGCGATTTGCTGGACAGGCTGTCCTTGATAAGATACACGAACGGAATCGCAAGTGGAGCTGGGCTTACTTCAAAGAGCGACGAGACGACCGGATACGGTACATCGAGCTGTTCAAGAAGAGGAAGCGCGAGGAGAATGCCACTGCTGACGAGATCGAGGAGCTTGATAAGCTCGAGCGCAAGCTGACGTACGAAGACCTGCGCTTCTGGCGCTCCCTCGCCCGCAATCAGCTCCGGAAAGAGAATATCGGTGTCAAAAAACCACCCCCGAAGCAGTCCTGGAGTTCTTGGGTCTGGGGTAGCAAGCAAGAGGAGCACGACGACAACACCCAGATAACGGAAGAACAACGCAATGAACTGTACAATGCGATAGATTGGGACGAGAAGAAGGTTATCCAAGAGTCAGTCGACATGCCGCGCGAATACGTCAAGATGGAGGTCAATATGAGCCTGCGCACCGGCAGCTTTACGTTGAAGCGCGATCCTCACGGCAAGTCGAACGAGATTCTTCGCCTTCTATTCGACTCTTTCAGTACCCAGTTCTTGCAGCGGGCAGACTCAATGTTTGTCAAGGTCGCACTTGAAGGCATGCGCCTGTACGACGGCACCACCGAAGGCAGCCTCTTCCCCCAGATCATTACCATCAAGGATGCTCCTCCAGTCCCAGATGACCAGCGCATCGAGGAGCTGAACGACGATGAGACCTTGAAAGAAGGCGACGATGACGAAGAAGAGGAGAAGGAAGATCCTTTCTTCCAATTGGAGTTCGAGAAGAATCCCCTTGACGGTAGTGCCGACATGGGTCTGATCATGAAACTAAAAGGCATGGAGTTTGTGTACAACCCCAAGTTCATTGTGGAAGTCGCAAAATTCTTTAAACCTCCAGAGCGCCACATGGAGTCCATCGGGGCTTTGATGGAAACCGCTGGAGCAACTGTCGAAGGCATTCGACAGCAGACACGTGCTGGCTTGGAGTTCGCGCTTACTGAGCACAAGACAATCAACGCTCAGTTGGATCTACAAGCCCCTCTCATCATCGTCCCAGATTCCGTAACGAAGAAATCGAGCAATTGTTTGATTCTCGATGCAGGTCACATCAGCGTCACCAGTGAGCTAGTCGACAAGGGCACTCTGCAGGACATCCAGTCCAAGCAAAAGCAAAAGTACACAGAAGCAGACTTCCAGCGCCTGGAAGGCCTGATGTACGACAGATTTTTGCTCAAGCTCGATTCTACTCAAGTGCTCATCGGACCTTCGATAGATGAGACACGGGCGCAACTCGGTGAGAGTGACGATTACAAATCTCTGCACATTGTCGACAGGATCAACATGGACTTCAAGGTGGAAATATGTATCATCCCAAAGGCGTCCGACCTCACCAAGTTCCGCATCTCCGGCAATCTTCCCGTGCTCCATGCATCCATTTCGGATACCAAGTACAAGAACCTAATGAAGCTTATCGATGTAGCCATACCTAAGTTCGATGACGATGAGCCGAATAAGCAAGTTGTCGAGGGGGCCAAAGGCCCTTCTAACCTCAAGCCGCCGACCGAAGCTAAGCCAAGTGAAGACGCTCTAGGTAAGCCAAGGTCAACGTCCTTCCAGTTCGCTGCTCAGGAGCGTCCACTTGTCGTGGAAGAGGAAGGTGATGATGATGACGATACGTTTGAAGACGCACCCGAGATAAAGGGGAAATCCGACGTCAACCTACATCAACGCAACTTCGAGTTTAAGTTTACCGTCGATAAGCTTCAGGGTTCGTTGTACAGATCGGACTCAGAGGGCAGGAAACCAGACCAATTACTGGTTGAGCTGGTTGCTGAACATTTCGACCTCAATTTCTATCAGCGGCCGTTTGACATGGTTGCCGAAGTCAGTCTAAAAAGTCTGGCCGTCGAGGATCATGTTGAGACGAACCCTCTGCCTGAATTTCGGAACATTATTTCCTCGGAAGATGTGTCTGCGGATGAACAGAAAGACTTGTTCACTCTGAAATTCGCCAAGGTCAACAAGGATTCTCCAGAGTTCCAGAGCAGGTATGACGGCATCGCAATGAACCTCGATGTCGCAGTCTCCACCATCAACCTCATTGTCACTCGGAGAACGCTGTTGACGCTCCTTGATTTTGTGCTCATCACATTTACCAATTCAGATCCGCCACAGAACCAGCAAGCGCAAATTGCCGACAAGCCCGAAGGGCCTCAGGAAGTTCAACAGACATCACAGGCGGCCGATCAGGGCAAGATCCGCATTCGAGCGGAACTCAAGCGAGTTGCTGTCGTGCTCAACAACGACGGCATCCGGCTTGCTACTTTGAGCTTGAGCTCTGGAGATGTTGGCATCTTCCTCAACGGCGGCACGATGCGCATTGGCGGACGTCTAGGCAATCTCTCTCTAATCGACGATGTCAATCAAGGCGTACCAGAAAACTCGCCTATGCGTCAGCTAGTCACCATCGAAGGCAAAAACTTGGCCGACTTCAGCTACGAGACGTTCAATAGCGAGTCCGAAAGCTATCCCGGATACGATATGTCAATCGCATTGAAGACAGGCTCCATCAAGATCAACTTCCTCACTGAGCCTTTCCGTAAGATCATGGAATTCGCCGTCAAGTTTGGAAAGATGCAAGCCATTTTCAATGCTGCACGACAGGCAGCTGCGAACCAAGCAACCCAGATTCAACAACGATCTACGAAGATGCGTTTCGATATCGTCATCAGTACGCCAATTGTAGTGTTCCCTAGGATGGTCATCTCAGACAAGGCGGAGCGGGATACACTCACCGCCAACCTGGGAGAGATCTATGCCAAGAACAAATTCGTACCTCTGGACGACTCTAAAGACTCTCCTGTGGCAAACAAGATATCGGCTGGCGTCCGGAACATCAAGTTGACGTCGATGTTGCACTACGATGAGGACAAGCCAGAAGAATTGGAGCTCATTGATAAGGTGGACGTCGACTTTAACGTCACTATGGTCGAACACACGCCTGGACAGCAGCGACCTGACCTTGAGATCGATGGCAAAATGTCAAACATCAACCTACGTCTCACACCTGAGCAGATGAGGTTTGCCCTGGAGCTCTCGCGTTCGATCCCCGCTGCCTTCGCAACGGAGCCCGACGAGGCCATCGAACAAGATCTTGAGCAAGAGTTGCCGAGCTCGACAACGCAACCGGCTAGGCAACTGAGTTATAAACAGTCACCAAAGGCTTCGCCAGATCTACCTTCGAATCAAGGCCCTGAGCTTTCGACCAATGAGGGTAAATGGACGAAATTGGATTTTGTCTTCAAAGTTGGCGCAATTGGCTTGGAGCTTGTGCAGTCCAAGGATGGCCAGCCTGTTGGCGATGTCGAAGCTGCAAGCTTGTCAAAGTTCTCACTCAATGAGACGAACGTGAAGCTTCGCATGATCAGCGATGGCGCCCTGGAGGCAGAGTTGGTGATTCAGTCGTTCACTATACGCGATAGTCGGACACAAGGAACGAACAAGTTCCGAAAGATCATGTCACTCATCAACAACGACGTTAAACAGCAGTTCATGGCTAGTGTCTCATTATCCGGAGGTGAGGAGCGGAATCTGATTGTGCTCCTTACTATCGACAGTCCGAGGATAATCCTGGCTCTGGACTACCTTTTCGCGTTGCAGGCATTTATGAATACTGGCCTCGCAACTGATGAGCCATTGGCCATTGAAGATGAGACGGAAGCAGAGGATCAAGACAGCGACTCCAATATCTTGTCGCCTGATGGTAGTCGCTCGCCCGTAAAACCCGCCATTACCGAGGAGCCCTCTGGAGGCGGCATGAGCATATCGTTCCGCGTTAATCTTGTGGATGCGCAAGTTGTCCTCATCGCGAATCCAGCGCTTGCGAACTCTGAGGCCATTGTTTTAGGCACGAAGCAGGTGCTAGTATCGAAGCAACAATCGATGACATTGCAGGTTGCCAAGGTCGGCATGTTCCTCTGTCGCATGGATCGCTTCGAGGATAGCAGATTGCGTATTCTAGACGATTTTAGCATACAAACTGCTCTGGACATCCGGAACCAGGGTGCAAAGTCTTCCCTGACAAGCATCACCGTCGACATTGAACCTCTGGTGCTACGACTGTCTCTTCGAGACATCCTGCTTGCTTTGCAGATTTTCCAGCGAGCTTCTGCGATGTCCGGAAATGATGACACCAAGAAGTTGCCTAGCGATGCGCCCCAACAGATCAAGGGTACACCCTCGAAGAACCCGAAATCTACAAAGGCGGTGTCTTCCAAACCGCCAGCGAGATCGCTTGCCTTGACCAAGAAGTCTGACCACGACATCCCACCTGCCAAACCGCCGAGGCCTGGTTCATCCGTCCTCAAGCGCGAGGAGATGAACATCAACATTGAAGGAATCCGACTCGTATTCATCGGCGACGTGCACGAAATGCCGATGCTGGACTGGCGAGTAAAGAAGTTTGGCGTTGATGTACGGGACTGGTCGGGCGCGTTGACGGCTGACTCCAACATTGACACTCTCATCAACGTTTACAACTTTTCGAAGTCTGTATGGGAGCCTTTGATCGAGCCCTGGCAGCTCGGGTTCCACATGTCGAAGGATCAGAACCCCGACAGGCTCGGTGTAGAACTGTACTCCCGGAAGGCTATGGAGCTTACAATCACTGCGGCGACTATTGCCTTGGCTTCCAAGTCGTTCGACTTCCTCACCACCGAAGAGGACATCTTGTCTAAGCCGCGAGGCAATGATGCGCCTTACCGGATACGCAACTACACGGGCTTCAACATAGACGTCTGGGCTGAAGGCAAAGATCAGTCGGAGGGATATGCCGCGAAGCTTGAAGACGGAGATGAGCAGCCATGGCGGTTCGAAGATGCATCGGCTACCCGAGAGGCATTATCAACTGAAGGTGCCACCGGCGTGCTGGGTATCAGACTGGAGGGCAGTGGTTTCGACCCCATCCCGCGTATTCCAGTGCACCGTGAAGGAGAGTCGTTGTATAACTTGAAGCCCACACAAGATCGAGTACAGCATCGCATTCTTGTAGAGGTCAGTCTCGGCGCCGACAACGTCAAGAACATCACATTCCGCTCGCCTCTTCTGCTGGAGAACAACACCCAGATCCCCATCGAGCTTGGCATCTACAGTCCTGAACAAGGCCACCTACTCAAGATCGAGAAGATTGCTCCTGGCGATGCGAGACCTGCACCCGTCGGTGCCGCTTTCTTGCATTCTCTTGTTATCCGACCTGACCAGGGCTTCGGTTATGCTTGGTCAAACGAGCAGCTGTACTGGGAGGAGCTGCTCAAACGACCGACTCGTACCATCACTTGCCGTGGAGAGCAAGACGATAATTCTCCTCCGTTCTTCTTTCAGCTGCACGCCTCGTTCGACAGGAAGGACCCGCTCACGAATATCTATCCATACATGCGTCTACGTCTCGCTGCGCCAGTTGAAGTCCAGAACCTCCTTCCGTTTGACTTCAAATACAGGATATACGACAGCAACACGAAGAAGGATTGGACCAACTTCCTTAGGAAAGGAGGTGTCAGCCCTGTACATGTCGTCGAGCTGTCGCATCTCTTGCTCATCAGCGTAGATATGCAAGATACGACCTTCAAGCCCAGCAAGTTCGGCATCATCAACTCTACAGACCGGGAGAGCTTTAGGAGAGAAAAGGTTCTCGAGTTGAAGGATCAGAAGGATCTCACCTTGCACCTCAACATGCACTTCTAGTAAGTTTCAGGACCGACATTCTGATAGATTTAGCTCGCTAACAGTCACAGCAATTATCCCAATGGGGGAGGCTCTTTCAAGGTAACCATCTACAGTCCCTACATCGTCCTCAACCGCACAGGTCTCGAACTCGATCTGCGAGCGAAGCAGTTCATGGGCCAGACTCGGGCTGCAGCTGGCCAGGGCGTCTTCGCCAATGATGAAAACGACTCCGCCAAAGCTGCGCCGCTGATGTTCTCTTATCCGACATCAGATAAGAAAAACCGCGCGCTCATCAAGGTCGGCGACTCCAATTGGAGCAAGCCGCAGAGTTTGGATGCCATCGGAAGCAGCTACGCAGTCGCTCTACCATCCACTAAGGCTCGGTCAGAGATGCACATCGGCGTCAGTGTAACGGAGGGAGAGGGTAAATTCAATCTTACCAAAGTAATCACGATTGCGCCTCGCTTTATCTTGAAGAACAAGATGCGAGAAGAGATCAATATCCGCGAACCAACTTCTTCTGATTGGATGTTGGTCAAAGAAGGCGAGCTGTTGCCTCTTCGATGGCTCAGGCAAGGTGGCGCACCACAGCTATCTCTCTGTTTCCCTGGAGTCAACAACCAATGGACTTCTCCGTTCAACATCTCCAATGTCGGCAATATACACGTTAAACTCTCCAAAGCTGGTGAGCGCCAGAAGTTGGTTCGCGTAGATGTACTCTTGGAGGGTGCTACGATCTTTGTTCACATAAGCGTGGAGACGAAGCACTGGCCATTCTCATTCAAGAACACGAGCGACCAGGAATTCCTCTACTGGCAAACCAACCCTAATCTCGACGAGGATGAGGATGATCGAGGCACAGGCTTCCGGCCAATAAGATATCGGTTGCCACCAAGGAGCATCATGCCCTATGCTTGGGACTATCCGGCCGCTAAGAATAAGGAAGTTGTCCTCAGCGCGAACGGCCGCGAACGACACGTCAAGCTTTCCGAAATCGGTAACTTGATTCCTTTCAAGCTACCACCTCAAGGCCAAAACCGACAAAAGATCATCGATCTCAACGTTGTCGCTGATGGTCCGACACAAACTCTCGAGCTAACGAACTACAAGCCATCCAAGAGTTTGTACAAGCAAAAGTCTGGCACTTCCTCAGCGGTCGGTGGCTTTGAGGTGAAAGATATGGATACAAAGGTCACGTTCAAGGCCCAGCTGCGCTTCGCAGGCATTGGAATCTCGCTTGTGAACCGTCATCTCAAGGAGCTTGTCTACGTCACGCTACGCGATATCGAACTCAAGTATAACGAATCTGATCTGTACCAGACTGTCAACTTCCAGGTCAAGTGGATTCAAGTCGACAACCAGTTGTACGGCGGCATCTTTCCGATTATCTTCTATCCCAGTGTGGTACCCAAGACCGGCAAAGAGATGGAAGCGCATCCAATCTTCAACACGAGCATCACTCGTGTCAAAGATGACAATTACGGTGTTTTGTACATCAAGTACTTCACGATTCTTCTACAACAGATGACGCTAGAAATCGATGAAGACTTCATCTTCGCCATGCTCGACTTTGCCAAGATACCGGGTGCCTCTTGGTCTGAAGAGAAAGAGGGCAAGCTTTGGGACGAATCTCTCGATATACCGGAGCCGAAGCAAGAGCAGTCTGGACAAGATGTATACTTCGAGCTGCTGCATCTTCAGCCCATGCAGATCGATCTCTCATTTGTCCGAACGGAGCGCATCAATGCTGAAGATACCATGTCCTCCTCGAATCCGTTTATGTTCGCAGTCAACGTCCTCACCATGTCTATCGGCAACGTCAACGATGCACCCGTCCGCTACAATGCCCTCATGCTCGAGAACGCGCGCGTGTCTACTGCCGCTCTCATGGCCAACATCCAAAACCATTACGTCCAAGAGTCTCTCCGACAAGTACACGTCGTCATTGGGTCTGCCGACTTCCTCGGCAACCCCGTCGGTCTCTTCACAAATATCTCCTCCGGTGTCGCAGACATCTTCTACGAGCCCTACCAAGGCCTCGTCAAATCCGACCGTCCCGAAGAACTTGGCATCGGCATTGCAAAGGGTGCTTCCTCCTTCGTCAAGAAGTCGGTCTTCGGATTCTCGGACAGCATGGCCAAGTTCACAGGCTCCATGTCCAAGGGCCTAAGTGCCGCAACCCTCGACAAGGAGTTCCAAGACCAGCGCCGCATGTCGCGCTCGCGCAACCGCCCGAAACACGCTCTTTACGGCATCACGACGGGCGGAAACGCTTTTGCGAGCAGTCTTGCCAGTGGAATCGGCGGTCTTGCCCGCCACCCTATCCAAGGCGCTGAGAAAGAAGGCGCGTTGGGCTTTGTCAAAGGTGTTGGTAAGGGATTACTAGGCGTACCCACCAAAGCAGCAATCGGCGCTTTCGACCTAGCCTCCAACATGGCCGAAGGCGTGCGCAACACAACCACCGTCTTCGACCAAGAAGGACTCGACCGCGTGCGTCTCACCCGCTTCATCGGCACCGACGGAGTCGTGCGCGCCTACTCTCAACGCGAAGCGCTGGGACAGTTCTGGCTCAAGACTCTCGACAACGGAAAGTACTTTTCCGAAGACTACATTGCGCATCTCGAGCTCCAGAACAAGGATATGCTTGTCATGCTGACGTACAATGGGATTCTCATGGTGCGCACCAAGGGTCTGAAGACCGAGTGGGATGTCCCGTTGAAGGATGTAATGACTATTAGCAAGGAGAGAACGGGGTTGGGGGTCGTGCTCAAGGGAGGTACGAATGGACCGTTTATACCGGTTAGTGATGAGGGTGGGAGGAATTGGTTTTATAGGCAGGTTGCTGTGGCTGTTAATGCGTATAATGATCGGTGGAACGCCAAGGGGTGAGGGTGATGGAGGTATATGCATTGGTTTGGACATGGCGAGGGTTAGATTGCGATCGTTTGTCCTCTTCTTCCTGTTTTCCTTTTCCTGTGAGAGGGCGGGGAAGGGGAGGGTGTTGTATTGGTTCTTCTGTAACCTTTTCTTATTCTTTTTCTTTTTCCTTCCTAGAATTATAGGAGTCACGAGTTATGAGATGTTGTATGATGGGTGATGAGTATATTTATGATTTTCCTCTTTGGGTAAACAAAAATGTATGGTAGGTAGGTTGGTGGTAGGAGGGTTGAAACCTGATATGAGCTATGAGGTCATTTTTCAACACTGCATAAAGTTCCCCTTCTGTTCCATCCCATCTCATCTGTGTAAAAAGCTACTACCAGTAGCACCGATAAGATAACGATGGCGTGGTATGAAGGTACGCAACCCTACGCAACACACCACGTCGCCACTCTTGGCAATATAGTCAAAACGAAACAAAAACACGTCAACGCCTGTTAGCAGGGTAGATAGTTTGAAACGAAACAAGAAAAAAGAGCCCCAACGTCCGGGAGATATTCGGGACAAGGGGGTTTTTTTTTTGTTTTGTTTCTCGAGCCCGAAGATTCGGTGGTGAAAATTGGGTACATATGTACGTACCAAAATACCTAGTTAGGTAGTCGTTTTCATGCTATTCTATGCTACTTTATGCTATTTATCGCACCTACTTATGTGCTTAGTTAGTACGATATACCTAAGGTACCTCACAGTATCTATCTACATATATATGCGATATGCGGACTCGATTATCAGGACCCCCCCCCCCCCCTTTCATCGCGGCATATGTTCCTAGATAGATTAGCTCCCTACTCCGCTAGAACCTCGGTATCTATATTAGATAAAGTAGAATAGGTAAAATAAAATAGTGTCGAGGAGCTGCGCCACCAAAAAAAAAAAAAAAAAAAAAAAAAGGCTAATTAGTCTAGTCTAAGAATGATTCTTATCGTTAGTGTCGCCACGGACTATACTAGCATAGCCACCGCAGCCACCACAGCCACGAGGGGGGCGCTCAACCGAGGCGCATTATTATTCGCATTCGCATAGATATCCCCCCCTCCTATTATTACAATACAGGTGGTATCTATCCCACTTATTATCCTGCTCCAATATGTACGGTCTTGCGCCCCTGATTCGCCTTCGTGGCGAGTATGTACATCACACACACACACACCACCATTACGATATTGACTGCGGACGAAAAAAAAATACTACTTGACAGATATTATCTTGTAGCTCTACCTAGGTCTAGGTCTAGTGTGGTAGTTCTAGTTTCTAGCTGCGGCTGTGGCTTTGCTCGCTCCCCTTGTACCTACATACGTACGTACCGTAGCCAACTAAACGATATGCAAGCAATATATTAAAGTACAGTAGGGGAGGAACTAGTGGGCCCTGGAGGGGGGGGGGGGGGGAGCAACAAGCCGGTGTATACACCGTGCGAGGCAGACCAGACCAGGCCAGAACGGAAGGGAAGGGAAGGGGAGGGAAGAAAGTCTACGCGAGAGCCTCGGCTGTGGTACAATAGTGAGCGTCATGGGTTTTGATGTTGTAGATTATTGGATTATTGGATTGGATTGGATTGGAGTGACTAGAATAATGGATGATCATTGGGATGGTGGGGATGATGACATGCATCACGGCTGAGGTATGCATGGTGTGCTGTGCTGTGCTGTGCTGTGGTGTATTGCTGATTGAGGCGTAAGACGCGTATGGTGTAGGAAAAGACAACCTGAGAAGGAAGGTTGATTTTCTGGCCTGACTACCGGTGAACAATACCGTTGAAGGGGTGTGGGGTGAGCTGACCGTGAGCGTGAGACCAAGTGTTCAAGCAAAGCCAAAGGCGTTTTCCGTGCCAACTGTTTCTACCTAGCCTCAGGCACGTACACGTCCCGCTGTGTGCGCGTGTCTTGGAACGCAAAATCAAAATCAAAAATCTCCGCGTAGGTCGCGTCTCGTTCTCGTTCTTGTTCGTCATTCCCGACATTGGGGGCTGGGCTGGGCTGGGGTACAAGGGTGGAGCATGAACGGGTTGCCCCCTCCCCCTGTCGCCCTTAGCGTCTTGGCCGAAAAGACGGCCGATTTCTCAACTCTCTGAGAGTCAATTTTGACGATTTCTGTACGATTTCGAGCTCAATTCTGCTGATTTTTGAAGTTGATAGTAGGAAGGATAGTCAAATTGATCAATAGACGCGTAGAAATGGGCGTTTTAGCTCGGATCAACTGTTGATCCGGCCGTGCTGACGTAGGATTGTTGTGATTCCAAGAAGACGCGTGATTTCTTAACACTCTCTGTACCCTCACTGCCTCTGTACACGTTTAGTTATTGTACAAGCTTGTTGTTACTATCATGCCTTCCTTACACCGACACCAAATACGCCCTCGCGACAAGGCTATTGCTTCTACAGAGAAAAACGGACGCCTTACCTATCGTCAACGTCTTCAAGTCAAAACTCTACACACATATGCTGGGTACTCTTATACTCAATTGTACGAACTATTTCAAATACCTCGCTCTACTGTACGCCATATATGCAGTACAGAAGGCACGCCAAAGAAGCCTCCAGGCAGGCCACCAATACTTGATACACCGAAAAGACGCCGCCTTGTACAACGCGCTACTATCGACGCGTACCATCGGCGATTATCCTATCTCGAGATAGCTCAATTGGAGGGCATATCTGCTTGTAAGCGTACTTTGTACGCAGCCTTCGAAAAGGAGCAGTATCACCGACGCGTCGCCACCGAAAAACCACTTCTTACGGAGAAACACAAAAAGGATCGATTAGAGTGGGCTGAACAACACGTGAATTGGACTCCAGCTCAGTGGTCTCATGTTATATGGACTGATGAGTGCTCTATCAAGTGTGGAGCCTTTGGGCAGGTCTGGGTTACGCGTACGCCAGAGGAGAAGTACTTGCCGTCTTGTTGCGTACCTAAGTTTCGAGGCTATTCAGCGTGTATGATATGGGGTTGTATAACAAGCGCGTCTAAAGGTCCTGTTGTTGTTTTTCAAAAGGATTGGGGTAACGTCAACGGTGAACTGTACAGGGAAAGGATTGTACCTGTTATTGAGGCCTTCAAAGGTACTATAACAGCACCGATTCTGATGGAGGATGGAGCTTCATCCCATACGGCAAAGGATACACGCGCTCTTCACAATCACCTTGGCACTGTACGCATGAAATGGCCTGCCAATTCACCTGACCTTAACCCTATCGAGAACGTTTGGCGGTTGTTGAAGTATCGAATTGGTAAACACTTTCCGAAGACTGAGGCAGAGGTACGGGCGATAGCAGAGGCAGAATGGGCTAAACTACAGGTTTCTGACTTCGAGAAATACGTCAGTAACATGAGGGAACGGTGCCAGGCAGTAATTGACGCCAAAGGAGGCCATACTAAGTGGTAGTTGTGGGAAATATGCCGTCTTTCTAGAATCGGGCAGCGTTTTAGTCAATTCTGAGGCACTTATGTGCGCCAAGACCTCCGGAACAACCATTAATCCGCGCCAAAAGGCCTATTTAGAGTAGTCTATTGATCAATTTGACTATCCTTCCTACTATCAACTTCAAAATCGAACTCAAAACCATCAAAAACCGTCAAAATTGACTCTCAGAGAGTTGAGAAATCGGCCGTCTTTTCGGCCAAGACGCTAAGGGCGACAGGGGGAGGGGGCAACCCGTTCATGCTCCACCCTTGTACGAGGACGGCGCTATCGTGACGGAGAATTCGCATTTTCGCATTTTTTTTTATCTCCGTGCGACGATTGACGCACTTGGACTAATCCACATCAAGTGCGGAGCGGGAGACGGAAATTGCAGGGACGAGTCCAACCTCACAGCATATCTACGCGGAGTAACTCTGCGTCATCGTTATCTCTCGAACCTGCCAAAGTGCGGAAACCGAAATCATGATCACTATGGGGAGATTTGAAGTGCGAAAGTGAAGGACCGGATGAGCAAATGGCTTTTTAATAATGATTTCATTTTATCAGTTTTCGACTGTGGCGTTGCTCGACCTAGAAAGGTCGGCAACAAAACAATTCCATCTAACCTATAACTGGTATAGGCATGCATATGGTGATGATGGATATCTAGATATGGCGAAGAAAGGCAGCTGCTATGCGCGCGCTGTGAATGTGCCCATGGCGCGCCGGCCAAGATTGAAGAATCCCAAAGCAAGAAGAGAAAACGCTGCAATTAAATCCACCCCAAAGAGCGCCGTCGCGATGCTATGCAAATGCCAATCAGAGATGCGATGACTGCTTTCGAAAAATGCTGGGACTGTGCGCGGGTGCGCCTGCCTAGTCCAGTAGGCGCGACACCTCGGCATCGGTCAAATTCGTAGTAGTAGTAGTAGTAGTAGTAGTAGTAGTATCTTCTGATGGTGATGACAAAAGGAAGTAGTGAGTGGACAATTGAAGGCTGGGAAGCGGTCAATAGGTTTGTTGGCGCGTCGCGTAGAACATCCGGTTGAAGAAGCCGCCTGCTGCTGATGTCTTAGCCTTCTTTGCGGGCTTTTCATCGTAGTAGGGGAGGATGTGCTCCTGCTTGAGGTGGTGGTGCGAGGCTGGGGCGTTGATGTGCACGACTGTGGCGCCGGCATCGGCGTCGTAGCGGTGAACAACAGCTTCCGAATGCGAGTACTCTTCCGTGACGCTAAGAGGTGATTCGGATGATGTTGAGACGGAAGAGCTGCGTGTCGTTGGTGGCGAGAGCGAGGGTACTCTTGAGTGGCCCCTTGATGATGGTGTGTGGTAGCCGTGGCCGGCGTAAGAGGAGAATGAGGTGGTTGAGTCGTAGGAGTTGAAACGAGCCCTGTAGAGGTTCTCGGAGTGGTGATATTGCTGGCGGGCAGCTTCCCGCTCCTTTTCAACCCTCGCCTTCTCCGCCTGGCGGGTCTGGTAGATGCGGATGGGAGCCAGGAAGGGCTCGAGGTGGCAGTAGAGATCCTCGTTCTGGATGCGGAGATCCCAGTCGAGGAGGAAGAGGAGCTGCTTCTCCATGAGGTTGACCTCGGTGATGGAGAAGCCAAAGTTCTCGTAGCCGCGAACAGCACTGTACCTAGCCCAGTGCTTGTTCTTTGGGGAAGAGTCATTGAGGTTCTTGGCAGCGAGGATGAGAGAAGCCAGGAATATCCTGTGGACGGTGCATCGCATGCCCTTGGCGATGGGAGGGAGACGGGAGCGTAATCGGTGGAGGTACACCAGCGAGGTCATGAGGGTCGGCACTTGGACATGTGACCGCTCGACCAGCGATGTGATGAACTCCTCGAGCGAAGGCAATGTGGGGTCCTGGGAAGAGTCCGCATGTTGGGGAGGTGATGCTGGTGGTGTGGGCGGTAGGTTCTTGTTGAGATGCGATGATTCGCAGCGGATGACTTGGGAGGCCTTTTGCGCGAGGTAGGCAATCATGTCCGGCGAGACCGGGAGCTGGATGAAGTGGTCCAGCGCGGCCTTGTTCTCGGCAGCAAGATTTGGTGAGTACGGCATGGTGAAGGTGGTGGTGACTGCGGTGAGGACGTGTGGGGAAAAGTGGTCTTAATAGTGGTCGAGTCCCCAGTAGGAATACAGGCTACACCGAATGTAGGGAGCCCTGCGAGGCGGAAAGGCAGGATCGGCAATGGACGACTGTCGTTGGTGTAAGCTGGGGCTGTACGGCTGTACGGCTGTACGGCTGTAGGTGGTGTGGTGGTTGGGCCGGTGTGAATTAAGAGGGCAGTTTCCGGCCGGCGGAAGGCGTAGTAGAAGGAGGGTCTGAAGTGGCACTGCCAGGAAGGGAAGGAGAAGAGGGGACGCGAAGAGACGGATGCTCGTGATTGGCCGGCGAGCGTGAGAGAGAGAGTCGAGCCTGCCGATGGGAGCGAAGGGAGGGGAATAAGAAGGACGGTCGGTATGGAGGAAATATGGAGTTTGCTGCACTGACCTTTCAAAGGTAGTATACTCGCGGCGACGCGTGATACTTAACCCAGCTGTTGCGAGCGGGATGCGCTGCTCAGGATTGCTGGTGGGACTGTAGCTTGCGCCAGGGTGCGGGCCAATGAGCGCGGGCGTCCGGTGCTGTTTCGGCTGCTGCGCGCCAGGAGACACTCGGGCCAGGCGGTTAACTGGCCTGGCTGGCACGCTGAGCACTGAGAGGTGAGATGCAGAAACCCCCAGGAAAAGGCGTGTTTCAAGTCCAATGGCCGTCGATTTGCTGCTGGCCAAATGTTTGCAGCTATTTGGAGTCGGCGCCTGTCAGCCAATCTCCTCGAGTCCGGGCCGTCAGGGCGTTTCACAGCCGTCGCTGTCGTTTTGGGCCGGCGCGCGCTGCAGGGAGGGAGAGCGAGCGGACGAAATGAAGCTGGAGTGAGCTGGAACAAGCTGGAATGCGACACGGCGGAAAGAAGGGAACGGCGGGCGGCGCGTTGATATGGCCACTGCTAAATGAGCCGGGTCGAGGTCTGCTGGCTTAGATTGGGTCACGATGGAAAGTCTGGAGGCGGTGAGGTATTGGGTCCCGGTAGCCGATAAATGGCATTCGAACACGACGCTGGACGTGACCGCACCCATATATCTAGCACATGCATGCAGTCGCAGCCATTCCCGGACTCCGCCAGCTGCCCGCCGCGTTATTGCGACGCGTGTGCCACGGTGAGGGGAGCTGACGATGCCATCTGGGCAGCGGAGATGGTCTGGAGACGGCACTGCGGGTGTGGCGCTGTGAGGCGGTGCCGCATGCCGCGCTCTGATTGGCCCGCCTGCATCTCGCACGCATGAACAACACCCATTCGATCTGGCCCGTCCCCACCACGCCGCGATCGTCTGTCATGCGTCTGGGGACGACTTCGGCGTCATTGGTGGCCATACACGCAAACAAAAACGTTTGTTTCAAGCACAGTCACGGCTCCATAGGTGGTATGATTTCTGCTTGAAGGTCGAGAGCATGCAATGGCGCCCAACCGCCCAGGTCACAACGCTATTGTCGCCCTACAGCAAGAGACAGTTCATGCTGCATCGCGTGTCCATCCTAATCACCGTCCGGACCCGCTGCACTCCGGTCTGTTCAATCTTCAAGAGCCGCCGATGGCACAGCCTCACCGCCGACAGTCAGTAAGACAGCGAGCAAACACAGCAGACGTACCGTCAGAAGACAGGCAAACTCTAGCAAATAATGTCTCAGAAGGGCCGACCCTATCCACTCGACCGCCTTCGCGCTTGCGCTCGCCCTATGGGCGTCAAGCGTGGGGTTGGGAATCGTGGTTACAGACGCCCATAACCATCGGCCCTGAATCTCCGCACTACTGCGAAAATCCACACGCTCCTAAAATGGCGAAGCGCTCGATGAGGCTCTGTGCTCGTCGTTGATGAACTTCCGATGCGGCTCGCACAGATCCCGCCATCTCGATTTAGCTGTAGCCGCCAGCGAAAGCGCTGGTGTCACCCCAATCTAGCCGCAAGATCCGTCCCTCTGCGTATTGTACTCGCATGATCGCAGCTCGTTTCAGCATCTTGCTCTTGCAAACCCTACAAAGTAACTCGGGCCCGATGTCTATAGATACACCACGCGAGAGCAGCGTGGTGCGGCCAATAATGGGCCTGCAGATCTACCTACTCGGTACAAATTCGATATCGAATGCCAGAGTCCGGACAGGCCTATGTCATTTCTACGAAGCACAGGTCGCCCTGTCGGCCCCATCGGCAAACTGAAGCGGAGGCGCCTAAACCTCCGACATTCAATCTCCAGATACCGACTTTGTCGATACAGACATGTCTACGATAGAGTCCATGCGAATTCACCGATATCGACGGACGGAGCGCAAGTAAAAGTCTATCATTCCGCGAAACTGACTCCGAGCGACTGCGTTGTAAACCATAGACAGTCTCGCATTGACGCCTGTCTACCAGTTACAACAATCGTTGCCAGAGCAAGAGAGTCTATTACATCGATGGATGATTCAGTTCATGCGAAAGGCATACATCTGGAGCGCAAGGCTTCACTCTCTACACCAAGTGTCTTGATGATATTCCCTTTTAAGAATATTCACCATTCATCACCTTCCTAGTTCAAGCGCTCCTGCCAAAAGTAGTCGCGTACAAAATTGCCCTACAAACAAGTAGGTTCGCGCCGCAACACTACATGCCGAAATGAGATGGAGGACTACAATGCTTACAAAATTCTCCGAGTCCGCAAACTCTATCGTCATGTTTCAGCAGATCACATAATGCAGCAGCCGTGTGGCGGAGATTGCAAAGGTACCGGATAACCTCATAGTGTTTGGGACGGCGGAATCACAAACAACAACGAGTCAGTAAGGTTACAATCACATCACTATGAGAAACACCGAGCCATACTGCAGAAACTTGCTGGCCCGCATTACATCCCATCAATACTATGGATATCATTCAAGTATTAAGTTGAGTATTGAAGCAACTCGGCTCTGTCCGCGATGCCTAATGCGGTTAGACTACGGACTATGCAGCCAATCACGAGCATCCTCTATCATCTCACTGACGGCCGAAAGTGCCGTGGACCCTGCGACCACTCTACTGGTATCCGCTTGCGGGATGACTACATCTATTGGAAAGCCTGAGTCTACGCGTTTCAATATATGAATGTTTCGTTCGCGGCCCCACGGATTTGCTCTCACTTTGTAGATTGTAGAAGTGTGAGCGGGCTACGGATATTGTTGTGGAACATCATGGTCAGCATCACGGAGGTACCGCTGTCAGTCGGTAGGGTACCGGCACGGTGTCTAATAACGTCTGTCACAGCCATTCGGGCGTGAGGTATCGACAGCAATTTCCCATGTACCATTATAGTACGCCCAAGTGCGGGGGATCTCCCAGTGGCTGATATAGCGTAGGTAGGATATCGCCTTCATACTCTACACTGTCCTGGTCAATGAGTGAGACATCAGTCCCACTATTGCACAGCCAACAACTCTAATCCTACGCTTCTCACATTACGTACTCGGGGCGCCCGTATACCTTCGAACTAGCACTTCCGCGAGACATTGAAGGAACACTGCCACCCTACAACCCTCACTCCCGAATCTTCTCGCTTGCAAGCAATCAACAGGCGGTCGAATTGGTCATGTCATCCAGTCACGGCTGTCGTTAGAACACATAATCGTCTTTGGGATCCAAGGGGGTTCTGTGTCTTTCGTTGTTACACAGGCACCACGAGGTCCGTCAATACGATGCGCCACTGCCCCGCGGACAAGAACGCCATGTAAGACTCATGCGGCACAGTGGGGTCTGAGTGCTCTAAGCCTCGTTATGGATGATGGATGACGGATGACGGATGACGTCGGGATCCCGTGGGAACGGTGCTTGGTGCGATTCGGAGTTGGGTTGCTTGCCTTGAATCGGGCTGGTTGTTTGTTTATTTATTGACGTTTGTCGTCATGATTGTTTTATTAGTATCATGCTTTTGATGTTATGTGGTTTCTGTAGGTGTATTTGTATTTGAAGATATAAAGTCTCGGAGAGGTCTGAAGATGATCCATCAGGATAACTTGAGAAAGATGTTCTTGGATTCAGTATCGTTCACTTATCTCTTTCATTTGTCTTTGTCACCATAGTAATACCGATAAAGAAATGTATCATGTCTACTATGATCGCGAAGGATGGCATAGGTTACGACTGGCACTGTAGGAGAAAGACTGGTCGCATTCTCCATTAACTAAACCAACCCCCTTCACTCCATATCTGATATGGATCTTCCCTTCTAACTCTTTTATTTAGCTGATATTGTTATACATGTATAGCATTAACTAAGTTAACAGCTATGTATTACTTACCTTTGTGATTTTACGATATATAGACTTGAGAAACATTTAGATTACATACCACCTGATCATTCTCTTATACCTACAACTTTAGGACTTTCCAAGCTATCTGTATTTCACTTCTACGAACCGAGTTCTTAGTCTGTAAACTACCTGGTATAGCAATGGTTAATAACTCCACCATCACTCTAGCGTGTACGGAAATGGATATAGAAGGCTTGAGAAAGAATGCCTCTACCACACATCACTTGTATGTCACCAATTCTGTTGCATCCATCATCCAAACCACCCGCATCTCACATATTTGAGATCAACTACCCAAATCCGCTCGAACTAGGACGTCATCTCCCACGAAAAATATGATTCACATAACCAGCAACCTCTTCCTACAGAAACCGTAATTACACAATCTCTTTAACAAAATACCGTACCCCAAAACCTCTCACCAGTATCCAATACCTCACCAATACTTACCATCAAGGAATATACCCAATGAAAATAACCGTAGTCTAGACCTTCACATCATACATAATACGAACATCCCACACATACACAAATTTCATTTCTCCTCCCCATCCCATTTTATACCCTACGTCCCAGCATTCCCATCTCTACCAACATTCCCCTTTGTTTCTCTCCATATGCACCAAGTCCAGCCACTCACCAAATCCACAACACTGCGCGATCGCGAATTCAGAGCTAGATTGAATGCGAACTAGCCCTCCAACTATTCACCTACACAAATAGTCGTACCACACACCATCACCTTCGGAACAAGACCAAAACAAACAAGACCCAGAACAATCCACAACACTAGTAGTCTACGATTCAATAAACCGTCAAAAGACAAGTCCCTTAACCGCGGAGAATAGTTCCCATCTAGTCCGATTGTTAACAGCGACGTCATAGCGCTAGTTATAAATAGAGCTTCCAAGTTTCCCAATACTACATAAACCCGCTATTGCGATTCTTTGTGATTCTAGTCCACACAAATCTTCCCCCCCCCCCCCCCCCCCACCTCTCTTTCTCGATTCCACGTTCTAGAAACCAGGGGGTGGCAAGGTTCTACAATACAATAGCAAACTAACCCCTCTCCTATCGCTATCACAGAACCCAAGGCTCGAGCACGATTTGCGCGCCCCCTGACAGGGAGAAGGAGCCGTCCGAATACGTGGCCCCCTATACATACAGGCAGTGTAAAAAGATCCGGTACGTCACTATACGTACGTCTCCCGGGGAGGAAATCTTGCTCTACAGAAGATCATCACAAAACACCCTGGCGATCATACTTTCACATGACGTACCTACCGCTCAGATGTAATTAATTACTCAACGAAGATCGGAAGATACTTCTGCGCCCCTTTGCTTTCACAAAAAAAAAAGATAGATGCTTGATATACAACAGCACACAAAGATATGTCTCATTACGCTCCGCTGTTCACACGGCTAAAAGTCTCGCTCAAAGATATACAGCAAAGACACAAGAACACACACACACATACACACACACACACGCTTTATTCATTACCACACCCCCTCCCCTCACGCACACACAAAAGAACACACAGATCGGCGCCACAAGCCCCCCTCTAACCCCCCACCCATCCATATCCAGCAGCAGTAAGTACACGAAAAAACAGTGTTTGTGTGGGAGCAAGTCGGAAGAAATAAACACACTCGCGGCATGCTAGGTAAATCCACACGCCAAAGATTCCCATTCAAGTAAGTAGGATAAAGTAAGTGGTAAGAAGTGAACACGACCAAAAAGAAAAGGGTACAGGAGGGACTGGAAGCCGTGGTATAAGTTCCAAACACGGGGGATTGGCGGCCCCCAGTGAAACTCCCGTCCCATGATAATCTCCCACCACTGATGAATGAAGAGAAGTAGAGTCCCAAGGAGATGTCGTGGAGCCGAAGCCGATAAATGCTGTCAAGGACGGGAGAAACTCTTGGTGCTTTGTGCTTCCTGAAACCCTGTTCCCAAAAAAACAAGGTATCTTCCACCCAAGATGGAAAAAGTGTCGAGTATAGGTAACAAATGAAAATGTGGAATTCTTTCGCCGCGCGGTATGATTTAGGTAGGACCCCAGTTTGACAAATGAAAACGCCGTGAAAACGCCAATCGCTCGATGTCGTTGTGATGGATGATGCCGAGATAAAACAATCGATGAGACAGACGCAACTTCCGTAGTCAGGTCGAGTAGAGGTAACAACAAAGTCGGGATAAACAGAAGGAGGATATTATATAACTCGAGTTCCGGCAAAAAGCGTGGAACTGCGTCTCAAAAGTTGGCGAGTCCGTTCTTTGAGTGGCGTTTGCTGAATCGCTTCCTGCCCTTCGTTGAGTCAGAATCTCCATGTTCCTTACGCAAGTGTCTACTGGTAGGGATATTGACTCCGTCTAGGGCAGAGTCTCCTCCTAACGTACTAGTGGGGCTTGATAGACTAGAGTTTAAATCATTCAGGGCTGAATCTCCAGAGTATGAGTTGTTCATGCTTTGCGATATGGCGTAGTCTCGGGCTTGCTCGATGCTGTCGAGCCATTCCTGGGTGTAGAACTTGCTGCCATTCGGGTCGCTCGTTGTGCTTTTTGGATCTTCGAAAACGTACTGCTTGTCCCGCTGCGGAAAAGTCAGTATTCCGTAGGCGTTGAATCGCGATGGTGGACGTACCGTTTCCACAAGCCAAGCAGTCAAGCCCTTCGAATCCTGATAGCTCCTCCACGAGCAGCCCGTAGCTAGCAGCGAGATCTCCTCTTTGAGCTTCTTGTCGTTTGTGCCCGATGCACACATGAGAATGCGGGCGTTGGATGTTATCATCACCAGCCTTTGCCGCTTCTTCACTGTGTTGCCACCAAAGAAGCGCGAGAATTTCTTCGGTGGTGTGTCGGCCGCCGCATCGTCTTTGCCACCGACTGGGTGGCCTGCAGGATGGTGCGTGATGAACATGTTCCCTAGCTTCAATATTCGCTCGTCGCGTTTTGTAAGGACAGGTGACCAATCGATATCCAGTTGACTGGGTGGTGGGAGCTCGGTTATAAGACGCGGAGGGGCTCGTATCGAATTCGGCGCTTGTGCAGCTGCAGTCGACGGACCTAATTGTGTTATCGATGGCGCATCTCCGAGGATGGGTGTCGTGTTACCATTGAGTCTGATGGGTTCGTTATTAGCAGGCGGGACATATGCCTTTAGTCGTGGCGCCTTTTGCCTCCACAGCCCTTTCCCCCATACTATCCCGTCAAAGAACGGATGACTCTTGATGTGCTCAATCGGCAGTCGCGTTATAGGGTCCAATACCAGTAGCCTCTCGACCAGATCCTTTGCCATGGGCGGAAAGCCGTCAGGGAAAACATACTCCAAGCCAACAATCTTTTGAAAAGTCATGTACTCATTGGCGGCCTTGAACGGAGGTCGGCCGGCGAGAAGTTGGTATATGATGCAGCCAAAGGCCCACAGGTCGCTGGCTTTGCATGCGTTCTTGTCCGTGAGAAGTTCGGGTGAGACGTATTCTGCGGTGCCAACGAAAGATTGCGCCCGATCCGACTCCATTCCCTCTAGAGGATCTCCCGCGATCGAGCCTGCGCCATTTGACTTCTTCTGGTCTAGAATCTTGGCTGTTCCAAAATCCGTGATCTTGACGTGCATCTGGTCGTCTAACAGCACGTTCTCCGGTTTAAGGTCGCGATGTATGACTCCGCGGGAATGTATGTAGTCTATTGCATCCAGTATTTGCGCACCGTAAAAGCGTGTGCACTCTACGTCAAATGAGGTCATCTTTTTGAGGAAGCCAAGCAGCTCTCCGCCAGTCGCTAGATCGAGGACAAAGTATAACGAACGCTCGTCCTGGAAGGTGTAGTATAAGCGGACGATGCCTGGGTGCTCCGTTAACCGGTTCAGCGTGTCCTTTTCAATGTTCACGTATTTGACCTTCTTCTCCTTGATGATGTGTCGCTTGTCGAGCACCTTGATGGCGTATTCACGCAGTGTTTGTCGGTCTGTCGCAGCGAGAACGGTACTGTAGGAGCCCTCTCCCAGCGTCCTTCCAAAGCTGAAGTCTTTTACGCCCTTCTTCACGACTCTTGTGACAGGCCTGCCATTCTGATCGACTTCTTGCCGCACGCCAGTCGCAGCCCCCTTGTCCTTCCAGTCCTCGCTGCTCTGCAATGGGCCGCCTTCAATGCCGTATGGCGAGCTGGACAGGTGCCCCGCGCCCGGAATGGTTGTGGCGTGCGACTTGTCCATGGGCATTGGCATGCGTCGCGAGCTTCTCCGCGGCGGGAAAGGGCCATTGCCGACGCCCATCTGGCCCGGCGGCGGGTATCCCCTGCCGTTCCGACTCAGCTCTCGCGAGGGCATCATCCCGTTCGGCGCCACTCTTGAGCTGCTGGTCCGCCGTATGTCGGTCGTGACGTCGTCGTTGTACCGGTAGGTGCCTGTGTTCGAGGCCGAGCTGGAGGAGAGGTTGGGGTGGTGGTACAGGCTCGTCGACATGGGGCGGCCGGCTGGGCCTGGTGGGTGTTGCGGCGGCGGCGCATTGCGGACATGCGGATGTGTGATGGGTCCGGAGGCATACGGCGGCAACAAGGCCTGCTGCTGGGCCTGCTGGGCCAGGGGCATTGACTGGCGGTGCGAGAGGCGGGCCGGGTACGGGGAGTCATCTGCAACGTCCAGCGGGGAAGGCTGGCCGGAGGGCGATTCGGAGGGCGAGGCGGTGGTGAAGGTGTTCGGATTGAAGTCGAGCGAGCCCGCTCCGGGGTGCGTCTCGGGGAGCAGATGTGCGGGGGCTTGCGGCTGCGGCCTGGCGGTGACGGTACTCGACGATGACGCTCGCGAGGGCGATGACGAAGGTCGGACAGGAGCTTCGGGCTCGGGATCGAGGGCTGCACGTGGTTGGGGCGGCGGTGAGGACGAGGGACTCTCGTCCGGGTTGGCGATGCGCAGTCCGCCGAGGGACTGCGACAAACTCAGGTCGCCATTCATTACTGGCGACCGCTGGCTGCGAGGCGTGGGACGCGGTGGTGTGGTTGGCACGAGGACCGCCGGCAAGGTCTCGGAGAAACTGCAATTAGCGTGGGAGGGCAAGGCGGCGTGATGACATGGGGAGCGCCCGAGGCCGGAGACAGAGGGGTAGAGCGGTCGGGGATGGGGCAGCAGGCCGTCGCAGACCGTCGCTATGGCTGTGGAGCTTTGGATGAGGCTGCTGGCTGATATAGGTACAGTACAGTAGTATAGCGACGCCAGGATCTCGGCACCGGCGCTGACGACTCCGATCATGATCAGCGCGCCCTCAGCCAGACCACGCCATCAACACCACGCCCGCATCGCGAATATCTTCGCCGTCAAGTATAGTACCTCCCGGTGAGCGTGCATACATATGTAGCAATACGAACCGCTGTAGCGTGGCTGGCTAGACAGTGCCTCCCTATGTCAACCTCAGGCCGGGCTGTCGCGACCACGGCCACCTCTCACTGCTCCCCTCTCCCTGCTCCCCTCTCCCAGCTCCTCTCTCAAGTGCTTTCTTTCCTCTGTCCCTCCCCGCCAACTCTCGCATCTGCTTCTGTTTTGGCTTTCTTTTTTGGTCTCTCCGCCGAACAACAAAGCTTCGCGTGCCATCGTTCCGTCTGATATCCTTCCCATGCCCCCTTTCCGTCCATCATGCTGCGTCTGAAAGCGACAGAGATCGCCTTGGCCCCGGCAGATGTCGAGGAGACACGCCAGCGTATGCAGCGCAGACAAACTGCCAACCTGCGCCCTGCCTTTGTGGCACCGGCACGTACGCGTGGGCAACCACATCTACCGCCACATGGCCCGCGAATACGCCGCGGGGCCCAGCGTTCGAGAGACACTGCCATTGTCGATCTCGGCAACATTCCCATATTGCGTCCTCAAGAAGCAACTCCAGAGTCTGGCGACGATGCAGATGACGACCAGGAAGTATATCTAGACGCTTCAAATGCAGACAGCGAGAGCGCGGGAGAGGAGACGTCTACGCCTACGCCTTCACTTCCAGCCGACCCTTCGCCGACCCACAACCACGTGCACCTTCCCTTCCGACCTGCACCGCGGACAGCTGTTTCAGAAGACACAATGCATGTGTATCTCGGCTCAATCTATCAGATGGTCGTCACTGACTACTGATTCAGATTCAAGACACAGCTGAGCCAGTCCCGTTTCGGCCGAGAGAGAACCAATTCCGAAGACGACCACGAGGCAACTTCGCAAGCTCGCATCCATGCCTCAACCGACGGACTTGTTGAGCCGGTAGACACTGTCGAGACGCCGATGAGGCATCAAGCTCATCTGCGTCGACACAGCAACCATGTCCCATCACCTCTGCAACAGATGCACACCATCAGCTCGCCTCGTCAACCTCCAGGCCTTACACCGACGAATGGAGATCAAGTTGACCGTCACCCCAATGGCGACCGCTCAGCCGTGACCACCATACGTGGAGGCCATGCATCTGTTCCCAACTCCGAAGCAGACGAGGACGACTCGCCAACATTATTCCTGGAGGGCTTCTACGATCGTAATAGTAGATACACTTTCCGAGAAGCCTTGCCTCAGACAGAACCGCGTCCACGCACTCAGCCGGCATATCGTGCTCGAACTATGTCATCAACGAGTGAACCTTCGCACTCGACACATGTCCAACGACCGGACCGATCTGGGTCGTCAGTAGACGACGTCTTCTGGAATTCTCCTGCTCCTGAAATTCCGTCCAGAGTTGCTAGCGGGTTGTCTGACAACCATGACTGGCCACCTATGGGATCAGACGGCGCGAGCCACTTGAGTGCTGGTAGAGATACAATACAGAGGTACCTGCATCACTACATTTTGGAAATCCTACTAAGGCATTGTCATGTCCAGGAATGGCAGCGAGGCATCATCGTCTACGCATAGTCTAGCATACTCTTTCTACGAACTTCCTGACTCCCGACACTCAAGCAGTACATATTCGTATTCGGATCTTGAGATCCCTCAGTACGACGGTGCTACCGCGTCGCGACTCGGAAGCAGAGGTGCTTATCATTCCATCCGTCTGCCTCAGCAGCATCGTGAAAGTTCCGGCACATTTTTGCATCCACCACCACAATCACGAGCAATTTCACCGCTACCCACAAATCCTTACACTCGTGATGTGAGCGGGCAGCATTTTTTGAGACCATCACCTCCACCAATGTCACTCTTCACTGCAGACAACCTACTCGGTCCCGAACAAGACGCAGTTGAAGCAGTGGGACGTAATCTGTCCTCCCCACTGGATCTGGTTGAAGAACGAGCTACGTCCTACTTCCATCGCCTCTCCGCTCAATTCCAAGCCAACCAACAGCAAACACATGGAATGCAACAGCCTATCCACCCGCAACATGGTTTCCAACAGCGACAGGCTCTCCAACGGCAACTGGCTCTCCGACAGCGACACGCTCTCCAACAGGCTTTCCACCAGCAACAGCAATCTGATGCTTATATGATACCTGCTCGTCGTAGTCGTATGCCTGGGTCTGGGCCTGGGCCTGGGAATCCACGCTATCAACAGCCTCTTCGCGTCGACAACCAATACGCAGCCCACCGTAGAGATGTCCCTGCAACCAGAAATGGCCAGCGTTCCAGCGAAAACGTCCCCGTGAGCTCCTTTACAAATATACCTGCTCTGCCCGCACGCTTCAGTATGCCGCAACCCCCGCGACCGCGCGATATGTCCAATCGGCCACGCATACATTCTCCACGCCAGGATCTCGCACCCCCAGCATCCTTCTTCCCCCGGGCTCCCTCGCGTGGTCCACCATCCACGTCCACAACGCTTGACTTGGTTAGCGGTGTTACGAGTCGTCGCCCCACAGGATATCCCGCAATTGCTAGGTTGGAGAGTAGGAATGATGGTTGAAGGAAGGGTGTTGCTGGAAGTGATGGAGGGCGGATCGTTGGATATGAAGTAGGAAAGGTGGTTGAATGGTCTTGCGGGTTCAAAAAGTAGAATAGGTGGTTGGGAGCTTGTTAGTTAACATGGCTTTGGTGGTTGGTTATTGGCCCTTGGTGGTACGGCTTGTCTTTCTTCTGGTTTGCTTTACTTTGGTAGTTTTGGCACGGGTAGAGCAGATTCAGATCAAGCAAAAGGATCAGTATGAGTACTATAATGTAATTGCTTCCCAGACTGGCGATATAGCCGTAAGGGTATCCAATGGGAAACCGTCTTTAATGTTCAATTGACTCCAAACTCCGGCCCCGTCCATACATTCATTTCACTTCAACCAAAGGCACTCCTCCCGATGGAAAGAGTTCTTTCTTGCCATAAGCTAGATGCCATCGTCACAAATTAGCGTACATGCAAAGTTTTGTCACTTATTAGTGGGCTTTTGGTATACTCTGTTTTGCCAGCCACAGATTCACACTCTCCTTCGCGACATCGCTTCCCCATACACCATCCGTACCGCCGTGCTTCCACTCCTCGGCACTCGCGTCCTCGCCGCCGCCACGCGACGCATCGCCGAGCAAGACTTCCAAGTCGCGTTTCTGGGACGAGAGCCAGCGCTTCACGAAGGTGACGGGATCCTTGGACATGCTGGTGAAGAAGGCGTGTTTGGCCTTCGATTTGCCGACTGCGCACATGAGGAGCACGATCTGCTGGTCGATGTTGTGGATGTGTTGCAGGGTTTCCGTGCTGTGCTTTGAGCGGAGGATCTGGTGCAGGAGCGGCTGCAGCGGATCGTCGAGAGAGACTTGCACGTCGTACACGGTGGGTTCCGAGGCTTGCTTTCCGGAGTCGGGACTGGGAGCCAGGTAATCCTTGTCGACGCGGATCGTGTATTGCAGTTGGATGGGCGGCAGGGTGGTCAGGTGCGGTTTGATGAGCTGCGGCAGCGAGGGAAAGTAGAAGGAATCGGCGCCGTTGAAGAGAGCCTTTAGCTTTGCATCGCAGGCGAACTTGCGCTCGTCGTCGTCTTGCTGCAAGTGCTGCGAGCGCGCGTATTCCCAGACGCCCATGAGCACGCCGGCGCGATCCTCTTCATCGGTGTCGAGGAGCTCGGCGAGCGGCTTGGACAGGCGGAAGATTTCCGGGTTCTGTTGTCGCTGCAGGTTGATGGTGACATTGATGTTCTCGTCGCCCTTGCGCTCAAATTCAAGCTGCGAGAAGGGATTCTCTTTCGGGTTCGCGCCCTCGGCTCGCTTCCACTCGATTTGCGTAAAGTTGTCGGGTTGGAGGCTCTTGGCGCGGTCGAAGTCGATGGTGATGGAGTGGAAGAATTGGGAGAAGACTTTGGGCTTCTGGGGCGGATCTGCCTTCTTAGCTTCCGCATCGTCGTCCTCCATGGCATCCGGGTCCTTTTCTTCCTCGTCATCCATGTCCTCGTCGTCGCCGTCCTCGAGTAGGCGGCCCTGGACCTTGACGCGGTAGGTCGCATTGGTCTCGCTGTCGAAGTCGAAGGCGTCTGCGTCGATGCCGCTGCTCTGCCACGGCTGGTTCTCGGCGGTGTTCGAGATCCATATGCGCATGGTGGCCGAGCGGCCGCTGCGGGCGTGGTACACGGAGTCCGAGGCTTCGAGCTTCTTGCGCATCATGGTGGCATCAAGCGTGCGCTCGACTTCGCGCAACTGCCTGTAGCGCGCCACGCCCTCGCCAATGCAGATGTCCTCTACGCCCTCGGGGATGTTCTTGTTCGTCGGCGTCTTGGCTAGGCGGCGCATGCGGTCGCGCTTCTCCATCTCGGCGCGCTGCTGGGCGGCATGTACATTTGCATTTGCGAACTGCTGGGCGGCGGGGTGCTGGGGATGCGCAATAGGGCCTGGTTTGCGGAACATGTGCTCCAGGTCAGTCCTTGAAATCATTGTTTACAGGTTGGGAAGGAAGGGCAGAAAGGGCAGGAAGGGCTGGTTGGGCAGGGAAAGGGCGGTTTGGCGGGCGTGGTTGCGTGCGGAAAGTACGTACCGGGCCCTCGTGGCCGTTGGTGCGCTTGGGCTTGCGGCGGGTAGTTCCGGTACTGTTGCATGATGACTGCTTGCTCCGATGGCAGCGACGATGGAAACACTGTTCTCGCGATGCAGGCACGAAGACGGGGATGACGGGGATGACGGGGATGGAATTGTGTGGAGGAGCTTTTCGAGCGAAGACGCGTCTATGGCGACGGCGACAGGCGACAGGGCTGGACGCGGACGGACCCCCTTTCCTTTCTGTCTCTAGCTATCTGCCCCGCCTTTTGGCTGCCCCGCGAACAGCTGCAACCTCGAAAGGCGCGCTCCTGGCGCGCTGCATGCTACTCTCTGCCTGCGAACTGCCTCCGCGTGCCCGTGTACGGGTGTGGGCGGCTGGAGTTGGAGAATTTTCTGCCGACTGCGCAAATTTGTTCACGGCGTGACGAGCCCTCTTCCTCGGCTAGGTAGACGCCCGACGGCCGTTCGTCATCGCTCTCGTCCCGTCTTGCAGTGGAGCTTCTTGGTCCTTCCGACCTGGCCGAAGAACACACCGTATCCGATCGAGAATAATGCCAGACTCTCCCGTCGGTACCGATGCTGCCAGCGTCGACAAAGAGATGGCGAAGAGCAGGTCCCGTATCCCTCCCCCGCGCCACTCCGACGTTTATCCGTCGTCCTTGAGCAAGATTGCAGGTGTTCGTCTGTCTGGGAAAGAGCTGTCGACGGCCTGGGATGTCTCCATAGTCGAGGGAAGGATCTCCTCCATTGACCAGCATGACCCCGATGCCGCCGTCCAGCTGCCTTCACATGACGTGCTCGATGGTGCCAACCGTCTCTTAGCCCCTTCCCTGTGCCATGCCCATATCCACCTTGACAAGTGCTTTTTGCTCCAGGACCCCAAGTATAGCGATCTGCAGATGGAGAACGGCGACTTTCAAGAGGCTATGGACATGACGGGCAAAGCAAAAGCGAGATTCGGGGAAGATGATCTGCTTCGAAGAGGGCGGCAGCTTATTGAAGAGAGTATACACCACGGTGTGACGGCCATGAGGGCTTTCGTAGAGGTAGATGGACATGTACAGTTCAAGTGTCTGGACGCGGGTCTGCAGTTGAAAGAAGAGTTTGAACATCGTTGCGACATCCAGATCTGTGCATTTGCCCAGCTACCCCTATTTTCCGGGAATGACGGCGGAGAGGAAGTGAGGAAGTTGATGAGCGCAGCTGCGCAAGAAGAGGGTGTAGACGTGCTCGGAAGCACGCCGTATGTGGAAGCAGACGAGGCAAAACAAAAAATGAACGTATGCTGGATCTCGACGCTAGCCCTCTCGCACGCAAAGCATCTCGATCTCCACCTAGACTACTTCCTAGAAGAACACAAACAACCTCTCGTCTGGTCCGTTTTGGATATCGTAAAGGACAGGAACTGGTTGGCCCGACAAGGCAAACAGATCACGCTGGGCCACTGCACGAGACTGACGCGGTTCAAAGACGAAGAGTGGTCTAAGCTGAGACAATGTATTGCTGACCTCCCAGTCTCATTCGTCGGTCTTCCTACGTCTGATCTGTTCATGATGCGCACACCGGAAGGCCACCGCGGCACCCTGCCGGTGGTGGACATGATTCACCGATATGGCTTGGATGCAGCAATAGGCATCAACAACGTCGGCAACGCATTCACGCCCCATGGGAATTGTGACCCACTCAGCATAGCGTCCATGGGCGTGGGAATCTACCACGCAGGGGCAAAGAAAGATGCTGAGACACTCTATGCGAGTAGCCTCCTGTTCCTATACTATAGGCCCTTGCTAACGCCACCATGTAGGAAGCCGTCTCGTCCAGAGCCAAAGCCGTCATTGGCCATGAATCGACATCTCTGGGTCTAAAGGTCGGTGAGCTTGCTGATTTTGTCCTCTTTGACGGAACGAAGAGCGGATGGCGGAGTAGAAAGAGCATCGCGGAAGTGGTATATGATCCCGCTACAAGCCGACAAACCATCCGCCGTGGACGAATGACGGCTCTTTGAGCAAATATCGTAAGATGTGATATCTCTCATTAGGGTAGGGTATCGGTTACACAGAAGCTGCAGCCCGTGTTGCGGTCAAGGCAGAGGCAGGCTGTCGGCAATAATGCAGCACGACAAACCGCAGACTCTGGGCTGAAGGGCTACGCTAGTGGCACGGGTCCGACGGGAGGGACATCTGGGTGCGATTTTTGCCACTCACGTGCTTCCTCCAAACACGCCCGTTCGCACCTGCCCAATGCCAAGCCCGCGTCTATAAACATCGAGACACAGTAGAAAGCGCGCACGAAGACGGCCAGCTCGTGTCTCATCAATCGCACTGTCTCTCTAGCAACTGTGCGAAGAGCGCACTTTCCGCCATGGCGAACGAGAACGCGGCTGTTCCTCGCGATGAACGTGCCCTTGTGCTACAGTAAGTCCCCCAGTTGCTTTTTGCATGTACAGTCAGAATACGTCTCTACGCAGAGCCCCGTGTCTAGCCTTTGGATGCCATTTACGGAATATTCTTTGACAATTTCGAGCCTCCCCTAGTGCGTGCGCGGCTGCCTCACCGACAATAGAAGCTCCGTACTTGCTGTACTACCACAACTCAGGCTAACCCTGGCAGGCCTCTCAGCTTCAATAACGGACCCGTGTCCCCGAAGACTATTGTGCCACGCCCTAGTCATGAGTCGGCGGTAGTGCACGGTCGACGTGTGCCTAACAGCATTAGGGCCTACTGCGCCGACTTTATTAGCAAAGTCATTGCAGTCTTCGGCGAGCACTCTCCAGAGTGGGAGACGATTCGAGGTACTCTTATGCAGTTTAACCAGGGACAATTGAGCAAGCGGTATGTTCGCGGAACACATCGACTCCGTTTTAGATGGGCCTGGCTAACTCTGATCGTTTATGGTAGAAGCGCACATCTCGCCATGGCGCGTACTTTGAGTGCACACGAGGAGCTCCAACGGGGACTGGTTAGTATACTTGACCATCCAGATGCTCGATGGGGCGCGGGCGACTTCGATCTATCGTACGCTGCGTCTTCAACACCATATACGTTGCCGAGCTTTCTGGAGCCTCAACATCAGCCGCAGCCGCCGATGCCCATGATCTCAGATTGGTACCACTCCCAGAACGTGGCTAACTCCCAGCCATTGGCGCCGAGCCCGAGTGATGCCTTCCAACGGGCACGCCAGATAGGCCTCAATGAAGGACCGACACTACCACAACACATACCAGATTCCTTTGACAACTTCGGCCTAGAAGACTACACTATAAGGGGTCATAATAGCTATGGCGGTTATGGAGGCCATGCTGCTTATAATGGTCAAGACAACCCGACGTCGAATCTGTCGGCGTACTCGCGGAATACGAACATCAGCTGGAATCCATCTGTCCTCAATCATCTGGCCATGTCCTCGCCTACCCCTCCGATGCTCAGTGAACCTCCGTTGAATCGCCAGTTTGCGTCGCCGCCTATGAATAACAGCTTTTCTGCAACCTTCGACCCCACAGGGTACAATATGCCGACACAAAATGACCGGCCGCCTGTCTTTTGTAGAGCGTGGCAAGATCCTGTGAGAAACATGAACTTGGAGGGTGGCGGTAGCCACAAGGACGAACAACAGGAACAAATGGGGGCGTTGACCATGTCACGCCGATCTCACGACGCTGGGGCACCGTTATCAAGTTTCGATGCAAATTCTCTTGCAGCTGTATCGCCTCTGTTGAGTTTGATGTCAGCTCAACCACATAATCCGGATTTTGGAATGAGAAATTCAGGTATGTTTCTCAGCACAAGCGCCATTGATTGTTTAATTTCCTTTTTCTACACTCTGGTCCAGTCGAAATTGAAGTAAATTATACTATGAGTACCTATCTAACACCCTCGCTCAATAGGCCCGTTTATCTTCGGCACGCCTACTGCTGTCCCTCTCGGCCAGCCGGCATTTGACATGGCACCGCCTGGAAGCGGAAGCAGCAAGGGGTCTACAGTACCTTCTGTTGCGGATGTGCGACGTATTAGTGAAGCTCCATCATGGGCTGCCTCAGATCAGGTACGTATTTTCTTTGAGGTGACGTACGCAAGCACCACTCTGGCTGAGCTTCACTGATTCGTTACCCTGAACGTTAGTATCAAGGCCAGGAAGACACTGGCTCTCCGGCCACCGAGTTACCCCCTCGCAAAGCTACCAAGCGTAAGAATAGAGTGAAAGCTGTTCAAACTGGCGACTCCAAGCCACGCGCTAGCCCCAACTCCGGCAATTACGTTCACGCCATCTGTGGCAGGACGTTCCAGAATCGGTATGCGGTCAAGAAGCATCATTTTGGAGCGAAGTCCAAGGAAGAGGCTACTGCCAACAGTTGTTGGGTCAAACATGGAATGCCGGATCGTGAATGGTAAGTATATGTTGACACGGTTAAGTACCTACAAGTACTTACTGACACGTCTAGGGACGAACATCCTAGTTGTCAACAAGAAGAGCCCAAACCCTTTCCGAAATCCAGGCGAACCTCGAATATACCTGCACCCCCAGCTTCCGACTCCAAGACAGGGATTGTTCCTGCCAACAACCAGCAACCGAAGAATCTGTTCGTATATTCCCATTGCTGCCGAAGACTATGTGCAGAGGCACGCTTGTAGATGGGCTTTGCTGACTTCAGGCACTAATTTAGCAACCTCCCTGCCATTTCAAAGCTGAATGACCTCCCACGTACTGTAGCAGATATCGTCTACGACACCCCCGCGCTCTCTGATGGGATTGTCTCATATGGCTCTCCTAGAGTCTCGTCTAAAGATGGACCTGGCATGGCCTCTCTGTTGACCGCCGTCAATGCCGTGTCAAAGCTAGATGCGCCGAAACCGCAGCGCCGTATCGACTCGATTGTCGATAACCTTGACACGAGGCCCGAGTACATGCCTTGGGCTACAGGAAACGGTCTTCATCACAGATACCTACTCCCGTCAGATCAAAAGCTTCCCCAAGCAGAACAGCTTGCAGGGGCACGGGCTGAAGAAGAACAGTCACGTAGCTCTCAATTGGCTCTCTCTTCCACTTCAGTGTATGTACCTCAACATAAAGTCCTCGCGTCGCAGCCCAAAGACTTCCGCACTGTGGGCTTGGAGCCTGCTACGTACGCAGTTGGAACCGAGCCGGCGGAGCATACGGCCGCGACTGTGGATTCGGGCGCCCACCAGCTTGATCCTGTACAGCCACTCCAGGCCGAGGCAAACCAACGTGGCCCTAGGCGTGTGAGAAGAAAGGTCTCGAAGCGCGAGGTTCATGGTCTAGGCATTTCCATTTCGCCGGGACCGGACCGGAAGAGGGTCAAAGCCAATACCTAAACCGGCTACAAATATAGTCGTTCTCCGAAAGACTTTTGGCTAAGCGAAGGTCCAAGGTCGCTACTCTCGTCCTGTCGCCAATGTCGGCTGTGATCACAAAGGTGGTGGATGGGTCATTATGGTGTCTCCTACGGCGTTCGGGGTCTGTTTGCTATGATTATATGATATGGTCTACGGCATTGTCGTGGTATATATATATGGGTATTGAAACGGCGTTCTGCGGTGTGTGTATAGTTTAAAAAGGTACCGATGCTACCTACCCTATTTAAATGTATTCTACGATAAACCTTGTCTCTCCCATCTATGACGGGATATTTGGTGCTGCGAATTCAGACCAAGCACCCACACTCCGTGAACAAGCTTCGATACCAATCCCTTGTTTCCAAACTTGTCCATTTGGCTTTCTCTCTCGCCGGTCTGCAAAAGGGGCAAAAAAAGGGGAATGTGCAGGAGCACAAAAAAAGTGCAAAAGAATAATGGGCTCCGCCGCGATTCGAACGCGGGGCCTCCTGCAGTTTAGGTAACCGAATGCCCAAAGCAGGAATCATACCACTAGACCACGAAGCCGGGTTGTGTATCAGTGTGAGCTGATTGATGAAAGTTTTTCACTTTTAAAATTAGATATACTATTGTTTTACATTGCTCTAAGAAATGGCGAATATGGCGGCGTTTTGCTGACTGGAAATGGGGTGAGGGGTCGAGGTGTGGATGTGTGGTGGGGCTGAGTTGGGCTGCGCTGGGCGGATTTTTTTTTTGTCGAGTCATCGAGTCAATGGGAAGCAAGGGATTGGTGTGAGTTTGATTTTTTTTCTCTTCTTCTTCTGATTACATGTTGCTTTGGGATTGGATGCGATTGGGTGGGGATGCGAGGGGATTTGAGGGTTGGAGATGATTGCGCATCGTGGATTGTTGGAGTTGTATATACGAGGGGCACTTTTATACATGTATATAGGGTGGATTTTACTGGCTTCTATATTCATCGGTGAGTTGGGTTTCCATAATAGGAAAAGTGTTAAGGAAAAAGTGACAGGTAAATAGGCTGGTGCTCGAACACAGTCCCAGCATCTGAGGTTCCACTCGGTCACTAAAGACGACGGAACTATTTCGCGACATCGCAAAGGCGACGATATTATTGCACCACGAACTGCTTACCATGGCTCTTAAACAACACGGAAGAATCCAGCACCTCGCCGGTCCTCGACCTCACAAACTCAACCTTCAGCCTCTGCTCATCGAGCGGCGAAATCGTCGCATAGCTAAAATCCTCGGCATACGCGAAGACATTCGTTGAAGCATTCGCTCCAATAGCAGTTAACCCTTCGATGTTCCCGGCTCCACCCGCGACTATGTACATGGGAGCTTTGGGATCGTTCATGCCTGCGGGGTCGGCGACCGAATTATTGACGGGTAGGAAGCGTTGCGAGTTGTGCACGTGGCCGAACACGGCGAGGTCGACGCCGTACTTATAGAGGAGGGGTTCGAAAGCGCGTTGGCAAGGCGTGCATGGTGTGCTACCTTTGGTTGTGTACCAGGGCCGATGGCCACCCACGATGACCCATGGCGTTACGGTGCGGTCGACGGATGCTAAGTCTGCGGCGAGAAAGTCGAGTTGTTGGTTTGATTTTCCAAAGGGGCCGCCGTAGAGACCTGCGGAACCGCCGGGCTGGTCTGGCGCATTGGCGAAGTCGGTCTCGGTATCGATCATGGTGACATGGACCATGCCGTACTCAAACGAGTACCAAAATGGCGGATTTGCGAGTAGAGAAGCCTTGTTCGCATTGATTTTCGCGTCGCTGTTGGAGGACGTTGATGTGAAAGCACCGGGCATAGTCTTCCCAAAGCGGTTTATGAAGTCAGTGAAGTTCCTCTGTCCTTCGGGACAAAGACCACTAAGCAAAGGAACTTCTTGACAAGCGACTTCATGGTTCCCTGGACTAGCCATATATGCCTTCCGGCTTGAGATTGGCGAAAGCTGCTCGTAGAACTGCTCCAGGATGGCCTCGAAGGCGTTGGTGCCGTGGAGGAGGTTCTTGGGCTTTTCGAACCAGTCGTCTGCGTAGGCAAAATCGCCCGGGTGAATGACGAACTCATAGTCATCGACTGTCTGTGCAAGGCGGTCAATAGTGGTGTGGTTAAGCGATGGATCGATTTGCGGAATCGTATCTCTCTTTGCGCTGTCCCCTTGGATGGTGTACCCATCGGCGCCATAGACGCCCATGTCAATGACAGCGTTCATTGTAAAGGGTGTCTTATCGCCAGGCACACGAGGACTCAGAAAATGATCTACACTCGAGTTCGTCGACACGATCCTATAATAATAAGTAGTGGCCGGAGTCAAGCCGGTGAGCGTCACCGCATTAGAGTAGGTGCGTGACGTCGGATAGGTGACTGAGTTGGCCGAGCATATCTGGGAACTGAGAGCATCGCTAGAGGTTCCGTATTGGACGCAAGCTTTATCGAGCTTCTTGTACGTGTTCCATCCCACAGAGACAGCTAAGAATCGGGCCATTAGTCAAAGGCGTTCGATATCGCACTCATACACCTACCATTTGGACCTTTCACGGCAAGACGCTGCTGTACCGGCGTTGTTCGATCCCGAGGTATGGCCGGATAGCTCGCGGCGGCAAAGACGCATACCGCAAGAAGCGGAAGCGCTTTCACTGAGGTTAGGACGTTGCCCATGCTTCGAGGCCGATACGCGATGAGGGGTTGATCAAAGGCAGCACTCCAACGCCCCGCGGAAAGCTTGGTGACGTCTGGAACATAGTGGCTCACATGTCTGTTTATATAGGCTCGAGTATGTACCTAACTTGCATCTCCGAAGTAGCCAGACGTGCGATGAGCGTTGCTATGCTTGTCAGCGAGGAGCTCGTGGCTCCACGATTGGTCGGAAGGAAAGCAACGGCAATATCGAAAAACAAGCCGGGCGATATCCCGGCGTCCTTCCTATTCAATTATAGTCATACCCTCCGGAGGTGAGCCCGTAAGAAGAAGTTTGAATTGAACGACCCAGATCATTATTGAAGTGCTTCGGCTGTGGTTTGTAGCCGTAGCGACTTCAAAGTGGAGATGGGAGTGGAGTTGCTATTTGGCAGGAATTTCGGTTAAGAGGTGACTAATCCTGCCACTGCTCCGAACGGCCAGGCTTATATGGAGCAGCGCGTCGCGACAAAGTGCGGACTGTCGTAAAACACGATTGCTCTAATTCTACGCATAACACGCTGTCTAGTTCTGGTTATATGGCTCCATAGCTCCTTGTGCATTTATACACGCGATAAATGTGCACTTGCGTGCGGTAACGACGCGTAGGCCCGGACGAACGATTCCTCCGCATCCCCCTATGCAGCCTCACGTGCTCTTTTCATCCAATACGTAGCCGTCGGCCACTGAGCAATCCGAGCATCTCAGAAGACTGCCAGAAAGAGCCAAGGTCAGAGCTTAGGTACAATGCGCCTCACATCAATTCTCTTCCGCGCAATTGTCCTCGATAGCAAGGTGTCCGAAATCCTCACGATTATAAACTTCACGTCGAAGCAGTGGGACATATTCAAGGTAAACCCGTTCGGTCTCTCAGCATTCATTAGTCAGCTCTCTGTATTCTTACTAATCAATGTTTTAATTGCAGAAAGTGACAGACTACACAGCTAAGAGTAGGTACTTCGATCCACCAACCGAAATACCTAGAACATGGATTAAAATCGAAGCACCAGAGCGAGAGGCCATAACTTCTGAAGTACGGCAATCGTTGAAAGAGAATGGGATTACTCGCTTACCGGAGCCGGAGGATTTGCTGCGTTGGAGAATGAATAGGGTGTTGAAGAATATGCGAAGAACGAGGAAGGGTATGTTCTGTGCCGAAATTGAGAGTACAACATATTTACTGACGGCATTATGCAGCTATTGAAGCGCGAGAAAAGTACATCTTGGAACATAAAGCTACACGCCTTGATTCAGATGTGCACATCAGCGCTCACATGAACACAATCTATGTAGGTTCCGTTACCCACTTCCCGCCAGTATATGAGACCCATCACTGACTTCCCAAATTCAGCGCTTCATCCGCGTACACATAAATGCCTACGCACAAGAACATCCAAACCATACCTGGACCGAAATCCCCGAGCAAACACGCCATGCCATCTTCATCGGAGTTAATAAGCAGCTACTGGAAGCTGGAATTCCGCCGGTGAAACGCGACTTGATGGAGCACCGGATGGAGATGGCGCTGATGTATTGGAAGGTCAGAAACAATAGGGAGGTGGAGTTCGAAACGGAGGGTGTCCAAAAGGACACTGATGCTAAGAAACGCGGAAGAATGAAGAACACAACCGAGGACAGCGATGATGATGCTGTACATAAAAAGACGGGCGAAAGACAACGTGAGAGGAAGAAGAAAATCGTAAAGGGTGTTGAGATGGTATGATATTGTGGGAGTGATAACTCCTTTTTACATGATCCGAAATATCCAGAGGCTACTAGTAGACTCCCTTTTGTACACTGTATAATCGTACACTCTAAGTATTAAGCCGGCCTCGTATAGCCAGCATCTTAACTCCTGAATCCAAACCATGTATCCCAGGAAACACCCTCTCTACTCCAACACCCCACGTATTGGTTCACGTATTGGTAACCATTACAACCTTCCCACACCCCCTCCCCACAACATCCAGAACACCCTTCCAAGCTGCCGGATCCGTCCGATACGCCTCGACGCACGGCATACCCAAATCGTTCCCAAACTCCATGATCGTCCTTTTGACAGTCCACGCATCGTTCCTGAGACTGATACCCGGCCCATCGGCTGCCGGAGAGACCGCTAGCGAAGCAGAAGAAGGATAAGAAAAAGTCGTCATGGCAGAGATGCCGGGGGAGAAGCCGATGCCAGGGCAAGCAGCGGTTACCATTGAGGGCATGGTTACTGTGCGCTTTCGACGGTGACGAGAGGATGGTGTTGGTGAAGGTGAGGAGGTTGCGGATGGAAGGTGGAATCGGGGTTGGATGTATGACCTAGAAGAGCTTGCAGATGTTGATCGTCTAGGTAGAGGAAGTGTGGAGGTAGATGCTGAGAAGGCGGGTTGAGTGGGATTGACGCCGGGTACGTAGGTCGTTGATGCTGAGACGTTATCTTTGTCGTGGTCAGGGACTAGAGGGAAAATAGAACGTCAGTGAAGTTCATGCGAAAGGGTAGGGGGAATACGTACAGAGAGTATGCAGACAATTGCTTTTCCTCGTCACAGCCATCGTCGGCCATGCGACCGTCAACCACGGTGCTACCCCCTCGTCCCCTTTCTCCAATTTCCCTTTGATAATGACAAAGGCCCATCGACCCTCACCCTTCTCATCCTTACCCCGCATGTCCATCCGTCGAAATGTTTCCTTCGTCGAATACTCCCCATTCATCTTCTTCATCCTCTCGAAGTTTGAGTTCCTCTTCGGACTCTTTATCTTCGCCGCCTCTTCCATGTCCACTTCGTCTGGTCCCGCAAACGTGTCCACCTCCGCGTACACTATACTCTCCACATCGCCCGGTCCAAAGTACTGTAGCTCCCTGTGCGGCCAAACTGACGTGTCATAGAACGAAATTGAAACCAAGGAGATATTGACGGGTCGCTCCGGGGGATACGGGAAGAGTGGGTGCGTGTTCATGAGGCGAACCGAGGGGTGATATTTGTCGTACAGCGCCCTCGTCATCGCGTGCCATGTTAACAGTTTATGCGTTAGCCCGAGCGTGTTTCCAGGAAACTCGTCCGTCCAGAGGCACTCCGCACGAAGTGGCAGAGTCGGTAGCCCACCAGCACAACCCTCGCTATGCTTCCTCTTATGCCCGTCTATAAAGATGTCAGGCGTTTCGGAGGTTTCCTCCGCAATGGACGACGTTACAGAGGGAACACGTCTGTGTTTCCGGTTCTTGAAGTTCGAGATACTGGAGAGTCGGTTCAGACTCGGCATCTTGATTGTCGGCATCGGGAGCGTTATGGCTACAGGCCTTGATTTATGGCCTAGAGGCGGAAAACCAGTCGACGAACAGGCTGGCGTTGCGATGATCCCAGGGACATTTGTGGAAGTAAGCATCTTCGCCATTAGCTCGTCTATTTCATAGTGCCGGGTTGCTTTTATTTTTGCCAGCTCTTCGTCGTCGCTGGAGACGAGTGAGAGTAAAGATGCGAAGACCCCATCACCACCACCACCACCACTATCATCACTATCATCATCACTCTCCTCCTCCTCCTCCTCTTCCTCCTCCTCGTCTCCATCCCCATCTTCATCGTCGTCGAGAATTGCCGGAGGCGCTAGTTCCGCATCATCTTCATCTCCTTCATCGCTTTCGTCGCTCAAATCGACCGCTGCTAGAAAGCTATCCTGAAAGTCTTCTCCCATATCCATTTCCTCAAATATACTCTCTAGCGCAGCAATCCTCACTCCATGCGCCGCTCCTTCTCTGTCGCTATCCTCACTCTCACACTCTTCCAATCCCGCTTCAAATCGCTCGAACAAATCGTCCATGGCAGCCGGAGGTCGCGCAAATGGAACCGCAGGACGGAGCGCCATGGTGCGATGCAGTTCCAAGCTCGTGTCGCACGCTGCACTGCTGTCGAATTTCGTCTGCGCGTTATAGGAGGGTGTCGTGTTACGGTGATGGTGTGTTTGTGTTGTGTGGTTGTGGGGTGCGGAGCTGAGGACAGGGATCGGTACGAAGGTTAGTTGGGGACAGGGTGAAGGTGAAAGGGCACGGGCGGGTCGATTGGGTGGTACAATACAAAGGAGGGTTTGAGGGTGGGGAATGGGCAGTCGGAGATTGAAATATGCCTATTTTAGTACGTCATCTCTGGTACCTACCTAGACGTGGTCGGATGATTGCGACCTGGATCTTGCGGTGTGGTCGTGAACTGGTCCAGGCTTGGAGATTGAGATTTGCATCTACAGATGCATATCGATATTGTGAACACTGCAAAAAGTATGAAGACAGTGATACTCAGGACCAAGATCAACTCGTATTGTCGGGACAGAGGAAAGATAGATCGTGATAGACTTGGGAGATGGTGATGAACTGTGAGCAAATGAGACGAGCTAGACGAGCTAGACGGGAGGAACAAACGTATGAAAGCCAATCAGAAAAGCGTATACCCATTAATCCATTATCATTATGGAACTGGCGGTGTCTACATACCCATACAGTCCGTTTGATAGAAATACCCGAGAGCCCTCGAGACTGCCGTCCGGGACCACTCTTGCTCCCATTACACCTCTTACCCCACCACTTTCGTTTGACTCATTACTTGTTGGCCGAGAAAACATACGCTGCTTCCAGCACGTATGCGGGATCTCTAGGGCCGAAAATGTTCTTCTTTTCGCGCTGCCATTCCGGATGGTTGATTGCGTCGATCCAATCCTCGACCTCCATGACAATGCAGCCGTATTGCTCAACGACGCGGTTTCGGCCGTCGAGACCTTGTGTCGACTTTATCGGAAGAGAGCCTGTTACTCATATAAGCATGCATTGGAATATATGAATTAGAAGTATATTTACCGTTCTGACCACCACAACCATAAACCTGGAAAGCATCCTGATCTGAGAAGATGTCGACCTGAATTCCACTCCACGGACTAGCGAGCGTCGCAACAGGGCCGCTAGTTCTCCAGTCATAAGGACCATCCTGGCCGCGGTTCACGAGGTATGCATTGTCGTATCCGGTGCAGTTGAAACCGCAGTTGCCCTTGAGTTCGGGGGCAGTCAAATTGGCGCCAAGTTCCTTGGGGGACGACCAGAAGTCATTGACAGAGTACCGTGCGTTTGGTAGGATAGTTCCATCGGGAATGAGGATATTGTCGACGCCGATGCGCTGACCTGAGTGGGGCAGATGGAGCGTGTGGTTCAGAGCTGTGGGTGTGTCGGGGTTGGCGAAGCCGTCGAGATTCCAGTAGGTCTAAAAGATTGGTTTGCAGGTTCGAAAGCGTTTGAAGGCATACTTACGTGTGAGCTAAGCATGATGGGTGTCTTTTTCGTTGTCGAAAGAGCGACCATCTTGATGTTCCACGTATTCTTCGTCATCGTATACGTAATGTAGCTGACCACCTCACCGGGAAAACCCTCCTTGCCATCAGGGTCTACAATCGAGAAAGTGATCGAGTCGGTGGTATGCGCGACTACAGTGAAGTTTCGCTGTAAACGTCAGATGCCAATTCCCACATCGGTTGGCCTTCACTACTCACATAGTCCCATCCATCCGACCCACCATGCAGCGTGTCCAAACCGCCATTCTCGTTCGCATTGACCTTGTACTGCACCCCGTCGATAGTGAAGGTGCTGTTCTTGATACGGTTCGCGTAGCGACCAGGCACACTTCCTAGATGGGGATGTTGCGGATCGACCGAGTAGTAGCTCGCGTTGTCGAAACCCAGCACAATGTCGCGCTCAATGCCCTGTGAGTCATTGATGAACAGGTTCGAAACTGAGGCGCCGTACGGGATAAACAAGCCTCGGATGCCCTCGGCCGAGATCTCGTATTTACCGTCCTGGTCGGGCCCAGGCGTGGTGTTGTTTAGCGTGGTCGAGTACTGCGCGAGCGCAGACGTCGTCGCCGCTGCGATCGAAAGGAACACCGAAACCTTCATCTTGATCTTGAAGTCTATGTCCTTGCCAATTGAGTTGCGGCTGCGAGTGTGACGGTTGCGAAGTTGGCCAAAAGTCGCAGGTGGAAGGGAGATCGGTACAAAGGAGGGCGGCGTTTGTATTTATGTACCTCGTTCGCACTTCATCCCGGCTCACAGGATTCCCATGACCATTGTCCAGGGAAAAGGCTCGCCTCGGTCGCGCAAACATTGGATATTAGGTACCCTGCCAGCCCAAGCTGTGTTCGGGTTGCGCACCGAAGTGAGCGTTCCTTCGCCCACAGTTTCCCCGCAGGTGGATGAAGGCGATCGCTCAGGAACACAGGCGATGACGTTGTGATTCGATCATTGACGGGACGTTTTCAGTCCCGCGTGAACTCATACAAGTCTTTTCTTTGGACTTCTCTTCCCTTCAGACCTCGCATCTCGCGTTTTCTGTTTACATGCGCAGAGCTTCAGCTGCAAGATCCGAGCTCCCTAACTTCAACCCCAGAGCTCCCCCGGTAAAAGACGCATCCTAACTCATCTCCACTCCCCGATTGGAGGAATGATGTTCGAAATGCAGCGTGATGACAGACTTCTCCAGGGTCAGCAGATTGAAAATGTGGGGATCGGCGCACGGCTGGGGCTGACATGCGTGGTGCGTGCGTTCACGACCGTTTTCTTGGTTGGAGCTTGTTTCCCGGGAAGCTTGGAGGCGGGGAAGAAGACGCTACGAGGGGTTTGGAAGGTGGATAGAAGGTTCCGTATATCCATGTTACAAGGGGGAACACGTACGAGTTGTCCCTGGTGCCCCTCCCCTGTCGCGTTCATAGTAATGAGCTCGGTTTGGGTGACAACCGACGGCAACCAGTAGGTACATGTACAGCGTCTTCGCAACTCCTGTAGGACACGTAAGGATTTTAAATTGTGTACTTGTATGTCAAACAAACCAATCACAGAATAGTATTTTATATACCATAAAAGAAGCGTCCAATAAGAACCTACTTTGCCGCATAAACACACACTTAGTGGTATCCTAGCATACTGGAGTTGACAAGACGCTGTAGGAAGCTTCCTTCGTTTCCACAAGATGACCAAAAAAATACCCATGGCGGTTTCAAACGACCAACTTTACTACCTTCCTATGGTACTCACCAACGCTCTCAACGTGATGAGAAGTTTGACTGCACCAGGCGGTGAAGCCCCTTTGTACTTTCTATCTTCAAACGCCTCAATTATACCACCACGAGCAGTGTTTGATGGGCCAAAGCCCCAACCCATGGGAACCGAGACAGTCACAACCTCAGGAATCTAAGAGAGGAACGGCGTCTGTGGTACTCTGGGCGTCGTATTGATAAGGCCTAAATATAACTAGCGCATATTAGCGTCTTGGCGGGAATGTCCACCTTTAGAAACCAAACTTCGACAAACACCCCAAACATCATCGCCTTCTTGAAAGGACTCTCATGCACAGCAATGCCATCATTCAGTCTTCTTCGCGTTCTCCACAGCTGTCGCCCACTAGAACACGCGATGGAATTCCTCCGATGCAAGATTGGGGCGAAACCCTAAATATATGCACAATGATGGCTGAACGCTTACTCCCCCGGCGGTTACAACACTTGTTGAACAGGTAACTAGCGCTTATGTCCTACATTTGTAGGCCTCGAAGCTGACCAGAGCTTCGGCCTGGAGAGTTCCGCTGACTGCCATACTACAAATACTGGAGTGCCCTCTTGAGCCTCTTCTCTTGGCACGCTATTCCAGGCCGCGGGATCGATGGCCGCGCTTACACTCTACTCTGAGTGGAGAGCTCGAACGGTCAGTCCTTTTTCCAGAAGACAACGAGCTGAGCCCCGGCAGCCATCGTGTTTGATGTCTCGCACGGTCGCCATTCTTGGCCTATGCCATAGGCTAACTAAAGATATGTTTTGATAATATCATGTCGAGGGTATCGCTCTTCTCAACTCGCCTAGCTTCCACATTTTCCATTTTCAACCCTTTGACAGAAAACCTTTCTCGATCCAGAGTTCGAATACCTCCATTCTTTGAGCTAGCCTTTCAATTCATTATCACTAAAGCAGGACAGCCAGTTATTGCTGGTTCTTCACGAGCAATCACTTTTCACGACTACTTATCATAATATTCCGACACAATGGCGAGGACACCGCAGTCACAGCAATGGCCTCCCTACCCACATATTCCAATCTACACTGGGACGAGCAACAATAGCGGCACTGCAAGGTCATACCGCTCCATATCACCCATAGTTCCAAGTCCAGAGATATTGGTTGAGAACCAATCGATCCAATATATGGCAGCCACATCCACCCAACGCACCAACATGCCACCGAATCACTCCCCTGTATCCCCAGCAACCCAGTTCACGAATCTATCACCCATATGGTCGATTCCGGAGCCCCTACTAGTTCCGCCGCCCGAAGTAGCTCAACAACCACCGAGCAGACCCACACTACACTTTTTCCATTCGTCACAACACCGCGTTCCATTAGAAACACCCATCATCAGAAAATCAGAGAATGCCGAGAAAAGTCCACCTCATCCCGGTAGGAAGAGCAGGCTTGGGCTTGGCATTCAAGATATGTCTTCTCCACAAAGCCCTGCCTCGATCCCATCGTCCGATGCAGCGGTGGACAAGCGATCGTCGAACATTGCCCAAAGGATTGAGGAGGGACTCTGGCGTTACAGTCTTTCTGGCAATGTCATCAAGCGGTGGTTGCTCGAGATACTTTGCTGGCTCCTTAGTGCCTTGTCCATGGCCACCATCATTGGCTTCTTGATCTATTACAGAAATAAGAAGATTCCAAATTGGCCTGGAAGCCTTACTCTCAACGCATTTATAGCAGTCCTCTCCAAGGTCTCTGGAGCCGCATTGATACTTCCTGTATCAGAAGCCCTAGGACAGCTGAAGTGGAGTTGGTTCCAGGGGCACTCGAAAACTATGTGGGATTTCGAAATTTTCGACAATGCTTCACGAGGCCCGTGGGGTTCTTTCCTTCTCCTCATACGAACTAAGGTAAAAGCCTTAGCAGCACTTGGTGCCATCATAACACTCTTCTCGCTCGCTCTTGACCCATTCTTTCAGCAAGTAGTGGATTTCCCTGACCGCTGGACATTGCAAGGGCATAGCTCTATCTCACGAGCTATACGCTACAATCCGAAAACCGAACTGGTAAATAGGGCAGGAGGCTTAGTCAACCAGGTTGACCAGAACATTTTCTATGTGGCCAGACAGTTTTTCTATGGTAATGGCACCCAACCGGTGCCATTTGGCAATGGGACTCGACCCGAGATACCAGTATCATGTCCCACCGGGAACTGCACATGGCCCCCATACCAGTCCCTGAGTGTATGTAGCAAGTGTGCCGACGTATCTAACTTGCTTACATTTACCTGCCTCAACACAACCGTGGACTGGACCGCCAACCTGAACGGCGGTGACTACAAAGAGAAGAAGACATACCCGAATGGTACCATGTGCGGATACTTTTTTAACATCCCGGGTAGCCCGAATCCACCTATGATGATGTCCGGATACCTTACAGAAGCTGTCAAGTCTGCTGGAGGTGCTGCCCCGAAAGGCGAAGCGCTCTTGACTCGCCTGCTTCCCTTAGCGACAAACCCCGAAAAGCTTCCCTTATTTAACGGATCAATTCATTTCAACAATGTCCGCAACCCAATCATCGACTTCATCGTCGTTTCAACTCTGAACGGCTATGAGGGTGTTCTCCGGAATGACACTCCTGTCGCACATGAGTGTGTGCTTTCTTGGTGTGTCAAAACGTTCAAGTCCACTTATTACCAAGCCAAATATGAAGAGGAGGTTTTGGAAATTTTCGAAAACAACACAGTCGGTGATTTTCCTTGGGTGAGCACACCTGTCATTACACCAACCTTCAACGCTACAGACGTCTGGTATAGCGAGAATATCACAATCAAGGCCCCACTAACTGTCAATGGTTCCGACATGACCGATTTCGGTCTCATCAACACAACGTTGTGGAATGTGGCTCAGGGCTTCGATGATTTGTTTCCTTCACTATATACGACGACAAACACAAGCACAAGTCCAGTCCTTCGGTATAGAACGAATCTCAGTGGCGCTTCTTACCTAATGAGTCTTGACTTCAACCCCTGGTACGGATCCAACAATATTACACGCCACTTAGAAAGAATGGCAACGGCTTTAACCAATGTGGTTAGATCCGCTCCTAATGGACCGGAAGTTATCGGCGACGCATTTTTTACAGAAACATATGTCTCTGTGCGTTGGGCATGGTTGTCTCTCCCCTTAGGCTTGTTACTGCTGAGTCTGGTGTTCCTTATTGCCACAATGAAGAAGACTGCAAAAGAGGTCGTTTGGAAGACATCGGCTATTGCGACACTTATGTATGGGTTGCCGGACGATATGCAGAAGAAGATCACCGCGGAGGCACAGAATAGGACACCAAGAGCAAAGGCTAAAGAATTAAAAGTGAAATTACACGGCAACGGTTGGAGAGTTTCTAGTCCCTTTCCTTCCCCTCGCGCAACAAAATCTCGGCAATACCAACCGCCCCCAGGATGGTTTTGAACGGAATACAGAAGAATCGAAATTAAGCCAATCGCGTAGCAATCACACCTCTGCATCGAGAGCACCATCGTACACCACAAGGAGGAAATAGCGAAGGAAAGAAACACAGCAATGGGAATTTTCGACCGACGACTAGGGCGGTGTTATGTTTCGGGAACGGCCACCCATTATTAGACTCGAGGAGGATGGTCACCAACAACCAACGATCGGGGAGGATGGTCACCAACAACCAACGATCGCGGAGGATGGTCACCAACAACCAACGATCGCGGAGGGTGATCGCCAACAACCAACGATCGCGGAGGGTGGTCACCAACAACCAACGATCGGGGAGGATGGTCACCAACAACCAACGATCGGGGAGGATGGTCACCAACAACCAACGATCGCGGAGGGTGATCGCCGACAACCAACGATCGCGGAGGATGGTCACCAACAACCAACGATCGCGGGGCTTCTGAGCCATTTCCGTCTTCCACAACAGTCGCTCGAGCAATTTTGGAAAGATCACCCGTGTCCGTAACTACATAGCGAGGTGCCAAAGTAGGATCAATCTGAAGGACGTCAGGAAGAACAACACACTAACAAGCAGTGTATTCTTATTCTTACCTGTTCCGGGATTGGGGCTGCCGCAATGGAAAGAGCCCATGAAGCAAAGAAGAAGAGTGAATATCCTCGCATTTTGGTGATGGGTTGCTGGATGAAGATGAAGGGCAAGAAAAATGGCACCTAGTTAAGAGAAAGGAAGGGTCTTGTATCTGTGAAAACACAGCAAGGTTTCTTAGCGAAAAGTGAACGAGGAATAGATTTGATGAGCGCTGTTGGGGAAAAGAAGATCGTAAGGGTTCGGGCCTTCCTTTATTCCCAGCAGCGTCCCTGTGCGATGCTTCGAGACACCAACACGCCTCCACCATCACATCTTGCGGCGCATACTCTTTATGCGATGTCATTGCCTAAAAGGCTTGTAACAATTACATGTGGTCACACAGGAGCTAGCGCAATTTCACATCTAAACACTCATTGGAAGGGTAGGCAAGCGGCATGAAAGTTGATGCATGCATTCGGATGGATGAAACCTGAGGGCAAGTCCTGCTGGAACACAGAACGTCAGGCTGGGCTTTTCGGAGGGGTGAATCAATACGATAATGGTCGGCTTTTTTCCACAATCCAAGCGATACTGAGCGCTACGGTTTTTTGCTTTTTTTCCACGTATTCAATAGACTGCAATCAATAGCAATTTCACGCCTGTAATCTTCCTTGGCCTTGACAACGATGAGAATAATTGCTAACCAATGATAGCCTTGCAATGCATAAGATGTGTTTGAGCGGCGGCTTGGACCTGAATGAAGGAGCGAAGCGATTGGCCAGGGATGAGTGCCCTGTCACGCCGTTGACCGATCGAGCGACCTGTATGAGTTCATCACACTCCGACCGCCCACGTGATTGTTAGAGTGGCGCTACGAGTATCATTCGATGGCCGAAATTACGACTTTATATGGTCTGGAAGGTTTGTGAACCCTTGTTTTCGTTCACGTATCCAGCGCTAGGCAAACAGTTCATCCTGTCCACCGGCACACCGGGTCTGCGCGTACAATCCCAGCCAAATATGTGACCAACGTCAATACATTGCTACGTTCATGCCATCAACTTCCTCTAACTAGCTATGCTTTGAATCTTGCTTATTGGCACTGGCTCTCAGCCCTCGTCTGTCTTCACTGTCTGATCAGTTTCTAGTGTCGGCATCTAGATATCTAAAGCTGAAAAAAGCGAAAAATCCACGACGTATCTTTTACTTTTCAAGAAGGCCGGATGAAACTCAGGTGCCACAAGTTTTAACCCGAACATGGGGTTCGCAGCTCAATGCAGCCTCGTTCCGCCTTTCTGCAGGAACAAGCCGGACTTCGACCTCGCCGCATGTGCCTTCGTCACCGACCCCAAGCCTCGAAAGAACATGAGTGATATTTCCATTCATTCACGTACCTGGCCGTCACTTCTTAAATTCCGATGCATTGGATCCTTCACACCGACATTTTACATCTGTTGAGATATGTGATAGTCTGAGCTTTAGTCACGTCACCAACCCTCACCTATAATATCTTTTCAGGATTAGCCGCGGCAATTACATGTGTAGGCTGCATAATGGGCAAGAGAGATGGATGTGACCGCGCTGGTGGTGCTTTCGAATATCCTTGATGGCCCATGGGTTTAGCATGAAGCTTGACTGAACGACATGTCCTGAGAAAAAAGCGTGCCACCCAACAGTGAACTAGTATTGGGGGAGGGGAATTTATTTCATCTTGTATCTACGTTGGACCTGGTTAACATCTAAGTATATTGGAGTGCCGATACATAAATTCACTTCACTGCCATGTTCAGCGGCGCTAAAGATTGATACTGTAGTATCCGTAACTTTGATGATATAAATTCCATACTATTCTGAACATCTTAAACGTTTAATTTTGCGACGATAATTGCATTAACCTGCACGGAACGAACAATTCTATGTGATGAATCTGCTGTGGAGGTAGGCCAGAAATGCTACCAGCCTTCATCAACGTATAAAAAAAAAGGTTTCCTTTGGGTAGTTTCAAAGAGATTACTGTCTTACATGCTAAATTTCTTCATGCAATCGCAATCGATAGTAAGGCTGATATGACACGTGGGATCTTTTCTAATGTTACAAAGAAGAACAAGTGGCTATATACCCCTCAATGCGGCCACATGAAGACCTTTAATTCTGTATAACAAGGCTCAAAGTTTGCAATTTTTCAGCTCATTCATAGACCAACCGATGGACACACTTCACGATAGATATGATAGATGTATGAGCGCAATACAGGACATCACATGCGACAGCCTGGACGAAGACCACAAGCATGGTATCTAATTATAACTCTACCAGCATTCGGAAGGGCGGTACGCACCTCGTCATAATTGGCCACTTTAACTCAGCTTGCCGCGCGCACAACGATACATAGGTTTTCATATCTGTAACAAGGCAACCGGCGGCGTTAAAGTTTGATAATACATGCACCGTGTGGCTGCTTGGCCGGCGCTTACAAGGATCAAGCAGGCGTTTCGAAGAGATGCAGCGCTTACACGATTGGAGAACGAGATCAGCATGATGCAGGAACAAGACCTCCCATTTCCGCCTTCTTTCCCCTTATTATCGATTACTCAATGCGCAATCGTGGTATTCAGTGAGACCCGGAACCCAAATTTCAATGAGACACATGTTGTTCTCATACTCCAGCTACCGCGCGATTTCTGGTTTGGTGCGCCACTGACCCCGCCATGCTGTATGATGTCGAATACAATCAGCTTATAGAATGCCTGCCTGAGCCAACGTGAAAGCATGTTTGATAATCGTTCATATACATATGTACCTCCTACAGCTCAAAATCGAGCCGCCCACCGTAACTAGGGTCTGGCGAATCTGCACGTCTTTCCAAACACTGCACCTTCTTGCTGTGCCGCAGCGCGTGGAAGACTTTAATTCATGTCTACTTTCCAAAGACTGCTTCCACTTTGGCGCCTGTGAGCCGCTAGGGTAACACTAATACGAGCATATCAGCATATATATGTGCCCAGTATGCCTCCCAAATTTACAATGCGTATCACCCCCAGCCAAAACTTGAGAATATTAGTGGAAATATTGCTGCATTACCTTACCATCCTGCTTACACCTGCGATGAAGACATGTTGAGCTACTCTAGAACAACCCCGAACCCACCGCCATATACAGAACACAAGCCATCACTCGATATCACACAATGACTGGAGAGAAAACTTCCCGAGCTTAACAGATCTGATCATGTGTTCAAAAGGTGGATATATGAGATCGTGACCTGTACAGTCAATGCATGCTGTATAGCTGCAATTATAGTCATCCTGGTGATGATTGACGGAAATGCTTTGGTCGGACACTCTCTCATACCTAACTAGCAACTGCACCTTTCATGAGTACCATAAAACTGGAGTATGCGGTCGGTGCGAAAGAATTTCGAGGCTTCTCGAATTTGTCACTCGAACGGCGACCGGAGAATGGAACAAAAATGGTACTGGATTTTGGACACCAGACCCGTATCCCTTCCTGAACTCCACTGGTCCACAACCTATACTCGTGTCTGGCTATCTCACTGCTCATGTTACCTCCGAACAAGGCCAAGAAATAACCGGCGAAGCCCTCTTACTTTGTTTCTTCCACTTGATAACAAACCCAGAAGTATACGCTCTCCGGGATGGATCTGTTAACTTGAAGAAATGAGTGCGTTTTATATTGGTGTATCGTAGAGATGGGTTCTTCTCACACATACGCTTCTTATCAAGAAAATGTTGTACGGACTTTCACAAATACGACACCAGAAACATCTTTGTGCACATGGTATCTACTTAGAGCTCCTAGGCTCACTAACACTGGCACTTACTATTCTGACTATCTTGCAAGCAAATGTATTACCACAACCGCTCCATTGTATTCTGGGAACATATAACATTTAGGCAACACGCCCGGGTTAGTATACTTCCTTTTTACACTACTAACCCTTTCGAGTCTTGCTACCTCTATTGTTGGTTCACATTAAAAGATTAGAACTTATTTAAAAGAAAAGAAAAGACATGAAAAGCTCAATGATAACAAAATAGATGCGCTTGAAAGCAGTGTATACGTGTGATCCATCACCCTATCTCACCGAAACATGATGTCCCAGTCAACTCTCTTCTCACAGCACATATTCCTATTTTTCGGCTTGATATTCGCCAGCGCCAGCCTCATACACTCTATACGTAGCATCGAGTTCCACAGCGACATTGTTCTTTAGCGGCGGAAGAGGTGGTGCCTCCGATACATGCGTGCATTTTCTGACTTCCGTCCACGTCGTTCCCAACTCCGTACACGGGGAGCCATACCCGGGCGGTGTCATGCCAACTGTTCCAGCGGCGGCAGCCTGCTGCTGCTTCTTCTTTTTTGACATTCTGAGCATCAGGAACGCAATTACAATCAATGCTATGACTGCCACTGCGCCGAGAACTCCTCCTAAAATCGTGCCCAGAGGTGTGCTGCTCTTTTCGCGGGAGGCGCTCGCCGTTGGCGTTGGCGTTGGCGTTGATAAGGACGATGTCGAAGCAGTGAGCAGACGCATCGTAGACGTCGACGTTGGAGCTGGAGAGGACGATCTGCTAGAAGAGAGTACTGCGAGCTGGAGCAAGAACCCTCGACTGGGGGCCATAGGCCCACCGTTGTTGAATCCGCCAGGATCGCGATGCGGTCGGAAGCGGAGGTCAAATTTGTTGTCTGCTTTGACAACGGAATCGGTGACGTTGATTTTCCATGGGAAGAAGCCCGCTTGCTTGACCGAAGTGTTGGCTACATTCGTTAGTCAAGTTTATTCTCAAAACCTCTTTCCTTGTTGTTGAAGACCCTAGACTTACTTAATATCCGGTGACTGTATGAATCGCTCTTGAACCAGGTGACGAATAGATCGACGTTGTCCGGCTGTTTATCACTTCCCCACCAACCTGCTCTCCACTTGATGTTCAGCGTGTCGCCGATTGTATACGTCTGCGAAAAGTCATCTAAGCCCCCATCCGGTTCGTTGAACTGATTATTCGTGTTTTCTGCAGCCACTGCACTAATGATCGAAGAGGCCCAGCAGCAGCCGAGTAGAAGAGAACGCATCGTGGCCGGCATTCAGTCAGACTAACGGGTAGTAAACGTGAACGAGGAACACGAGCGTAACGTGCAGGAAGAAGAGTGTTTCGATCGGGCGAGAGAAGACGATGCTTAGCAGATGGGGGAAGGTCAGATCATAGGGCGGATAGGGATGCGTTGAAATAGGCTTAGTTTCCTGAACAGGAGCTCGGGACTTAATATATCTCAAGTGTCGGGGTTGTACAGTGGCTATAGATTATCGATTGAGTTGCTTGTTGGGGCCAGCCTTGTCGCTGCGTTGGTGTGATTGGTCCGGGATATCGCAGAAGGCTGAACTGCGAAGTATGGAGAGCTTCGGTCACTGAGTAAATAGTGAAAGGAGAAACGAAGGAGACGATGGTCGATTTTGAAAGAAGAGGGTTGTTTAAGAAAGGTTGCGAATATGTCTACGGTACTTCCCACTCTCTTTATGTAGGCTGCGCTTCGTGGCTATACTTCTCTGGTGGCTGAAGCAGGTACACGATCCTTGTATCAAAAAGGGTTGATTATCGGTTGATGGCGCCTTCGCGCTCGGTGTATTCTTGTCAGAGATAACATCTCGTTGATAGAACCGAGCTATCGTGTATTGCCATCATTGGACTTATTCTTCTCTTTCTCTCTCACTGCCACCACCAGCGCGAACTGGGGGCCTTTTTTCATGCATGTAGCCGCTGAAGTGGAAAATATAACATCCGGAGGGCAAAGTGAACAACCTCTGTATACTAGTGCGCCACGTTCCAGTTTCCCGCTATCTACGTAGGTTGATATACTTAAGGCTCAAAGTTCTGGAAGACCGTCAGAAGTGACCTACTTTCTGTCCGTTTAGCTCAGCATACAAATTCTTATAGAATGATAGTTGTTCGTAGTTTTCCGGACATCATGTCTTATCCTCAGGAAACTACACAAAGCCATTCGTTGTATAAGCACTTGTATGATTAGGAGGACTAGCGATGATACTAAGTTAAGCGGGCGCGAATTCCGTCCATGTCTGGTGGTGTCGACTGTGTGGATACCTCTCGCCCCACTTATCATCATCAGACTAAGTGCAACTAGCGTACAGCAACTAGCGTACGCTGTTTCAAGGCGCGCCGCACTTCATGAAGTAGCTGAGTAGTACGTCAGACCAGAGTTTTCTGTCATTACCGTGCAGATGTAGTTTATATGCTTTCTCAGTCTCTTCTCTAGTTTCCTGGTCGAATCCTTTCTGTACGATCAATAACGACAAGAACGGATATTGTACATACATGTCCCTGTCCCTCAGGTTCAGAAGGCCACTCGTTTTAAGAAGGTAGCCGAGTGACCAACAGCACAATCTCCGTTAAAGTTCGACTTAGAACGCTTGCCAGCACGCACTGTTGTCTAAGCATCTCGAGTTTAACAAAAAAAAAGGAAATCAGTCCACACGGGTTGACTTTCTTTGCCAGTGTTGTACAATAAATAGAGTGATCGCTGTGACCGCGATGATTCCGAAGACCATTGACTGAAGCCGCATCACAAGACGCAGAGAGCATGGTCATAGGCAGCAATACCGCCGAAAGAGAGCACTCAACGCTCAAGGTACGTATACCCAAGGCTTCTCATCACGCTCCTCTCCATATCCCCTCTCCACCCTCCGATTCCACCACTGATAAACGGCCCACTGTAGCCCAGCGAAGAAGATGCCTACACTAACCATACATATCATGGTTCTCAACCCTTTGTAGTAGAAAGGCGCGTCGTCGCCGCGGAAGTATTGTGTTCCGACCATGAGTCCAGTGATCGCGCTCATCACCCACATAGCGATACTGATGCTCCTCTCGCCCGATTCCTTGCAATTCAACTGCACCCACGAATTGTGCACAGGGTGGTACCCAATGGCGAACGCGTTTACGAAGGTCCAGAGAACGTAGCGCGACCACCGTCCGACATGTGCATGAATCGAGTAACATAGGATAAGCATGAGCAGATAGCATACCTGCGCTAATATGACAGTGAGTCCGCGCTTGTTAGTGCGGTCGCTGAGCCATCCAAAGAAAAACACGATGCCGAGGGCAAGAAAGCCACCGACGCAGGCGAGCGCATTCGCTTCTATGCGATTGAATCCTAAGGAGACGATGATGGAGGGTGTATATGTGGTGAGTGGACTCCATGTTGAGAATACGGCGAAGGTGGATATGAAAGAGGGCCAGCGTCGATAATGTATTATTGTTCGCCAGACGATGGAAAGAGGGATATGCAGGCCTTGCGCGCCACCTGTACGCTCTTCGTCGTCGGTATCCAGTCGTGTTTGTAGGGCTGTGAGATCGGTGAATTTGAAGTGTATCAGACCTTTCGAGAGGAGTGGTTTAGGGCGATCTGGAGATCCAGGCAGCAGAAAAAGAAGGACCAATGACACAAGCATAGTAAAAATTCCTTCTAGGAGGAAGAGCCACTGCCAGCCTTTCAGCCCGCCTCTTCCGCCGAGGTTAAGGATCCCAGACGCGAGGAGTGGACTGATTGCGTTTCCACCGAACATGCCGAAGAAGAAAACCGCCACTCGTTTCGCCAATTCGCGTTTTGTATACCAGGTGGATAGCGTATATATACCACCAGGGATATATCCTGCTTCACAAAGACCTAGGATGGCGCGCGAGACGAGGAAGCCAGTTCTGTCTTTTATGAAGACCTGGAGGGTTGCCACGAGGCCGAATATGAAGACTTGTGCGGACAACCATTTGCGAGGGCCAATCTAGCTGGTGTTAGGAGATGTATATGCGGTCTCGGAACCGATGACACTGACGCGCTGTAGTATCAGATTTGATGGGATCTCCAAGACAACAATTCCGAGGAACATCAACTGGTTGCCTAGATTAATCGTGTTTTGGTTGACATTGATGTTTTTCGCGAATCCGTCCGTGAGCGCGGAGGCAAGGTTCATGCGGTCGAGTTGGAAGACCAGAAGACCGAGAAAGAGTAACGGTAGGACTGTGAGATCTACCCTAAATACGTTGTCAGTCTTGATTCACCAGAAATGATGTTCTAGAGCTCACTTTCTCCTCACTCGCAAGCCCGCGACATCCTTCTCAACATCAACAATGTCGTTCAAACTCGCATCGCTTTGCGGCATTAGGCCTAGCACACCCTTTTCCTGCTCAGTCATCCCGGGAGAAGTTGTTGACAACTTGAAACTGTTGCACAGCAGTGGTGTGCAAATTCCAATGCGTCGATAGCACCGCATATACATACTCCGCCCCGACGATGTCCTCATTTACACTCCCCATCACGAATCGCAACCCCAAGACCACGTCCATTGTTCGGCATCCTTCACAACTCCCATGATGCCGATGTTATCTCTAGAATGATGCCGATTCATGATTAACCGCCACCAAAACCAATGGCAATGCTGCTGACGGCCTTGAAACGAGAGCCAAACTGTGATAGGACTAGCATCATGCGAATTGCGCCATTCCGACCCACGATATCGCAAGTACGGTAAGTTGGTGATTCTGATGTGTTGAGACGTGTGCGCCGAGGCTGCTGTTGTCTGCTTGTACAAATTACTGACAGGCCCGGTCGCTTTTTCGAGGTCGCTTTGCCGCTCGCTTAGTATCGGTTGAAGAAGAGCTGGATACTGGATGAGGTGTAGATCAGCTCGACAGCGACAGTTGAACCCTCACGATACCTAGGTAATCACTCTACACGTGAGACCGCGTCCAAAATGTCCATTCCTGCGAAGCGCGTCGCAGTCATCGGTCTTGGTCCATCTGGTGCTATCGCTATCGATGCATTAGCTCAAGAGAAGGCCTTCGACACGATACGCGTCTTTGAGCGAAGAGAAGCTCCCGGTGGTTGCTGGTGAGCTACGACTAGATACCAAGTATTTCACCATACCCATAACTGACATGGTACAGGCTCGAAGACCCATTGCCGCATCCGGATCTCGAACCAGGAACCTTCGAATCCCTTGCAACGCGCGGTGCCGACCTCCCTCCGTCTATACCATCAACTTTCCCCACGCGAACACCAAGATTGGCGCACCCACGATATGCAGAGTCCTCGGTATATCCGTACCTGGAGACCAATGTGGATGCGGTCCCAATGTCCTTCTCGCAAGAAGCGATTCCAGTTCAGCGCACCCATCTCTCCATTTCTAAACATGGCGAGGATACGCCGTTTAGACACCACTCGGTGATTCGGAACTACCTCGCTGGCTTGGTGAGCAGGAACGGGTACGAGAAGCTCGTAACATACAATACGACTGTCGAATTGGCGGAAAAGGTTGGAGGAGAGTGGAAATTGGTGTTGAGGAAGAATGAGGGGGAGCAAGATGAGTGGTGGGAGGAGCGATTCGATGCTGTCGTTGTCGCGAACGGACATTATAATGTTCCGTACATACCCCGGATAGAAGGCTTGGGCGACTTTGCGCGAGCGAAACCGGGGAGTGTGAAGCATAGTAAGATGTTCCGTGGTCGGAATGCGTATCAGGCCAAGGTAGGTGCACTCTCTTTCAACGCCATTTGACCTCGAGTTGACAGTAAATAGCGCGTTGTAGTCGTTGGCGCCTCAGTATCCGCAGCAGACATCGCGTACGACCTTGTTGGCATCGCTGCAGGGCCAGTGTACGCCGTCATTCTGGGCCACAAAGCGAACGGTTACTTTGGAGACGTTGCGTTCCATCACCCAGGTATCAAAACCAAACCTTCAATCTCAAGAATATCGACAATTAATGGCGAGCGCACGGTGCATTTTGTGGACGGATCGTCTGTGCCCGATGTCGACGAGATAATCTTTGGGACCGGATACTCATGGTCTTTACCCTTCCTACCGAATCTGGAAATCCGGAACAACCGCGTTCCGGATTTGTATCAACATGTAGTGTACCAGAAGGATCCGTCGCTCTTATTTGTCGGTGCTGTAGGCGCCGGACTAACGTTCAAAATCTTCGAATGGCAAGCCGTGTTCGCTGCACGTATCCTGTCTGGCCGTGCAACACTACCGCCACTGGAAGAGCAGCAACTCTGGGAGAAGCAACGTATTGCCATCAAGGGTGACGGTCCTCTATTTACACTGATTCTCCCCGACTTTGAGGAGTACTTCGAGACGTTAAGGGGACTTGCTGGTGAGCCGAACGAGGGCGCCCCAGGGCGGAGGCTACCGGCTTTTGATCGAAGATGGTTGGAGATATTTATGGAGGGTCATGAGAGAAGAAAGAAATGGTGGAGTGAAGAAAACGAAAAGGCGAAAGGAGAAGCAGCAATTACTCACGCTAGGCTTTGAAGACCGAAGATAGCCGCGTGGTGCGAATACTTGTAGAAATACTGCAATCTGATATCAAGCTAGTCTACCCGACGTCGTAAATTAATTTACCTCTTAGAGTTCTCGGTCTGCATCGCCACTGTGTAGACTTAAGCTGTGAACGCTCGAGCCATCGGCATTTTCTGCCCCGGTAGCTCTTCCAGCCAGCCATCAATGTCCTCCTCCACTGTATTCTTCACTGCGCAAGCATTCATCTCAGGCACAGTCTGAGTCTTCAAGGTCCCCTGCAAACCCGGACTTCCGCACTTGTGAAACATGCAAGAGTCGTTCATGACGCGCTGCAACGAATCTCCCTTCCAGCCGAATAGATAGTCGGCGTGCGTTCCATAACCCTTATTATCATTGTACGACCAGAAAAATGGCTGTGACCCATCCTTAGGCCACATGCCATTAAATCCCGTAGTATTCCACATTGTCTCGTACGCAACCTGTGGCATGCGAACCGGGTGAGAGGCGGGGCATGGCGCTGACTCGATAAAGCCACCATTGGGATTCGTAGTAGCGTACATATGGCTCTGGTGATCTGGGCTATCCAAGTCCTTCCCATTCCAGCAGGCGGGGAAGTGGTGGATCGCCATGATGCCGGCTGGGCAAGGTTGTTTCGGGAAGTCTGGCGTCTCAGAGCCGCGCGTCAGGATAGACTGCAGACAGGTGTATCGCAGACCGGCCTTTGAGCCATCTTTGTTGTCTATTGTGGGACTTCCGACGGTCATACGGAAGCCCTTGTGAGGATGTCAGCTTGGGTAGTGCCTAGTGAGTATCGCATGAAGATGGGCTGCTTACAGGTTGGAACGCAGTGATAAACTTGTCGCCGTTGTCATCAAAGTCCTTTTGGGTGTAGTAGATCGTCATGCCGCCTTTGATAGTGGTATCGTTCTGTCCCTCGTAGCCCAGCTGCGCATTGGGGTACTGTGGCACCCGCTTATATGAACCGTTTTCATGTCGGAAGTACATTGCAGCGGTCCAATAGTTGCTATGCGTGTTTAGTGAATGATGTTTCGATAATATGCTTTGACATACCTGAAGTCCTCGCTGTAGACGCATGTCGTGCAAGATGCCTGTTCCCCAATGTCGCCCTTCATGGTCGCGTTGAAGGCATTTCCGCCGACTATTTGATGTACATGAGCAGAAGGTATACTTCCAGGCTCGACAAGTGGGTCAAGACGTTGGACGGAGACGGTGGAGCATCCGAAGCGAATGGCGGCCTGGGAAATCCCAGCTTGGAGAATTAGATGGTGAACCTTCATGATGAGCAATTGGCTCCTTGGTTGCGTAATCCGTTCCAACTACACTGGCAAATTATGCTAGATGAAAAGAAGTAGCAGTGCACTGCACTGTTCTCTTATATCTTATCTGTAGGCCATTATCTATAATGCGAAGCTCGGAGCCAGTTATCGTTCAGGCTGTAGTCCTCGAATATAGAAGCTCATCTATTCATGTTGGCGATGCACATCCTATCGCCCGGAGCGGTTGTATCGCGAATTAGATGATTGCCGAAAGTGCGGAGGTACCATTGTATATATTGGCTGACGCTCTAGGCCGACATATATGCAACTACCGATACCTTGGATGTCCTCCAACTCAATGTCGTGGAAGACACTCACCAGATAGGGGGTTGTGAGCAGCCATTAAGGTGAGGCTCACGTCATCATAAGACTGGCACGAGGTTCAAATCGTATCGATTTGTCTAGAAGTGCATACTTGATGCGTTTCCTGGTGTTGGGGACCGATACTCGTCTTTAGGCTATGCCAATGTTGTCAAGGGACAAAGGCGAGTCGTTTTGGCGGTAGCCAAAAGAAAAGGTCAGGAAGCGATGCAAGTTCATTGAGATGGCCCTGAGGCGCACGTCGGATACAATAGCGATGAAAGATGAGATGGTTTAGAGATGAAGGAGACGACGCGCGCTGCAGCACGAGAAGGAAGTGTGCATGTACCGTCTGAGTGGGGGTAGGGGTCGATTTTAGCGGCGGGCGGCTGCGGGCGCGTCTCCGCGATGCAACTCATTGACATTCAACCACCAACACTCCTCCTCGTCCATTGCATCCTGTATCAGACGGGAATACCACAATTCGGGAGGCACCATGCCATCTCGCGAGATATGGTACCCCGTTCAAAGGTATGAGGCTCTCGCTAGTGGAATCCTTCATCCGTACCTATGCCGTGAGTATCAACGTATTCACGGATAATAGCAACAAATATTTGACTTTGACGTCCTATGAGGCCACTGTTGTCTCACCTATACTGAGCGCTGCATACACTGAGGATATCGCAGAATCTATCAAGTGTGGTCTCTGTGTCGACAATCTTAAATTACACGCAAGACACCCGGACCCTAGCATATCGACCTGTCAGAGTGACTGATGGAAACACCAAACACGATCTCGGAAGACTCAGGGGTAATGGTGTTCTGGCTTCTGGGAGTTCGTTCAATAGCCTGCCTACGCCAGTAGAAGGATTGCTACTCGCTTCCAACTCTGCGAAATGACGCATGCTGAACGAGACGGAGCCCTCCTAGTAGACTTCAAGTTCATGACCCCGAAAGAAATTTTCATTCGAAGGCATCTGAAACAATGCATGCTCACTGTTCTTGGAGGCTCAGCTTACTATTCGTATCCGAACCATCCGCTATCCAATTGTCGACCGTCTTCGAAGTCCTCCTGGCCCACAAAGACAATATGTCATCTGCTATATCCTTTCCATTACTACATTGCTGACGATAAACAGTCGACGATAAGGAACGTGACATATGCGCTCCCACGTGCAGCTGAGTGGCTGCTGACATAGCTCCCTAAGACCAGGTACACCGTACGACCTATCCGCAAACAGTCGCTCGCCGCACCTTCTGCAATTTTCTTTCGAAAGGTTCTAGAAGGCACACGGGTTCTTATTGACTTCGATGACGAGTCTTCGTCATGCGTCCCAGCTTGCTTTTACGCTCGCTTTCCAGTGAACGATCTCTGCTTTCTGCGAAGGATGAGTTGGACAGCCACATACCTTGGTATTGGTACTGGGCATCTTACTATTGCAAACGTTCACAAAGTGTATAAGTACACAGTTTGTCTACGGTGCGGATGGAGCTGATCTGGCCACTCTAGTCATTGGTTTCTTATCTCGATTCCTTCTCGCCGATTCGTTAGCAATGAAGGCCACTTCAATTTGTGTAGCATCGCTGTTTATGAATATCGGTTATGCGTCACCTATAGCAGGTCGAGATGCATCAGAGATTGCTTCATATAGCCCTTTCATCTTCGAGAAGCGTCAAGGTCCTGGCTCTTACTATGCCATCACTGGCGCGACAGGCGGAGTACATCCTCGAGTCGAGATTCGGGATCTAGAGAAGGCCGGTGGGGAGATGTGGAACTTGTTTCTACTAGCCATGACCGCATTTCAGGCAATGGATCAAGGAGTGCTCGATTCTTACTATCAAATTGCAGGTGTGTGATGACCGGGTGATATGGCGCTGGAGTACGCTAACATGGTTGTGGCAGGTATTCATGGCATGCCTTGGTAAGCCTACCGTTACATGAGTGAAATATTCTACTCACACTTTCAGGACATCATGGGATGGTGTAGAAGGCAGTGGTGCAGACATTTCCGGGTCACAGATGGGCTACTGTCCGCACGGTCAAGCCCTATTTGGCACTTGGCACAGGCCCTACCTCATTCTATTTGAAGTTAGTCCATCTTCCTACTATAGACCTCAATTCGTATTAACCTTGCACAGCAGAATTTGCAGAAAGTGGCGGCCAGTATTGCCAACACTTTTCCCGACGCTACCAGGGACAAGTACCAGGACGCTGCTACGAAGATTCGCATTCCTTATTGGGATTGGGCCAAGTCTCTACCTACAGATCAACCAGTTGTACCAACTTTCGTTTCAACCGAAAAGGCGACTGTTACCTTTCCCAACGGGACAACAGCTTCAATCGACAACCCATTATACGATTACAATTTCCATCCGCTTGACCACACTCAGATTAACGGAACAGTAAGCAACCAATGTATTTGGTGAACAGTTCGGTATCAACAGAGTACAGGGTTGTACCTTGGGAACTGGTCCTAGCGGGGGCCTTCCTTCAGTTTGTGATAACTCGCTGCAGACTATCCGCGCCGCTCTAAACGCGAGCGACCATGACGCGCTCAACAGAAACTTGCGTAGAGACCTCACTTCTAGACGTGCTTCTTTGTACGCTGTCTTGTCTCAGTATCAAACTTTCACACAAGTCATTTCAGCCCAGACATGTGCCACTCTGGCGCGGGTAGGCAATTTGGAGTCAATCCATAACCCTATTCACAATGCATTCTTTCCTGGGCACATGAGCCCTAGTAGCGTTGCTGCTTACGATCCAATCTTTTGGTTTCACCATGCGTAAGTGTATTATTGCCAATGATGTGGCCTCAATAGCTAATTAGTAACAGAAATGTCGATCGTCAGATTGCTTTGTTCCAAGCTGTATTTCCAGACACCTATCTCGAGTCATGCGAGGCCGCAACAGCGACATACACGATCCAGACAGGGACATCTCTTGATTCAAACTCTGGTGAGAGTCGTCTAGGCTTCTCTTTTATTCTACTGCTAACATCCGATTAGCGCTCACGCCGTTCCACAAGAATGCCGCAGGTGATTTCTGGACTTCGTCTTCCTCTCGTAACATTGTAGACTTAGGCTACACCTACCCTGAGCTCGCCAACGGTGCCACCAATGAAAGTATTGTCGCCAGTATCAAAGCGCAGTACTCCGGACCCTCCGATATTCTTGTTACAACATCGAAGACGCAGCTTCAGTCTTCAACGACAGCGGCTACAGAGCTCTACCTTGCGGAGGTTAAGCTTCCACTTTATGGACTCGATGATGGCGATAATGGCGCAGCACCGTACAATGTCCTTCTGTTCTTGGGCGAACCCAAGGGTGACTCGAATGACTGGGCGTTTGGCGAAAACTTCATTGGCACTGTGTCGTCGCTTGGTGGGAGGAATATCCAGATGGAGAACACCACGCCCGCTCCCATCGACCTGTCGGCGACTTTAGCTAAGGCCATTTCTGCCGGAGTCACGACCAATGAGAAGGCAAAGGACTACTTGAAGACAAATTTGAAGTACCGCCTCGAACTTGTGAGCTCAGTGTTCATGCAGACTTATCCATTCACTAACTTGCTGTAGGGCGGTGTTGAGATTGAGAAGGCGAAGGTATCAGCGCTCAAGATATACCTGATCAGCACTGAAGTCGAAATCGCTCAGTCGGATGACACGTTTGATCGATGGGTCGGTGGATTCAAAGAACACGGCAGAATCGAGGGTTGAGCGTAACGTACTGGTTTCATAAACTCAACGTTCTCTTTTTTTTTTTCATGAAACCAAACTTTTAGTTCCTTAACTTATCTGGTATCACTTCAAGCAATTTTCCCCACTCGCTTTTCTTTGGTGACATATTGTACGCTTCACGGATCCACCCTCCGGCAAACATACACATATCGCCAAGTAAAATAGATGAACGCGCCGGTCTTCCAGATGAAATCGCATCGCTTCTCCGGATTATCTCCTACCCCCGATCTCTTTGTGGTCATGTTTCATTCGCATCTAAGAACTAATAGTATAGTGTGTAAAGCAATGAAAACTTTACTATAGACTGCATATATAAGACGCACAGTAAGCTCTCCTCTATGACTACAGGCCCATTGAGAAGGGCTATACTAAGGACGTTATGGACATGATCGAATATTTATGAACTCAGTTGATAGCATCCAGCAAAATCTTACATTCGCGTCGCCAACAATATGAGATTTCCAACACACATTGCAGCGCTTATAGCGGTCGCATTGACAAACACAAATGCCTCCACCACAACACAGAAACGCGACATTCCCAACGTCGGCGAAACCACAAGTAAATACCTTCTCCCCTGTGTTCAAAGATGAATCAATCTGACCCAGCCCAGTGCGCGGGAACATTTCCTCAATAGCCGCCTGGGCGTACAACGCCTTCGCATATGCGATTGTAACTGCTTCAAACTCGACCAGCGATCTCACCTACCTCTGCACCACTTTCAACACGACCTCCACACGTCTATACACTGCCTTCCCCGAAACATCCGGAGACATCGGCACATTCGCACGCCGCACAATTTGCGATGCTTCCACCGCCAATCCGCCCGCCCCGCTACCGATTTGGTACAACACGTTGTGGTACCTGAAATCGTACCTTGGAGGTATATTTACCGTGCAGGGCTACTACGGCAAGCCATTCGACAAAGAGATCGACAATGGCCCATTTTACGCGTCTATGTGTTGGTATCTTGAAGCGAGCCTAATGAGAGGCTTGTGGGCACCAAATCGCGACACGGATGAGAGTGGGGTAGATGTCGAGAGTAGTTGGTGTGCTGCGAGTGGGTATTATAGCAAGGGCCCGTACTCAACATATACGAACGAATCTGTCTCTGTGGACGTTGCGCATCAAGCAGATGTTCTTGTGTCGAGACTTGTGGCATATATGCTCAAACTCGTGCTCAAAGAACAAGAGCAAGTGGATTACATTTGCACTAATTACGCGCGCTTCAAGCCTGGAATTGCAGGCCTGGGGCTCGTGTCTTCTGTCTTCAGAGGTCTGGTGTGTGGAGAGGGGAACAAAGGAATTGTCGAGGTGCAGAAGGCGAAGTTGGAGTTGCTGGATGCGATGACTGACTTGTTTATTTTGCAGCTATTAGAAGCAGGGAACTACAAGGGATACTATAAGTACCTTTGTGAGACAACAAGTGCGGATGGGTATGCAAAGGTGGGTTTGGATGGGAAGAAGGTGGTTGAGGCTGCTTGTGAGGCTGCGAAAGGTGAGACTGCGTGATTGGGTGTAGAATGAGGTGTCAGGAGCTGACAAAGTCATCACTATTTTGATTTCTAGAGCGGAAAAGGTTGACAGATATCAAATGAAATCGATAGTATCTATAATCGGTATTCGATTGACGATCACTGCGTCAAGGTTAAACAGTGCAGTGAAGCGATACCACGGAGGTTAAAGTTAGCATGGCTGAAAGATGAGTAGAGGAGCACATATAGTGATTGGTAGATGTTAGTCATGCGAATTAAACCGTCTATTCCCTGTGTTTATGTTAGTTCGGCCGAGCGGAAGATTTCATCAACTTCAAAAGGCGAGGAAATGATAAGCTTCGGGGAAAGCGGTATGGAATAAGCCTAGACCAAATCACTTCTTCTGCCTTCTTAAACCTCGTGACCTGCCATTCCTCTCCACCATCTTGACTGCTGCTCGACCCTCCCTTGCTCTTCAATGATCCACCCCCATTTCTGCCTGAACCACGGGCGGAATTCCCAACTTCTCCTGTCCCACGGTAATCCTTCTTCACTGCCTCTTGATCGCCAGCAAACCATACCCCCATTCAAGATATCTAACTTGAGCTCGTGCCACTCATACGGTGGTGGGACAAGTGCTGCAAGCGTAATTGCACGTTCTCTAATCCACGGAAAAGGTATCGTATCCCAAAACGGGTGATGCATGATATTTCGTTGAGCAGGAGTGGGATACAGATCTAGAGGCACCCCTTCGAGTGGAAACCGGTCTAATCCTGGGCCGTTCAAGGGGGAGAACCAAGGTGAGCGACAGGTCGGTTTTGTCATTTCTTCGAACTGCAGGCCGATCTTTCGACAGTTGTGATAGTAGACTTCCAGAGGTGCTTGCTGGCGGAGAAGGATACCATTCATGAAGGGATCGGGCATGATTGCCTTGTAAAACTCTACCGCTGGCATTGCCCATAGATCAGGGCGCCAATCTACGCCCTTACGTGTGAGAGGCGCGATCGAGGAACCATCTTTCTCGGCTTTCAGGGATCGTAGACCCGCTAGGAGGATTTTGCTAACATCGAGCTGCTCATGCAGGGCGTATTGAAGTAGGCTATCGGCATCCTTCTCATCGTCGGCATTGAGTAGTGCTTTCAATGCGGCCATATTCGAGTTCCTTGGTGGCGATGAAGCGGATTCATTAGTTGTATTGGTTGCATCGACATCGGCATCGTTTAGAGGCGCAGTTTGGAGTGAAGAGCCAATCCTCGACTGTTGCCCTTGAGATATGCCAACTTGTCGTTCCAGCTGCTCGAGACGCTCTTTACGCTTCGCTCCTACGGCATTCGGTTAGTTAACCCTCACCCCCGAAGGAGTGTATAACACGAACGATAGATCTTTTGTGCAGTGCGATTCTGCTCGCGACGCCTATCCGTCGATCTCCGCTTATATGGTGCTTTCTTATTTGCCTGCTGATCATCGTCCATTATAGGGTTTAACGGAGCGTTCGCAGGTGAGGTCCAGAGTAAGCAGATTCTAATGAGCTCTTTCAACGGGATTGAAGAGTAATCAAGGCAAGGTGAATGAGGACAAAGGATTAGTCGTCCACGATGGATGAGGTGTTTCAAAGGCGGGCATCGGCACAATTCCCTCATGGCTCGCGTAAGCCAATTGCCCAAATAGGAAAGCTTGGTTGGCTTAACCCCATTTCCCGGATGAACATTCCTCCCTCCTTCCTCACATTTCGCCCATGATCATTGAAGTACAAACACTATCGGAGTCAAAATAATGGGGGCAATCCCAGATTTGGCGTATAAAATAGACGGGGGAGGTCTTCACCATTATTGTCGTCGAACAGTATCAATGCATCAGTTAAAGATTTACCGAGTCGAGGATCTGAACTTTGAACCATGGAGAAGAAAGCAGCCTTCCTCCACGCCCCCAGAACTCCTCTAAAGGTTGATACTGCGCCTTTCAACCAACCAGGACCCCACGAGATCTTGATCCGCAACCATGCAGTCGCGGTCAATCCGGTGGACTACAAGCAGCAAGACACTGGAGTCCAAATCAAATCCTTTCCTTGCGTATGGACATCTCCTAAGACCATCCACAGCTTCATGACTAACACTCGATCAAAGATCCTGGGCATGGACATTGCTGGCACTGTGGTTGAAGTTAGCTCCTCCATCGCCGTCTTTAAAAAGGGTGACGGGTCGCCGCTCTCGCCCCTCACCTTCCAACAGGAAACCCTAAATATGCTGTTTTTCAACTATACACTGTGATTCCAGCTATTGTCGCAGCAAAAGATCACCGACAAAATTGCATTCACTGATGTTGTCGTCCTGCCCCTCGGCCTCACCACTGCGTGCTGGGGACTTTTTGAGGAAGGATATCTCGAAATTGTTGCCCCGAGCGCTTCCGAAATCCCCCCGTCTGAAAACAAGGAGAAGGTAGCGCTCGTCTGGGGCGGCAGTAGCAGTGTGGGCGCGAGTGCCGTCCAACTTCTCGCGGCCGGCGGTTATACAGTCCTTGCGACCGCGTCGAGCAAAAACTTCGACTTCGTCAAGTCACTTGGCGCTACACACGTCTTCGACCACACCGATTCTTCTATTATCAACCAACTCGTCGAGGCTAGTTGTGGCAAGCAAGTCCTGGGCGCATACGACGCTATTGGAGCAGACAGCACTGCGCGTCTCTGTGTCCAGTACCTGCATACTCTCGGGTGTGGGAAGTACATGACTAGTCTGTATACGACCGATACTGGAGATTTTCCGGAAGAAGTCACGCGAGTTGGTAAAAGCCCGCCGCCGATGCAAGGCCGAGATGGAGGCGCGCCGCTTTGGAATAACGTATGGCAAGATTTTATGGGCTCAGGGCTAAGAAATGACAAGTTGAGAACTAAGCCTGATGCTTTTGTCCTGGAAGGCGGGTTAGAGAGAATAAATGAGGCAGTAGATTTGGTGAGAAAGGGGGTTTCTGCTAAAAAGGCTGTAGTGTAGATTGTGGAGTGATAACACAATAGGACCAAGCAGGCTATTCTGTGCGCAAGACGTAGAAGTCTATATTTTCTGCCAATGCTGATCATAAAAGTCAGCCAAATCCTGTCACTGTGTTCAATTATCGCAACTCTAGACTCTGTTCATCTCCACATCTGAGTCAATGGGCTGATACGAACTCTCCTGTTCAGATCCGTCCTTCTTTGAAGTTTCCCTTTCCGCTTTCCTAGCCTTCTTCTCAGCTCGGGCCTGCTTCTTCTCCGCGCGTCTCTCCTTCCTGCTCGGGAACTCGCTCTCAGGGCCCTTCAATGCCAGGCCGGGATGGAAGACAGCCAGGACTCCAATAGCCAGCATCATCGGGACAGCATCTAAGCCTAGAGCATATCCCTCTTTGTATGGAAGCGGGTTGGAGATATCGGTACCAGTGGACAACTCAGCGAGACGAAAACATATCCGAATACTGATTAGTACGAGAGAGGTGAAGATGGCATAGGTGACCCACTGCCATCGCTTGCTGAAGTATCCGTTGCCCTGAGGCTCGATGCGCTGGACGTCGATGGCGAACTTCACGACGATGGCGAAGAAGAGAAGGATGAAGAATTCCTGGACACCGATACCGGACATGTAGACTTTCTTGCCGGTCTCCATTGTCTCTGCGCTAGCACCGGGTGAGAGCATGGTGCCTCCGATACCTTGGACGATAAACGAGAAGACGTCTAGCCATACAAAGTATTTCCCAATGCTGGCAGACTTGAAAAACCAGACCTTTTTGTCAGGGTGAAATGTCCAGATGAGACGGCCTGCAGTCATGTAGACGTATGCATTGATCCAGAGTGGTGCGAGGAGGAAGAGGAGGGTACTGACGAAAGCGTAGGCCAGAGACTGTTGGTTGTGAGCACCAAGGGCTCGAGTGATGAAAGCGACAAGCTCCCATGATACACCCATGATCATGACCCAGGAAAAGCCCTTGCGGAAGACTATTGCGAGTGCGATATGGGCGACTGTGATGATACCAAAGAATGTCGAGATGGCGACTGCGGCTGAGGATGAGGGGGAGTACGCCCAATATGCATTGCATGCATTTGGAGGAACATATCCGTACTTTCCTGGTACAACTGTAGTGCAAGAAGCTGCTGCCAATACGATAGTGGTTGAAGCGGCGGAAGTGGAAGTTGGTGTCGACATTGTATTCGATTGTGTTATTCAATGAGATATCGAAGAAGATATAAATGCTAAACCTCAGACTACTCGCAAGTACTATTGAACGATGAAATGAAAAAATAATTAGAGGTTTGGCAGGTCAGACTGCTTTGTTGAATCAGTGAGTGAAGTCAACAATGCGGGATGGATGATGAGGTGATGAGATGAACCTGAGACGACTTACTGCCTTTTATAGTCCATTCCTCCAAGACAATAGCTCATCGCATAGGTCTGACAAGTTCTTCGTGTCATTTCTTTTTGCGCGTCTCTAAGGCGCATTCACTGTTATAATAACAGCCACAAAACACATTGGCGACCTGACCAATCGCAGCCTTCATTTTCCCCGAATAGGTCTAGCTGATCTTAATTTACAAATGCGCGTGTGGCCTATGCAGAAGCTTAGGGGCATTAACACGACTACCGCATAGTCTCTTGCAACTGGTCTCGACTAGGCCCAGAGAAGTTTAGGGTATAATCGTCTAGAGGCCTATCAGATAGCTAGGATTGAGCTATGTGGGGCGTTTTCATATGCCTTAGCATCTGTACGAAGGCTTAAGGTTAACGGCAACGCCCCACATAGCTCAATCCTGGCTATCTGATAGGCCTCTAGACGATTATACCCTAAACTTCTCTGGGCCTAGTCGAGACCAGTTGCAAGAGACTATGCGGTAAGCCTCTCGTCTTACGGTGCTTGGCGGACTGTTCGTCCAGTGTCTCGCGAGATTGCCGAATGCGGTAAGGCTCACGAACTCAGACTTCGTGGAAAATGAGTCTCCGACTCTCCGACTCTCCGGGAACTATATAATTCCATCACTGGGTAGCTGACGTGACATATGTATGTCTGAAATAAGAGCAAGAATAGACCGGCGAGTTAGAGAAATATGTGACGAAACAGATGAGCTTGCATCTCACAACAAGCCAGCTCTCATACTTGAGAGCATCCCATCTCATCTGTAACCCATGGTCAGATTTTACAGACTTGATGATGTTAGGTTGCTGTGTGTAGCGTAGAGACGCGGATGTCAAGTCAAGCTCGACCGATGACATCAACCCCAGACCCGACCACCCGACCCGACCCGACCTGACCTGTGGAGGTGGAAGGTTCTTTCCAAACTTCAAGATCAACATATATACATTCGATCTATCTCCAGCGTCATGTTTTTGTGTGTTTAGGCTGTTCCAACCTTCGCTATGGCTTATTCCTGCCTGTCGCATCCCCTTTGGTGTACCTCCTGACTTCGTTATCGCCGGTGTTTGCCTTTGGGTATTCATACATGACTTACCTGCACCAAAGGAGAACGAAACAATCTTACAATGTCACTTTGAACAACTCCAGGGAGATTTGAACAAAAGAATCACACGCAATAGCTCTCGTTCGCATTTTGCGTATCTCGAGAGTAAATACCAGCTTTCGAAACAATACTACCATAAGGTATTTACTCACAATTAAATTTCCTTCAGTGGGCCCGACAGATCCTCACCCGTCGTTGAAATCAAAAATATAAGTCAATCATAACCTTGATAGTATAGGTCCGGGACATATGCAATGTTCATTAATGAGTCAAACAGGAGCTTTTGCGCCTATACTGTATCCTAAAATTAAACCTTCCTCGAGATACAGGCCGGTTGTGCGCTATTATCGAGAGATCTCGCGACTTCGTCAGCGAAAACAACAACAATTACATCTTCCATTTATTGCGCAAAGAAATCTGACATAGCTTTAGACCAACACGTCTAGCGTGAATCCTTTTCACGCTTCTGTTGAAGTGCAAAATTTCGGACAGTCTGTGAGACGTAAGCATGTGGGGAATGTCCACGCAATCACCAAGTCCGTAACCCGTGAACCAACAACTCTATACGGCTACAGAAACCTTTGACAACTACACTTGATGGTGTTGAAGCTGTATCGCCCCCACATTTACTTCAGGAAGATATGACTGGATACTTTAAGAGAGCATGATAGCGCAGTGCTTTACGCTACATTGGGCACGGTCCTGTAGGCCTGGCCAGGTTATAGGAACTCAGTTTGAAGTATATAACCCCTTAGCCTACAACATATGGGCAATTTATCTCTGTAGCATTTGTTCAGTTCATCACACTCGTTACCGCACTGTTTATTATATTCGTTGAACTATCTTTCAACTTCCTTTCATAAATTTTCATTGCTCTCATTACACTGCACTATATTAATTCGTTTCGAAATGCGTCTCGGATTGCTCATCAAGGGCCTCGCCCTCCTATCATTGTCAAGTTTAGGTCTTGCGGATGACTGCACCGATGGTCTGGACAACAACTGTAAGTTGCTCATACACCCCATAGTCTAGTCGGCTCACGGTCTCTTAGATGTGTTCGGGAACCCAACTCTCGTCGGACAGCAGTATTCCGACTCGGACAAGGCCTTTTACTGCGAGACGAGATGGAAGGATGGTCTCGTAGTCAACGGAATCGAGCTATGGGCCAACAAATGGAACGTTCAAGCCTTCCGTGTGCGCTACTCTGACGGAAGCTGGAGCAACATCCATGGCAACAAGGACTACAAGGACGTTCATGACAACAAACAAATTACGTGGGACTCTGGGACGCGCATTGGTCAGTGATCTCAGGCTGACCCCTTGTTATTCAATGCACATACAGTACTAACATCATGTAGAGAAGATACAGTACTACGAAAACCATGCCCGCGACTCCCCCGGTTCTTTCCATTGGAAAGTGGAAGGTGAAGATGAAGTTGACGTGGGTGCCTCGAGCCTCTGGAAGTCCATTAAGACCGCCGATATCTCTTCGGGCCTTCTCCTAGGTGTGTGGGGGAAAGCAGATGACAGCGCCTTCATTAGCTCCATGCAACTTCTCTTCCTGAAGACCGACGTTGAATCCGCGCAAATCACCGATATGGTCTTTGACTCCAGCATCGACGATGTCAACGCCAAATTGAGTGGCATCGATAACGTTTACCTCGCTCGTGTAGCCATCAAGAACACGAACACAGATGGCACGAATAAGACGTACACTTTCTCAAATTCGGCGACACGACAGAATACACTCTCGACTACACAATCGACCACTAATACGGTCACTGCAGGCACTTCACTGTCGGTTTCAGCAGAAGTAGGCGTGCCGCTCCTCGGAGAAGGCAAGGTTGATGCTACAGTTTCGGCCAGTTATTCTTACACCCACATGACGAGCACCGATACGACAGAATCAACGGCGTGGACAATGTCGTGGAATGAAGGTGTCACTGGCAACTTGCTTGCGCCGGGCACCGCCGCGGTCTGCTCTGCGACTGCATATCAGGGCAAATACTCGAGTGGATACACTTCTACGGTCACTGCGTCCTTGAAAGATGGATCATCGTTCACGTATAAACAGCGTGGGCAGTTCGACTCTGTGGGCTTTGCACAGGGCTCCAGCAATTGTGAAGTAAGTCATTGTTCTTTACTTTGTTATACATGGGCATAGTGTTAATGCTTTTGCAGATAATGGCTATCGATAAGATCCCAGAAGGGTTTGAGGTACAGGAGGCTACTTCTAGCAAGGCGAAGCGCGTCGTGCAGTTTTTTGCCTAAGTAAAGAAAGCATACCACCCATTCTGTCATCCTGTGGGTGAATCTGAGGTAGAGATGCCCTTCAGGTCTCGATTATCTTAGTACGAGTGTTAGAGATTGAAGTTCGATAGAAGCGAGCAGAATGCCATATCCGCGCCTTTGTGGTCTTTATGGGTATACATAGTGTTTGGCTGTAGTAATTAATAGATATTTCCATTCGCGGTGATTTGGGAAACATTTTTAGCGTATACAAAGCATATAGAACTACCAGTAGTTGTTTGTGCACCAGGATTGTGGCTTGCTACACTTTGGCTCGTAACTAATACAGTGATTATCTAACTGAATCATTGCTTTGAATCTCTTTTCTTCGACATGTATACTAGGAGGTGTTTCTGCCTAGGCGGGCTTAGGCATTGGGTTAAATTTAGAATGCAATCACTACCTAGGTAGATGGGTAGAAGTGAAAGGCAGCCTTTTGTAGTTGCAAATTAGCTACATTTATCAAGTTTTAAGCCCACTCCTAGTTAGATGCACTAGCCAATCACACTTACCCTAAAAATAAGAATCGGGTAGAATGACTGTGATGAAGATGGTTTTCTGTTTCTACCTGAAGGGGTCTAAAAGCGGACTATTTGCTTGCTTTGTTGATCCAAGAGACTGGGACCGGAGGCGTACACTCGGGAGCCAATCGCATGTTTCATTCTCCTACAACATGCGCAAAACAATGTTTTTGAATGATGGCGCCGGCTACGGATCAAAGAACCGGCCCAATCATATTGTTATACTGTATTGATAACTACTTAGGGCCAGCGCTAACTTGAGCGGCAGGCCGTGCGTCATTTACAGATCCTAAAGATCAAATTGTATTCGCTAAATCTTCTGATACTATTCCACAGTTCCCGCGTACCGGCATCTAGGTACTCTCGTCAAGCGAGATGGTAGCAAGAGGTGTACAAGATCCAACTTCTAACACTTAGTGTCAGAGATACAATGGAGTCCGGGCTCGCTTCAAAATGAGTTCAATTTAGGTAGAATAGGTTGCGTCATATGGTCAAACTGCCGTGGCTGTGCTTTACTGCTTGGAATCCCTGATTTTATCCTACCCATTCTATCCTAGTCTTCTATTGTATACATGCTACTGTAGTCTACAACATATACTGTGTACGTTCGCAAACAAATGTAACTCTTATTATAGTTCAATAAGCCCTTGCGTTTACAACACGTATTAATTAATTACCCACGCAACTTTTGGAAATGCTTCAAAGAAGCAATTTCCAAGGTTCAAAGAAAATACGGCTAATGATCTTGAATACTATTGCCACTAATAGAGGATAGCGGCTATTAGATGCACAGCTTCATAGGGGGATTATTTATATCGCGCGTGGCTGTAAGATCAGCGGGAAGTACCTAATAGGGGGGTTTCCGTAACTTCGATATCAGTCGTTCGATATCAGTCTAGTGTCTTAAAGCAGCAGCCAGATTTCTGATATTGAACCTTATTTTGGCACGTTTCGATGATAAAATCCATTGAAATGTAGAGCCCGATATAAGACAGGTTTTTAAATGACATAAAAAACTTTGTATAGAGAAGTTGTAGAGCTCCTTTTTCTGATTAAAATGATACCTTAATCTCACTTTTCTACTAAGTATTCGTAGAGTCATGAGCCTTTGAAAAAGGTGACTTTTTTGAGCTGTAACAACTGTGGCAAATGCACGGGCCTTATGTCAGTTTTAGTAGCTTTTAGTAGCTCCACTATGACGATTTTTAGTCTCAACTCATATCGAACGACTGATATCGAACTACGGAAACCCCCCTA
>MU006781.1:1278656-1538445 GCA_010093635.1 Massarina eburnea CBS 473.64
AAGACCTCCGGAACAACCATTAATCCGCGCCAAAAGGCCTATTTAGAGTAGTCTATTGATCAATTTGACTATCCTTCCTACTATCAACTTCAAAATCGAACTCAAAACCATCAAAAACCGTCAAAATTGACTCTCAGAGAGTTGAGAAATCGGCCGTCTTTTCGGCCAAGACGCTAAGGGCGACAGGGGGAGGGGGCAACCCGTTCATGCTCCACCCTTGTACCTAGCCCCGGCCTCCGATCTCCCCCCAGGTTTCCTTAACGACAACATCATGAGCCATAATAACTCACCTTCAATCACATGTTGCGTAAGAATCTACGTGGCCAGGTCCACGTCGGCGAAACCTTGTTCTTTCATTATGGACACAAAAGCTAAGCTCCCTACACCGATGTTCAGAATTGAGATGCGAGATGCGAGATGTATGATGTAGGAGTACTCCGAGGGGGCATTCCAAGGCATCCCATCGTACTCAGCCTTGCGACACCAGACCCGAATAGCTTAGTTTCAGGTGGAGGACCGTAGATCAACACGTCTCCCCGCCTCCACAAACCTGCGGTGAGCGCCACCACCAGCACCTTTGTTCCCGTCGCCTTTGTCACCTTTGTCCAGCTTACGGTGAGCAGCACCGGTCAGGACCTGGACCATCATAATCTATTCCCAAACGAGTCCAGTAAATAATGGCGGTGATGCGATGGCGCAATGCCTTGTATGGGATGACTTTGTGATCATCGCTGTCGTCAGCATCTGGGCAGAGTGCTGCGCTCCTAGTGGATGCATTCCCGTTAATCGATTGTCCCGTGTTTCTATGCCTGGACCGCCTTGCACGCCTTGTTCGCTGTTCGGCGACGGTGTGGCTCCGTAGGGGATGCAAGATCGCATGTGTTCACAAGGCGTTGGATGGGGCACAGGTGAGAGTCGCAGGTCTGTTAAAGGCCACACAGCCGCTCTCGGGCAGGCGTCGAACTTCACTCGCCGACTAAGGTGGACTAACGAGCGGACAACCGCATCCAGATCTCTCGATCGGCCAGGGCATATACGTATCCTCGCATTGGTGCCCGATGTACTTTCTCCCTTCTTTGCGGTCGGATTCCCGCTCCGCACAAGGCTGCAAGAATTAGACAGAAACCACACCGACTATTTCCATCATGGCTCCGTTATACGATCAAATTGGACCGAGTATGGAGAAACGGTTCCCTTACCCACAGCCCTCGACGCGGACCGAGCCACCTACCCGAGCTAGCATGTCAATCAACGGTGGGATCCTCGAGGCATGGGGCCAAGGATATAATGTTGGGAGCTTGGTGGTATTGATTCTGATCGTGTTCTGTAATTATCGGCCGGGGATTATGCTTCATAAATTAATCTTGCTCGAGGTACGTCTACTTCTACCATCGTTTCCTCTCATCTCGTTCGACTTCATCCACCACACGCCGTCACAGGCACTGAATTCAGATAGCTCGTCCTTGCCCTCTGGCACGGCACCTTCATATTCGCCTCAGATCCCTATTACGGCTGGTATCTCTCTGCGACGGCGACCCTCCTCTTCATATCCTACCAACTCCACAACGTCGTTTCCTGGCTAAAGATCCGACCCTTCCTCCCACGATGGGGCTCCCGCTTCTTCATCATCTCCCTGATCTGCGTGCAACCTTTCTGGGTCGCTGAAGCGTGGTCGAACTTCGAGTACTTCAACAACCTAGGCTCCGATGTCAACACACGCATGCGGCCCTGGGAAGCCCTGCTCCGGGACCCGTGGTGGATCTTCACGACATGGAAGCTCATCGATGCGATCAAGAAGACGTATGGTTTCAGGTTGTGGGCACTAGTCAAAATTAATACACGCTTCGGAGTCATGTTGGCGTGTATGTTTATCTCGATCGCTTTCCTGCTCACTGATGTAGCGGTCAACGCAGCACATATTACGGCGAACGCAGGGATCAATCCTTTCTGGCGCTTCGCCCTCGTATTCAAGTGTGCGTCCGATACTATCTTCCTCGACGACTTTAAATCCGTTCTCGACGACATCGTGGCGAGGAAACTGTCGTCGGCAGGAGGTGGCCGAGCCCACAGGCCCTCGTACCGGGGCTCGCGCTCGCACTCGTATTATCGCCCACGGCCCAAGTCGCCGAAATCCAACGGACAGGAATATCGCGAACGCTCCAACTCCGTTTATTCTACCAACACATTTCGCTGTGACCCCGGTACTATTGACGAAAGTCCGAGTCCTAGTCGAGCTTCTCCTACGCCTGGACGGCCGGAACCAGCGACCACGAAGCCAGAAAGTCGGAAGTGGACGAATACGTTCGCGTTCAAGGGACGTGGGAGAGGGAGAGATAATTCGAATGTGCAGATGGTGCAAGTACAAAGAGATGTAACTGTGGATGTTACGACGGAGGAGCAGGAGGAAAAGTCCGAGAATACAAGGGACGATAGTTGGGGGAGTGAACGGGGGATATTGAATCAGCCGAAAAAAGCAGTATATGGACATAGGAGGAATAACGCGAGTACGGGCTCACTTTCAAATTACGTGAATGGATCGCCTGTGTAGGGTTAAAAGATGGCGGAGGGAAGCTGGAAAAGCTGGCGTTTTGGACACACTCTTTTGGCTTTAACTGTGCGGGGCTAGAGCGGGCTCGCTTGCACTGGAAATGATGGTATGTCTAAATCAGGTATGAGGACTCGGATAGGGACTGGTTGGTGGAGCGTTTAGCGGAAAGTTTGTTTAGGATACCCAATCGTTTGGAGTTCGGCTACTATATGACTTTTTTATGCTGTCATTCTCTGTTTGCTTTACATTCCTGGATTACTCATCAATTCTACTGACTCTCAAGCACCTTCTTAGCGCCCTCCACGATCCTCTTGACTTCCGCATGTCCCTTCTTAACCACTTCCTCCATCAACTTACTCGCCTTCTGTAAGTCGTCGGGAAGTACGCTCTTATCCAGGCTTTTCTTCCTCAAACCCTTATTATGTGACTGCCGTGAATTCTGTATCCATTTGTCTGCTTCTGCGGCGGCTTTAGTTGCGGACTCGATGGCAAAGCGGCGCGTTTCACCGGTCGGTGGGGGGAGCGGGACTTGGATAGTGAGAGGGTTCGCAGATTCGGGGGAGAGGGGTGTTAGGGAGTGCGGAGAGGATGATATGGCGCTGGATATGGGTTTGATGTGCTAAACAATGTTAGCCCTCAATTCGATTCACCGTCCAATGATTTGCGGAATGGTTAGACATACCTCAGCCTCCCCGCAGATAACATTCAACATGCGTCCCCTCGGCACAACCTGTGCGATATCACCCAACCTCACAGTCTCTTTGCCTACCCCATCCTTCCCCGCAGTTCCCAACTGCACCTTCAACCCCTCCACCACCTCCGGGCTCAAGCGTCCACCACTACGCAATTGAGAGAGTTCATGTGTGAGCTTCTCGATCGCTTTGAGGATTGAAGATTCGAGGCTTGAGAGGTCGAAGGCGTCGTCTGTCGCGGTGGGGAGTCCCGGGGCAGAGACGGGCGGCGAGGAGTCGCTGCGCGCGTGGGCTTTATTGGCCTTGCCTGCTTTCTTGTGGAGGATTGGGGATGTGGCGAAGGTACGGGTAGAGTTGACACAGGATTGCGGCGTTGGGCGCGTAATTCTGGGCATCTGTGAGCGCGGTTTTATTCTTAGATATGGGCTGAAAAGCGTACAGATGTCGGCATGGTGTCGCAATGGCTCTCGCGGTTCCTCGGATGGCATTCTGAGGGCTTAGGCGTATAGCTACACGTGGAATTACGGAAAGCGACATGGTTGATGTGGATGAGGGAACGGGTGGTTTGACAGATGAGAAGAACTGTCGCGCACGGACCAGGACACACGTTCAACGTGGGGAACGTCATCGTTCAGGAACAGAACCACTAATTATGTCCGTAACACACAGTTCGTAGTGGGCATATGAAAGATAACGGGTATCAAATGTGCGATTCAATTCGCAGCTCCGGCACCTCCCTCAGCAACAGCGAGCAGAATCATACCCAAGAGCTTCCTCTTCTCCTTCTCCGCGCCAATCATACACAGTGCCGTAGCCATAATGATACGGTACAGCGCGGATCTCTTCATCAGTCCCATCCTCTTGTACACATTTTCCAATTTCGATGCTTCGCGCGGTTCCACATATCCTTCGTACAGGCTCAGGATAGCTGCATCGAACAATTCAAGTCGCCCACACTTCTCCCCCGTCACTGTCGACTTGTACAACGCCAGACATACCTCTTCCGGCTCTTTCGCAGTGTTTGGAATGCATACAATAAGTTTGAGGTGGTTATAGCGCACAAACATACCACACCATTTGTTCTTTTTAACCGCTCCAGTCCCTTTCCAATAAAACTCCATGCCTCCAAAGCTGAAGTGATATTGTCTTGTCTGTCTTGAGAATGGGCTTTGCCACTTCAGGTATACCACTCCATCTGCCTTCGCTCTTTCCACGGCATCTAGATCGACAACATCAGGATCAGACCTGATGCCGGCTTTCCGCTTCTCAATCACATCCTTGACATATTCTTTGCCGGTTTCGCCTATGAGACGCCAATTGCGGACTTTATAACCCTTAAGTCTTTTGTCGTCGTTTCTTAGATCCCACTTCTCGCCCCCATTGTGCTTCCACGACACGACACCCCTTGGGTCTATAACACCATCTTCGGCCAGCGCCTTGCCATATTGCAGCTTATACGTTGTCCAAAATCCGTTTCCATGGATCAATACCACTGGATGCCCTACACTCTCATCCGGACCCGAATACAGGATGTTGGGAGGTTTGTGAAACGCGAGGCATGGTGTGTGGAGGTAGAAAGCTTCTTTCCGGGTCTTCTTATTGTCTTCTATAAGGATGCCCTTCTTCTTGGCTTCTTGCTGTGACTTCTTGATCTCGCGCTTTGCAGAACTCCAGTGACTCTCTTTTCCAAAATTCAAAGTGCGTGTTACTTGCATGTTCATCTCCTTGTGCTTGTAGATGTGGTAGGTCGTACGGGGTGCATTTGGGTCGATTGGGAAGGACGGAGCTGGGAGGCGCGTGACTTGGAGAGGAATGAGCGTTTCTGGCTCCTAGGGTTTTGTCAGTGACGATGTAAGCTGGGGGATGTTCCTAAGGTAGAAATACCACTCCGCTCGCGTCGCGACCAATGTCATTTTTCATCATCTTGAATCCAATGCTCAAGGCTGTTGACTGGGAAAACTTCCGAAGTCATCAAGCCCCCTGAATGAAGTGATGGACAGAGCTGTGACTCTAGGTTCACATTGAGAATGTCACTGCACAGCCTCGACAGCCACTTCACATTCGGCAAAGCTCGTGTTGATCTATGGGTCGAAGTCGGCGACGTAAAGATACCTTCGGAGTCCGAGATTGACTCACAGATGTACTAGAAGAGTACCGTATTCGAGGGCTCGCCGACGCTCACCCATCGGCGACGTTTTTGAACACCAACACTATCACGTGCTTAAAATCCTTTGTAGAGTAGTTATTTCGATAGTACGTTCTATCCTGAGTGTTATTATTACTTTAAATAAGTCCTTTTTATAGGTTGCAGCCTTGTGATTGTAGTGTAGAGTTGTGTGTGGCAGTAGTGGTTCGCTTATAAAAAAGACAGAGGCGCATCTACGAGGCATCTAAAACGTACTAGATTACTATAGGAATAGTATGCTTCGCCGATGGGTGAGCGTCGGCGAGCCCTGGAATACGGTAGCTATCTCGATTAAATAAAAGCAAAAATGGTGAGTCGCAGCCGGTCAGATAGGATGCATGACGTTGGGTACAAAGTATGGGGTCCAGGGGATGCTAGATGACGCTAGGCGATGTCGCCTACTCCCATTGGCCAGAATAGTCTACCATATCAAGTAAAGCAACTCGTAACCTTCGTGAGTCTTCGTCGAGATTCGAAGCATTTAGACTTGCAGTACTATAGCGTAGACCCTGTACGGAGTCACGGGGGTTCTCAGTATCATCCGATCAGCCTTCATGTTTCTCTACTCCTCATGGATACTCGGGACCGAAGCCATGATCCCGAGCTTTCGGGTTTACAGTACGGCTGCGTTCCACGCAATAGTAGTACAAATTCACAGGGAAAAAGCCGCTCACACACCCTTGATGTTCTACTTATCGACCGCCATTCTAGGATGAATATGCGTATGGTCTGAAGAGGATATGCTAAGCGACAAGCCGTTGGGGGCTGTATGCATGTGCCAAGTCAGACTGTCGAGTTATCGGTGAGATAGCTGACGATGACGCTACAGCTGGATGTCGTACAGTCCACGCGTATGAGAAGATTTTCGTCCCTTGTCTCGAATCGCCGATGCTATTCTGCGTCGGAAAGAAAAACGAGGTGTGGTATCGATAAGGCTGCCTCGGAATTCGTTCCGTTCTTGGCACTTCGCAACTCCGTAAGAGTGATGACGTGCATGAGATTTTCTTTTGTGAGCCTTGTGCCCAGAACCCACCCACTTCATCCAATTACTCGTACATAATTCCTTTCTACATGCCCGCATCTGCAGCATTGTTGCCTTATACTTGTGCTCGCTGTCTGCGAGCGAAACGTCCGAAGACAGCTTCGATTGGAGCTCGCCACATCGCGCCTGTGTCTGTACGCCGATATGCAGAATCAGCGGCGCAGAGAAAGGATGAAGGGGTGGAAGATAGAGATGGAAAACCCCAAGAGCAAGAAGTGAAGATTGAGGCAGTCAAGGAAGATGAAAAAGATGAAGGAGCCATGACCCGCCGCCTCCGCGACATGAGCGAAGAAGCCCTCGAAACCGGCGGTCGTAGGGCGCAAAAGATGGTATCAGAAGCCAGCTTCAGCGAAGATCTAAAGCGTCAGCTCGAAGAGCGAATAGCTTCCGCAAACTTCCGCGCGGAGAACCGTTCCGCATTCACCGAGGCAGAACTCCCCGCGAGCGCAAGTCGACACACGCGCGATATCGCAACCGCAGACCCATGGTCGGGCACGGAATCGATTCAGGATACTAGTCTCCGCATGCTGAATGATGCGCATAAGCCTTTGAAGATAAGAGGTGGGAGGATGCCGGGTCCATCTGTGCAGATGCCTCGGTCTGTCGATACGGGACGGAAGAGCAAGGCAGCTACGGGGACACGGCTAGCGAATGCGCGAGATCGAAGCGGTCTCTACGCGAGTCTCAAAGACTCTGAAATCGATGCGATGGAAAAAGAAAAGCGCTTTCAAGAGCTCAAAGACCGCTTCTCGCCTCACGCGCGCTCCATCGTACCAGGTACAATCCAAGGCCTTGCCTCCCTTGCCAACGAACGTATCGAAGACGCCATTGCGCGTGGGCAGTTCAAAAACCTCCCCAACCGTGGCAAGAACGTCGAACGCGACTACAATGCCTCGAATCCTTTCCTCGACACCACAGAGTACTTTATGAACAAGATCATCCAGAAACAAGAGATTGTTCCGCCATGGATTGAGAAACAGCAAGAACTTGTCGCAACGGCGAATAAATTCCGGGGTCGATTGAGGCATGAATGGAAAAGGCATGCTGCGAGGGTGATCGCTAGTAAAGGGGGCACTTTGCAGGAACAGATGCGGAAGGCCGAGGCGTATTCCAAGGCGGAAGCTATTGTGAATCCGCAGAAGAAAAAGACTGAGGTACTGAATGCTGTGGATGGGAGTGGTCATCTCAGCCAAATCTCGCTGTCCGGCGAACTTAGAATCCCGTCGCAAACATCACCAGACCACGCCGTCGCGGAAGAAATAGTAGCCGAGAAGACGACACTAGAGACCGCTACAGATCCTCCCAGAGAAGCACTCAAAGGAGATGACCCCGCCACCCAAACCATACAAATCCCCCTCCCCTCATCTCCCTCATCCACAACCCCACCCGCCTCACACCCCTTCCGGGATCCCGACTGGGAACGCATCGAATTTGCCTACCACACGCTCGCTATCGCCGACCTAAACAACAAGACGCGCTCCTACAACCTGCAAGCACCCGATCTAGCCAAGAAGCCCTATTTCTCACTCTCGCGCGAACTCAATGCGTGTTACGCAGACGTGGCGCCGCAGCTCGCCGAAGCCATCAAGGACCGCGCTACCAGGCCGGCCAGGAAGGTGGAGGGATGGGGACAGAGTTCTGGGAGCAACAACGGTGTGATGGATCGGCTTGCTGGGGAGAAGGTTAGGGTGAGGGATGAGAGAGTGGAGAGACGGTATGGGTTTAGGCAGTTTTGGAAGGATGTATGGGGGGCTGGGAAGACGAGTGCATAGAGCCTAGATATTGACGAAACCTATGGAATCTGCTCTCGATAGCCTGGTTATTTATAGTCGTTCCCTATATAAACGCTACCTGATCCCCTGATCCTAAACCCTGTGTAACTGTTCCCTAATCCTTCCACCTTTGCACCTTGTCCAACCCTGTTCCCAATTTGCAAATTGAGCTTCTCGTCCCCAGAAATGTCAAAGTCCTTGAATTTATGGAATACATTTCGCTGTTCACGATTGCGGATCTCAGTTTGCACTGTCTCTTCCATGACCTCGTCTTGCTCTTCATGGCCAAGCCGCTGAGCGGCAGGTAACAAATCATCGTCCAGCTCTTGAACCTCAGCTTTTACAAGCTGCCGTTGCGTGACTGCTGTAACAGGAAAGAGCTTGACCAACTCTTCAACATCGGCTCGTAAGTTGACGACTAGATTCTCTAGCACCCTCTTATCGTGTATAGCCCATTTTCCATGTTTGGTACCAATCTGGTATTTCGTAACGTATTTGCGCATCCAGCCCTTGAGTGATTGCTGTAGTCTTGATTCCTCACTATCCTCAAGCATCGCGACCTCTTTCGTATCAGGTGTGAGTTTGAAAGCATCCTTTTCGCTCTGTGCCGTAGCGAATCGCTTCAGTATACCTTCCAGTAACGTGCGACTCTCATCCAGCCGGTGATCGTAATCCGGGACTGCATTGGTTTGTCCCACGAGGCTTTTAGACAGTCCCCATCGCGACAGACTGACCCCAATATAGTATAGACGAAGCTCCAGGAGGTGCAGATCGGCCTCGGGTGCTTGAGAGTACTGATGGAGTTCGAAACACTCGATGCACGAGACGAATAAACCTGGAAGACTTGACTCCATGCTTGATGCTACATCGCTCATGATTTGTAGGCTTGCGCACGTTAGCAACCTTGATTCAACCTCATAACCCGACGGTTAGTGCTTACGTTGTTATATGCTGGTGATCTAGACGCAGTTGAACCGTGTCGCGGGAGGTAAGGCAATTACGGAATATATAGTATGTTACTATGATGTTGTCTCAATGGTCGTTTTGTTGTTACACAGGGCTGGTGATGAACCACGGCAGTGGGGATAAGAGTGTAGAGTTAAGAAGGTTGTGAGACCCGACTACCTAGGATAACGCCATGACGTAATAGTCAACAAACAGACCAGATGGTCGCTGCTATCCACAGTAAAAGGTACATCCCTCCAACAGCTGGTGGTACGCACCAGCACCTACTTCTAGAGAGGCTGGGAAGGATCAGACAAGTAAGCTATTTAGTGGCTATGAAGATGTCGCTTACATCGCCAATAGATTGGTAGTGATAGGAGGATTCACTGTGGTTTAACTAATTAGGGCATATATGCTCGCTAGATATGGACGAGATCTCCAGTATAGGCGATGAACACGTCATAAATTCAGGGTACCTTGGTATCCACTATCTTACCGTGCAACAACCGCGCAACAACCGTTACACTGATCAGCGACGGCACGAGTCACAACTCCATCAATCAATTAATCAATCAAATCAGTACAATGTAGCCGGTTCCCACTCGACAGGCCCCTAGAAACGTCTATCAGAATTGTGCTTGCAGTCTCCGAACCTCGGATCTATATTGATCCTGTTGACGAGTGTAACGGAATAGCCGAGAACGGTTTCTTGTACTCCTCCGACGCATCATACTCCTCTCAGTTCCAGGGAAGTCCTGTAAACCGCTCACCAAAAGCACTTAGCCTATGTTGCAGCTGTCGGAACGATTCATTCAATTCATACGATGACAATCCTACGATCGACGTTCAACGGTGGATCCATGAAGATCTCAAAATCTATTTGCGATTCAGGTTCGATAGTATCCTTTCGAGGTTATCAACTGAAGAAAAACCGGTCAGGCGAACAGCCTCTTCATATGGGTGGTGTTGTCCTGAAACCGGAGAGCAAGCATGCTCCTAAATCCTTGAAGTAGCTCCAATGGCCTATGCTTTTGGGACGCTCGATTTGAACATTCTCGCGTATGGTCGAAATATCCGAAGGGTTTCGCTCTTCAAAACTTCATGGATATGATGAACTTCGAACCGAAGGATCTCTCGCGCTCCTCGGCGGATCCCTATCCAGCATCGGCGATCGACAATGAAACACACGGAGGATATGCTTCAAACCCTCCGTGTGAAAGAGTAGGAAAGTGGCAGATATGACGATCATGGGCTATGTTTTGATAAACTTTTTTAGGCATGCTGCTTAAGCTGAAGCGTATAATAAAAAGACGGAGCGATCTCTATCCGGTATATCTGACCTATGCTACTCTACAGTGTCGATGAACGTATATCTTGGAATTCTCCTATTTCGTCCTCACAGTCAACCGCACATACTCGAACTTGAAAGACTGCGTGTGATGCTAGCACGGTCTACATCGGCGATATACGACACTTGTAGAGCAGAAACGACAATGACAATCGCAGTATACAACAACCACGATGAAACCTTTCAACTTCTTCTTGTCTACATAACGAATATGAACGGCAGAAATAGTTTTTCACTACACACCACCTTTCTGGGCAGCAAAGTCCGAAATGACATAATACCAGGCTTGCCAGAAACCCATTCGATTAGAAGCAGATGCCAATTCCCAAGACATTTGTTGGCACACCTCTCTACATCACGCCGTAGCAGTAGACTAAGCAGACGTTGTTGGCTTATTCCTGGGATTTGGAGCATCGATACATTTGATGTCTTTATCTAATAGAAGGTAGCCTTGAAGTACAAGTCTTTATTGGAACTAGCTGTGGACACTGTGAAGCAACTATAGAATAGTAAAAGGTTTGCTAGAAGTGTGGGTGGACGTCTGTGTGGCAGATGAAAATTGTGAGCCAAATATGGTACGATATATTGTGCACAGAGTTCACGGGAGGTCTATAGCGAAGAACAATAAAAGGACTAAGTTATCACAGCTTCCTCGATCATACAATTCCCGACCCATTCCTGAAGATAATAGGTGCTGGGAGCTAATTAGTAAGTTCAACGTTGGTTATCGAAATATTGATAAACAGACAAAGAATTTGGTGTGAGAAAGTTTCATTAGTCCAGGTTTATAAGTAACATGGTCTGAATTAATGTATCTCTCGGTCTAGCGCAAGTCTGTTGTTCAGCTATAGTGTCTCAATGATGTATTGTCTATGTCACTATCACAAGTCTATATTTAAAATTCTAGACTTCTTATCTACATAATCATAGTAATTATGACTACAAACTTCAAAAGATCTCTGCTCTTTACAAAGTCGCAATTTCAAACACGACCATTCCTCAGCTGACCGAACCCCTCCCCTGAAAGCCATATCAACCACTACCATCACCCAGCTTTAGAGAGTTTTAGAAGAGGAATATGTGTATAACGGTAGCGAAGGGTCGGGGCCCTGGGCTAGTGGCTAGCAAGACGTGCCGATGAACAACAATTGCAATATCGGAGAAAACGCCAATATAAACGAAACTCGCAATTAGAGCCAGGATCAAAAAGACATATTGCTGATCAACGTCATCGACGATGTCGTACCATAAGTACATCTACGATGCGCCTGACAATATATTCCCGCCATAGCCGCCCGTCGTCAAAGCTAGCTGTCAATCAGTGATCTACCACAGCGGTAGAAGGGAGAAAAAAAAGCAATTTCGCCAGGCACCCGCTGCGCCGGTACCGACAGTTCTCTATCCGTGCATACGCATATGCAAGTGATTTCAATCCAAGACACGGCCATATATGCCACCCTATGTAGGCTCTGATCGTCTCCCGTTGCCGGGGTACCACTAAAAGTAGGGTGGGGGGTGGTTGGGTACGTTTACAAGGGGGGGAGGGGACATATACGAGATGCCACCTCCCCCTGTCGGGTTTGCCCAAAATCCAGATTTCCGTGCCAACGACAGGGTCAACAACCCGTACGTGTATTGTACCCCCCTTGTATGTAGGCTCCGCCTCCACCGTATGTATTGTACCTGCCTCCCTGACTCGTATCCCACGCGAGAATACATTGATATGCAGCCGCAGCCGCTGACGCAGGAAATGAGCATGGAAACGAGGACGCTTATGCAAGTGATCAATATGACAGGCAATGCCACGCTTCCTTGGACCTGTCATTTTCTGGATTGGGACGCCGGATTTCTTCTTTGGGCGGCTCACTTGATGTGGGTCGGCTAGAGCAAAGTGTCAAACGTTAGACTGGTGGTAGGGTAGGTTAGGGTGCAGGAGGGCGAATATGTTGGTGTAACAAGTAAGCAAGGCGTGAATCAATGGGGGGTTTTTCGGTGTCGACGGCAGTTCTAGCTGCCTGTTTATGTGATGCTCAACAGAGAAGCCCAACGGAACTCAACCAAGGGCCATCCACTGGTAGTCGCTTGCTGCTCCCCCTCTGGGAAATTTCACACCCCCCTCAGTTCTGTGTTGTGTCAAGGGGCGAAGTTTACTAATTGATGTTTGAGGAAGGGAGATGGTTGATGAAAAACGAGAAAACGAACAGCTGAAATCGGAGGCAAAAGACGAGAAACATTCCAGTGACGATAGTTCTGCCTCTGTTATTCCATCTTATTCTATGTCGTAGTAGGCAGAAATAGTACAACAACTGTGTATCTTTCAGTGCAGAAAAGCTCCCAACAATCAGTCTTGCGAATAAACAACACCAAGACCAGAGACTCACGTACATAATTCATAATTTCATAGCTAAGATGGCCCAATTAATCTAATACTTTGTATAACAGTACAAGGCACATACACGCTCCAACTGATGCGCGTATCTATATCAGTCGACGCAAATTATCGATACTCCACCCCTTTCATCACCACTAATCCCAACCCCATGCCGACTCCTCCAATACTTCTGCGTACGCTCAATTTCCCAACGTACCAACTCAACAGTTCTCAGTATCCAATCCAGAGCGCCACACTAAACCCTATCCCTGGGTAAAGCCTCTCAAAGCCAAGAGAGATTAAGGGTCAGACATTTTGGATCTTCTATCATCTCGGTCATGCCAGAAACAATCAAGCACCCACCACACCAATCCTAACAGCAGCACCAGTGCTGACTCCACTATCACTCCTCGCCCTTACATGCGTACTACCAGGCCTGTCCTCCTTCGCCTTCCCATCCACATTATCCGCACTATTCGCACCGGCTTCTTCCCCATCGACGATTCTCACATTAGGCGTAGCAGAATCCCTGACCTTCCTCCGCGCCTCCACCTCAGAGCAATGATCATCAATAGGTATTCGGCCACATCCTGTATCTGCCGATGACGTTCCCGCCCCATCGTAAGGTTGACAGAAAAGCACTCTCATCGCGTGCCCAGCAGCAGACCCCACACTCACGCCGCTCTCGCCCCGTCGATGGGTTCTAGGGTGATGTTGAGAACAAGGCATTTCATTCCGCTCGCGTTTCTTCAGCGTATTGCCCTTCCCCTTCAGCGAGGGCGACGGCCAAGACGACAAGATATTGAACCGGGACTTGCTTGCTTCACCCAGAGTCATGCAGGACATGGAGCGTTCGGACTTGTCAAGTTTCTGCTTCGACGACGGCTTGGCGAACGGGGTTCCGCTTCGAGGCGTGAGACTCGCACGCCTGATCACGCCGCCGCAGCCTTTGATTGCAGATCCGGGGCGAATAATTGACTGTGGGTACGACTCCGAGTCTGCTTCGGACGTGATCTGTGAAAGCTCGGGGTGTTGGTAGTTGTGGTGGTGTCGCAGATGGTATGGGAGTGGAGCACTTGATTGCGGTGGCGTGGTCATTGGGACGGGAGCTGGTCTGGCAGGTGGGAGACCAATAGCGGCAGATAGGGCATCATAAGCGGGCGATTCCGTATTGTTATAGTATGAAGTCGAAATTGTCGGAGTCCCTGGGTAATGCGTGTTTAAAGGCGAATGTGCTGGACTTGTCGGCGGCGGGGCAGCATTCTCCGTCTGTATCAAATTACCCGAAGGCGAGAAGAAGGAAAGCTGTGGTGTCTTGTAGTTTGGCCGCACAATTCCCTCTGCCGCAGCTATAGGCAGAAGGGCCGACAAAGCAGATGAAGTCATGGATCGAGATGGTGTATGTTTTCGCTGTTCCTGTGCCTGAGGGGCACTTGGCACCTTCTGAGCTCTATTCCTATCTTTAGACTCTATAGGCGTGAACCAGAGCGGCGTAAGAGAGCGGTGATCTGATTGTGGACGCTCGTGCTGGAGGTCGAGGTCAACGCCCAAGACAGTTCCGGAGTACGAGGTAGACATTGTGCTACAGAAACTCGCATTCTGGCTGATGTCTCGGCCACGGTCGACGTCACGCGAGCAATGCGCGTCCAGGTGATAAAAGGGACCGCCATCCACCGTGTTTTGCGTGGGAAACTCGTCTCTGTTGCGATGTGGGAGCGTTGTGGCGTTAGCGAGAACGTGGTCTGGTGTTGAATCGCGTAGTGCTGGGGGGACAGAGCGCACGGTCAATGCGGCTTCTCCAGAAGTGCGAAAGCTCGATAGGTCTGCATCGGCATTTTGATGGGTAGATGGTGGTGGGAGATGCGGTTTCGGCGGACAGACACCAGCTGAAGGTTCATCCGTGCCCGCACTCTTACGAATTGTCGCATGGGTTGCAGCAGGATTGGCCAACAGTGAAAGGGCGTCTACACTAGAACAATGATCACCACTGGTTACGACGGGAAGGGTTTCTGGCTTTGCGGAATGTTTCTGGGTCCCTTCGACCTCGTGTAATAAGACGCAAGGGCTGAAATGACCCGGGTCTGGTCTTCGCTGTGCCGCAGTTTGGGCCTCGGGGACATCTGTCAGGGACGAGCTGTGGGAGCGAGACCGAGACCGAGACCGAGAACCGCTTCGCACGTTCTGCAGAACACCACGTAAAAAGCGCCTCAAACCATTATGCTCGAGGTCATGCTCGATCTCGGGAAGCTGGGGAGAATCAAGTTTTCCAAGCACTTCAAATCCAGGCTGGGCTGAAATGACAACGTTGTGCAACGGATCCGACCCGCCTCGACGCTGCTCCGGATGTATGTCGGTGACGTCGTTCCGCAAATCTGTGTCCTGTTCCTGGCGTGCCTCTTCCTGAATGCCGCCTAGAAGCCTCTCCTCTAAGCTCTGTCTAGCCGTTTTTGGCCCCCGTCCAGGCGACACGTTCTCTACCGCTCGGATCGAAGGGAAGCGACCGACGCTGGGAAGGGAACGGTGCGAATTCAGCGTCGAAGCCGAACCCTGTTCAACGATAGTGGCAAGAGGAGCTCCATTAGAGCGATTGGCAAATCGGACCGCAAGACTGTAGGAGGTGTTTCGCGGTCGGCTGTGTTGGGGCCCCTCGAGCTCCGGCACAGACGGGGTGCTCGAGTTGATGGCAAGATTTGTAACACTATCGTTGCTGGAGGGCAATGTTCTTGTGTGATCACCACACGGGACGTCCGAGCTCAAGAAGGCCCTGTAGTAGGTATAGGGGTCTGGGATTGGCTCATCATCATGCTGACACTTGCTCATCGGATCTGACAAAATGCTTGTTGCAGAATCGACGGGGTTTGGCGATTCGGCTGTTTTGGCGTTTGTACGATGTAGGAAACTGGAATCGCGAGATAGAGAGGACATGTTGATTGGTGTCGAACCTGCAAGATCTCAAAGTATGCCGGGAGTAACGGGCTGAATGGCGTCTAGACGATGGTGGGGTAAGGAGACTGACGAGATTAGCGGCGGAGATCGTCATGAGACGTTTGTTTGGTTGTCATTATTATTGCCAGGAGGTGCAGCTGGAGGTGCAGCTGCAGGTGCATGCCTGTCTGCTTGCTTTCTCTGCCAAGAAACTCTCAGGAAACAGCGGCCCGGGAGGAGCAGGGATGGTAGAGACTTTCCCGACGAGCCACGTTCAACTGTCGTCTTCCAAAGACCTCATTGCGCTTGTTTCTGGAGGCTGAGTTGACATGTACTGCAGCCTTGGCAATCCGTGGGAAGTACAAAAGCTCCAGAGTCGACGTCCACGAAAACCTGCTGTAGTCGGAGAGCCAATGGCCAAAGACCAGCCGGCCACGGCCTCTCATGTGGAATGAACCTTGTTTATCAAGCCGAAGAAGCTGAGGCTGAAAAAGCAAAGTATGCAGCAGCAAAGTGCAGACCGAGTCCCCTCGTTTCTCGCTCATTACTGCCTAGAGCAGTGAGCCATGCAGCCCTTCGACCGAACCGTGATCATGTAGTCGTAGATCCGTCTAGAGCCGGCATGCCGAGAATGCTGCTGGGCAGATGAGGCTCGCGATGTGTTCGAGTTATCGGGTAGGTGACCTCCCTGTACGTGATCGATGAATCGGAGCCTTCCCCAAAGCAAGAGCTCGCCCGGAAGGAGACTATTTCCAGTGTTCGCATCGAGATCGTGATGGGAAATCCCGGCTTCGTGTTGTTCACCTGTTGGTTTTATTGCTTTTGCACTAGCCCACAGGTGGCGTCAGGGCGATAGGCGGCAAGAATGCGGCTGCTTTTGCTAACCATTCCTAGGCCATAGATGGTATCCAAAAGCATGGTAGCTGGTAGTTCCCAAAGTAGCCGTGGCTCAAGTATCCCTCGTGTCGCTCTGCTGGGTCCGGCGCAAGACATCCGAAAATGCAGCTATTGGAGCGATTCCGGGAAGGGAAAAGCCTCCGGGAGCAAGGGTGGTTATTTCAGAAGCAATGCTGCGTATTTGGGGAATATTCTGTTCAGTATGATCCTCTGACTCTAGTCCCATGGTTGCGATAGCGTTGTCGATCGATGGGATGAATGATCATCACACAGGCTAATTTGACGAACCCGTCCGTTAACCATAATTATATCTCGTAAATGAGATGTAGACTAGATCCGGGACCGTCTACGTGACAAATAGTGATGGGCGAAGGCCTTTTACAGTATCCCAGAAGATGCAGGAGCCAGAATGCGCTCTTAATACCCACCCATGCGTATGGTAACAACTGCTTCAATGGTATTGGAAACAAAGCTGTCGATAACTGTACTCTTGGATATCGGCGAATGCTGCCGAAGATTGGTGGCAATTACTTGGGGTAGGACGATCGTGATGCCCACTTTTCGATATCCAAGCTTCTATCCAATTCCAATACCTCGACCTCGTTTGACCTTTCGGGTGTCGATCGTATTTTCGTTCGTTTTCAATAGCACGAGACTCCTTCGGTTGACTACCACCGAAACGACATGATTTGGGGGGGAAATCTGCTACCGGTTCTTATCATATGGGTATGCTGTGACGACGTTGAAGATGGACGGCTCAACGCCATAAGCCCGTATGCTTCAACAGTCCGTGCTAGCCGTTACGGAAAGATTGACTGATTGCCAGGCCATCAAGATGCGTCCTGGCTCTTGTGCCCTGCAGATCGTATGCTGCGAACATCTGGGGCACACTAGACGAGACGAGACGAGACGAGCCGACGCCTCACATATGGACCAATGCAAGCTTCTTCAACGTCAATGGTGGGTGCCAGTTTCTCTATCGTACCACCGTGTTTCTCTACACTTAGGTAGGATAGACCCCTTGGTCTGACCACACGCCGGCAATGGTTGTTGCCCATCATGTAGATTGCTTTACAGTGCCGTGGCGGCGCTGACATCCCATTTCCTATCTCTTGCATCACTACTCGCCTAAACCTGCACAAGCAAGCAAGGCACGCTTAGGAGGGCAAGGTGGCCATCAACGTTCCTTATTGGTAACCAAAGGCAGAGATGCTAGCATGTCTTGGATCGACAAGCGCAGGATAGACTGCTCTGACACAGATGGAATATATTCATACTCGTGCAACGTGCGAAAGTAATGGTGACCGGCTGAAATTTGCGCCAGGACCAACGTAGCCCAGCATCAGGGACTCGATGATCGGCGGCAACCGCAGCCCCGGATCTTATTGCCTGTACTTCGCTAGCTGTACCGGGAACATGTCGACAGGTGCTGGCGGTAACGGACCGAGTTTAGGTGAGATGCCCACTCGGGTGCACACGATGGGTGAAGTTTCAGGGCGTGCCGACCGACAGGATAGCGCCATTGGCGCTGCGCCTTGGTGCCCACAAATGTCAGGGTATCAGGGAGCGGAGAGCCATGGTCATGTGACGGTAGACTGCCGGTGATGCTCGTATCCTGTGTGCTTTCTGGGGAAGTATAAAGGGAGACGTCGGCTTCTCTTCTCTCCCCGCCGGTATCCCTGACATCTCACATCCAGCCCTCAGTTGCTTTAGCATATCAAGTGTGGAAAGCACTAATCTTTTGTGTACCGCCGCCGATTGCATCGAGCTCATCATGCCCCTCCCTCCTCTTGCCATGAGTGAGAGCAAGGCCGCGATGATGGCTCGCCTTGGCCTCAGCGGAACCACAGGTGAACAGATGTATAGATTGCTTTTGGTAAGCATGGTGAAAGCGGAAGAACGATATATTTGCTTACCTTTCTTATCAACAGGATGAAGCTTCGAAGGGAAGAGATCGTCTGAGCTACGATCCCCAAAACCTTACAACGTACTCTCAGTCCCAAAACCCCCCGACGCCGTATAAATGGGATGAGCTCCAGGAAACGAAGAGGCATAGCGAGATCTTGAAGATAGCCCAGGCAGCAGGACCATACACGCGGCAGTACTATCAGATGGGTCGCTACATCAGGGGCCATGAGGAGGAGAACTGGGTCGCGCAGTGGTTCTTGTGGCACTGCTTCCGCTATCGCGACAACCGACCCAGGGCGTCAGCTCCGGCAGGCGGACCAGTATACCAAGGTCAGTCTATCTGCAGGAGACCTGGTCATGTCGACTTAGACAAAGCAGTTAAGCCGGCGCAATACTGGGACCCTGTCTATGGGGTTTACCGGCGCGCACAGTAACCTCGATGTGAGCCCCATCGACCCTGTCAGACGTACCGATACGCATCCCGAAGCAAAGTTGATGACCCTTGGACAACTTGTCGATGTAGACAGGGGGAGTTCTTTGACGGGAAAACGGATACGCAGAGCAATTGTTGATGCTATTAAAGGCTCTGACATCCCTATAAGAGGTCCGCTTCCTCGGATGGTTTTCGGCTTTTGTTGTTCCTTGGTCTTGGTGGTTGGATTGGTTGGGTTGTACCGACTAGCATCAAAGCCATTTTATTTCCTTTGTATTCGGTGCTTACAGGCGATGCGGGAATCATGATTAATAAATTCTGCGGGTCTCCGGTTGTTCTATCTCTTGCAGCCCCCACGCTCTTCGGGCAGTACTGTGCTCCTCTTGTCGAGATATACCGAGATGGGAAATGAAATGGTCCAGACAAAAGAATTGTGAGTGATGAACAGAGATGATATAGGGTGTCAAGTGCCTGGCAAGCGGGGCTTTTCAATCCAACACTACGGAACGATAATTGATGGAACCTTATATAAGTGGCGGGAGCCATATATATATCTATCTAAGAAAATAATAAGGTTATATTGGTGGCAGTGTGTCGATCATTCGCCTCATTTCAGTGATCGACGCTCACAGAAGAGATTCTAGGCCACGACACCTGAACCTCATATGGACACCGGCGAACGCTTTGCCGGACGTTCCATTGTTCTTTTCAAAATAAACGAATAGGCAGGTTCATATTCGCTCCTACAAGGATACGACGCCGCAATGTCACAAGGTTAAACGAGGTTTCTGCTTCCATGTGTGGCTTTTCAGGACACGACACCTCTCGCGGCACTGGGAGAGAGGCACAGTAAATTCCAAAAATAGTGTTTTGATTGGGGAATAGAATGGTTTCCAAATCTAAGATCCGTACAGGCTCTGCATCGGAAAACGCCATCGCTATGCAAAACTGTAACAGCATCGGCCATATCGTACGTACTTCCGCCTCACTTGAAGTGCCCTCATCTTATGAGCACAGCTTTCCGGTCCGAACACCGAGTATTGGACCAACGATTCTTAGGAAATAGTGAGAAGCCACGGGATGTGATTTTCAGTCGGCATTGAGCCACACTATTCAACCCGCAGCTCTTCCAAGCTGTTCATTGAGCGCAGTCTGATACTGTTTTCGTGCCGCGTCAATGGCTCTACGCAGTGGCTCCACGATCGCGTTGATTGCTTTCGTCCCCCCCTTGATGTTGTTCGGATCGAACTTCCTCCTGCGGCCCGATCGCTTGAAGAACGCTTCGTTTTCGTGTTCCTGCTTCTTGATCAACGCCGCTCGCTCCGTTTCAGCAACATCCGCGACTGCCTTGATCCGATCGAGAGACTTGTCCAGCGTCTCCATCAGTTTTGCGACTTCGTTGGCGCGGTCTGCGTCCCCGGAATAGTACACGGCCCAGAAGTAGTGCAAGAACTCCACGGTAGTATTGTGGGTCATGGCCAAGTTGTCGAAAAGCTGCGCGGAAATCCCCAGTTTGACGGCTTGGTCGCTGGAGTCTGAAGCTTGGGGTAGGAGCTCATCGCCATACAAATGTCGCTTGTGGATCGCTTTGGTCATCTGTACAGTGGCGGCCGTTCGTGAGGATCTGCTTCCGACCCGGCGTTTCTTTTTGGTAGGAGCATCCTCGTCGCTGCTACTATCATCTACCACACCGATCGCCGACCGAAGGTTTACCCCTCCGTTCTGACCTTGGCCAGCTGGTATGTCTTGGACTTCTTTCTGCATTTGCAGAAGCACGTCAGCTGGCGTACGTTTTGCATACGTGGCCGCACTGCTAGAAGTTTGCAAGCCTTGTCCCGCAGAGTAGAACTGGGTCTGGTCCTTGATGTTGAGAATGACGCGATTGTCTTTGTCTGCAAGCTGCAGGTCCCGAAGCTGTAATTGTTTGTACGTTTCCTCATCCACGCCGGCTGGCCCATGTCGATCGGCGCCATCAGAAGGTGGGACTTCAGCCATCATCTTCTCGCTCATACTATTGAGTACACGAAGGATGGGCACTTTGTCATGAGCATTCGGGCGCATGGTCATGTCTGGGCGATTGCCCTGACGTTGGCTGTGGTTCTGTTCGTTCCCCTCTACGTCAAGAAAATGCGGGATTGAGGCCATCACCAGTTGTGGCGCAATGTCGGTGTCGTCACTGAGGGTCAAGTATGTATCGAGCCTTGGGTCTAGCGGGTCCATGTCGGTTATCTTCTCCCCTTTCAACTTCTTCAGCAGGCGACTGCTAAAAAAGCGCGACCAGAAGTCTTGGTTGCTCATCCGAGGAACATTCTCGTTGTACACCTTCTTGATGAGCGGGTGCTGGGCGAAGAGAAGCTGGATCTGCTCTTTGCTCACAGCGAGCTGGCGCACGCCGTTCACGAGCTGCGGCTTGACGACCGAAAGCACATTGTATGCGCCGGCACCTTGCGATCTCTCCACGACGTGTGAGCGCAGCATGTGCAGCCTAGTAGCCCAAAACTGGTTCATGAACTGGATGATGCTAATGCTCTCTGGCTTATTGCCGAGGCTTTCTTCGAAGCGCTGTTTGAGAGCAACATTGGTATTCAGTAGAGAGCGCTGCAGCTCTGTGTCTGCCATCAGCTTCGCGTCGTCGTACGTGTCTTCGCCCTCCGGCGGCTTCGGCGCGCCCACTACCGTCCGAGCAATGGCCATGGCAGCCGACGCACCCCCGCCATCGGGGGTGGGAGTCGCAGCGGCGGGTGTCGGGACCGGCGTGGACTGCGCTTTGTGTGCCTCGATCCATTTGCGCAGCAGGCCGGTAATCGTCTGCTGGTCGTCGCGGGCAGCGGCAGAGGTGAAGGTGAAGGCGTGCGCTTCGGTCTGACCGGGCGCCTTATTAACTACAATCTTTATCGACGCCTTTGCGGACGTGGCTGGGGTCTGCTGGAGATCTGCACCAGTCAGCCAAAGACGGTGGTGGTGGTGGTGGTGGTGGGTGTTTGGGTGTGCATACTTCCAATCTCAGCGACGGCTATCTCCAGCTTAGGGTTGCCACTGTTCGCCGTCCATGAGACGGACCGGCCGTCCTGCGAGACGACGAGCTTGCCGTCTGCTTTCTTGTACTGGGCGGCGGCTTCTGACATGCTGGAGAGAGCGTGAGCGAGGTGCTGGGGCGGACGCGATGGCTGATATGCGCGCAGGCACGTGCACTAGCGCCAGTCTTGATCAATAATGATCTACCCGTAGAGCCCCCGGATCGCAGGTAGGGCTGTGGTTGAAGAGCATCAAAAGTACCGGTGTGTATAGTTGAGATGTATTATTGTCCTTTGATCAAAGTTCGAGATTGTGGCTATCATGAGAGTGTGCGTGGCCAAGGAGGTCCACGCACTGCAGATACTTTCTCCAACGACCCCGTGGTGCCTACCAGAATGAATCAAGATGGAGATGTCTCCCAGTGTCGCAGCCGCGTGGAGTCTACGGTTTCTTCCTTGATGGACGTCGGCCAAGCGCTTCATATCCAACGGCCGCGGATCCGTGACATGTTGCAGCATCGTTGCATCCCTGCAGCGCTCTTTGTCGTCGACGCCTTGTGACATAATCGTTACTCGCCCTCCCCTCGGTTGGACGCCTCTGTGATCAGGAAGGCCACAACACTTCGCCGTGACGGCTCCCGGGACAGTCAATATGGCTCAATTGAATAGCGGATAAACGCAGGAGGCAGACGGCTGTGTTTGAGGCATTTCCGAGCACTTGAACACTGGGCGAGTCAGCAGGGCGGATGTCACTAAGGCCGTCTCGAGTCTAGCGCCCCCGGCTGAGCGCATCTTGATTGATGCAGTCCTCGTCCTCGGGTCTTCTTCTGTTCTTAAGCTTTTCGCATCCACAACCGCCGAAGCCTCTGTGTCCTTGCTACAGCTTTGGATGAGTTCCATCGCCCCTTCCATTTCCCCCTCCTCCTCCTAACCACAATGTTGCGCCTCTCGCTCCGGTGTTCCCGGCAGCTCTCCAGCCAGAGCTGTCCGGCCCGGGCAAGCTTCTCGACCTTTGCCGCATCGCCGTCATGCTCCGCCATCACCGCAAGCCGCCGGCCGCTTGCGCTCGCTACCCAGCGACAGCAGCGACGGAGATATGCCCGCGCCGCCGAGGACACCGACAAGGGCGTTGTACGTGCATCCAGATGTCCTCGCCCCGCAGTCACACCGCGGTCGAGGTTTTGTGCCATCCCATGACCATCCAGCTAACAGGCGGCAGGACCCCAACGACTCGTTCCTCCAGGGAAACACGGCCAATTATGTCGACGAGATGTACCTGCAGTGGAAGCGCGACCCGTCCAGCGTGCACGTCTCATGGCAGGTCTACTTCCGCAACATGGAGTCGGGCGACATGCCCGTCTCGCAAGCCTTCCAGCCGCCACCGACCATCATGCCCACGCCCCACGGCGGCCTGGGTCCCGACTTCAAGCCCGGACTCGGCATGCACGTGGGCGAGGGTTCCGACGTCATGAACCACTTGAAGGTGCAGCTGCTCGTGCGCGCATACCAGGCCCGTGGCCACCACAAGGCGAAGATCGACCCGCTGGGCATCCGCAGCGAGGCCGAGGTGTTTGGATACAGCAAGCCCCGCGAGCTCGAACTGTCGCACTACAACTTCAGCGAGAAAGATCTGGACCAGGAATTCGAGCTTGGGCCGGGCATCTTGCCTCGCTTCAAGACGGAGTCGCGGACGAAGATGACGCTCCGGGAGATCATCGATGCCTGCGAGCGTCTCTACAGTGGAGCCTATGGTGTCGAGTACATTCACATCCCGGACAGGGAACAGTGCGATTGGCTCCGTGAGCGCGTCGAGATTCCCCAGCCCTACAAGTACTCCGTCGACGAGAAGCGCCGCATCCTCGACCGTCTCATCTGGGGTACCAACTTCGAGTCTTTCCTTGCTACGAAATACCCCAACGACAAGCGATTCGGTCTGGAGGGCGGTGAGAGTCTGATTCCGGGTATGAAGGCGCTCATTGACCGCAGTGTGGACTACGGCGTCAAGGATATTGTAATTGGTATGCCGCATCGAGGTCGTCTCAACGTGCTTAGCAACGTCGTCAGGAAGCCGAACGAATCCATCTTCAGCGAATTCGCCGGAACAACTGAACCCGGTGATGAAGGTTCCGGTGACGTCAAGTACCATTTGGGTATGAACTTCGAACGGCCCACTCCCTCCGGCAAGCGTGTACAGCTCTCCCTAGTCGCCAACCCATCGCATTTGGAAGCTGAAGACCCCGTCGTGCTGGGTAAGACCCGCGCCATCCTCCACTACAACAATGACGAGAAGGATGCCCGCACCGCCATGGGCGTCCTCCTCCACGGAGACGCTGCCTTTGCTGGACAGGGTGTGGTATACGAGACGATGGGTTTCCACTCCCTCCCAAGCTACCACACTGGAGGAACGATCCACATCATTGTCAACAACCAGGTTGGTTTCACGACCGACCCTCGCTTCTCCCGCTCGACCCCGTACTGCTCCGATATCGCCAAGGCTATTGACGCGCCCGTGTTCCACGTCAATGGAGATGATGTGGAGGCTCTCAACTTTGTTTGCCAGCTTGCTGCTGATTTCCGTGCCGAATTCAAGAAGGACGTCGTCATTGACATGGTCTGCTACCGAAAGCACGGCCACAACGAGACTGACCAGCCCTTCTTCACTCAGCCGTTGATGTACAAGAAGATTGCCGAACACCCTCCCGCCCTCGACATTTACATCAAGAAACTGCTAGAGGAGAAGACCTTCACCAAGGAGGATATCGACGAGCACAAGGCGTGGGTTTGGGGCATGCTCGATGAGAGTTTCAACCGTAGCAAGGACTACCAACCGTCGTCGAAGGAATGGCTCACATCCGCGTGGAACGGCTTCAAGACACCCAAGGAGCTTGCGACTGAAGTACTTCCGCATCTGCCGACTGCGGTCGACCAGTCTACCCTCAATCACATTGGCGAGACCATTGGTAGTACGCCTGACGACTTCACCGTCCACCGTAACTTGAAGCGTATTCTTGCCGGCCGTACCAAGACCGTTACTGACGGAAAGAACATTGACATGGCTACTGCGGAAGCGTTGGCCTTGGGTAGTCTTTGCATGGAGGGTCATCACGTCCGTGTATCCGGACAGGATGTTGAGCGTGGTACCTTCTCTCAGCGCCATTCAGTGCTGCACGACCAGGAGACTGAGAAGACATGGACTCCTCTCCAGAATCTCAGCGAGGATCAGGCATCGTTTACCATCGCGAACTCTTCGCTCAGCGAATTCGGAGTGTAAGTGATTCACCTGTCCTTTGGTGAAGATGACGCTAATGTGCTCTAGGCTCGGATTCGAATACGGATACTCACTGTCATCACCTAATGCACTTGTCATGTGGGAAGCTCAGTTCGGTGACTTCGCCAACAACGCCCAATGCATTATCGATCAGTTCATTGCTTCGGGTGAAACCAAGTGGCTGCAGCGATCCGGTCTGGTTCTGAGCTTGCCCCACGGTTATGATGGACAAGGACCTGAGCACTCTTCTGGACGTATGGAGCGCTACTTGCTGCTCTGCAACGAAGACCCGCGTGAATATCCTGCACCTGATAAACTCGACCGCCAACACCAGGACTGCAACATGCAAGTCGCCTACCTCACCAAGCCATCCAACATGTTCCACATCCTCCGCCGGCAGATGAACCGACAATTCCGCAAGCCGCTCATCCTCTTCTTTTCCAAGTCTCTGCTCCGTCACCCGCTTGCCCGCTCCGACATTGAGGAGTTCACGGGCGACTCCCACTTCGAATGGATCATCCCCGACCCGGCTCACGAATCCGGCGAGATCGCGGCCAAGGAAGACATCAAGCGTGTCATTCTCTGCAGTGGTCAAGTCTACGCTGCTCTCGTAAACGAGCGCAAGGCACGTGAGCTCAATGACGTCGCCATTACCCGTCTCGAGCAGCTTAACCCCTTCCCATGGCAGCAACTCAAGGAGAACCTCGACTCGTACCCCAACGCACAGAACATCATCTGGTGTCAAGAAGAGCCTTTGAACGCCGGTGCCTGGAGCTTCACCCAACCTAGGATTGAGACGCTGCTGAACGAGACGGAGCACCACAACAGGAGGCACGTCATGTACGCAGGCCGTAACCCGAGTGCTTCTGTCGCGACCGGCACCAAGGCCTCGCACAAGAAAGAGGAGAAGGATCTACTCGAGATGGCATTCACTGTCAAGCAGGACAAGCTCAAGGGCGAGTAAAGGATTCCATGTAAGAGGTAACGATGAGAGGCAACGATGGATAGAAGGTCAGCGGTTGGGTGGCGGTTGATCGATGTACTATTCCTCTCTCCTTTGTTTAGACGTGTAGCATGCCTTTATTCCCCCGTAGTATCTCTTGTACTGTCTATCTGGACCGCCCTTCTGTATATTTGCATGGCTAAAGGAGTAGGTATATGGCGCGGGGTGTATAAAAGCTGATTGTTTGTGTCGTGCCATACATACCCTGTCTGCGTTCTGATGCACATGCGACCTGGGGTGAGGGTGAGGGTGTTGCACGTGTGGGCTCGGTCAGAGGTATGCCGAGTGACCACCCCTGAACGCGAGTGAATGCAGGCTTTGGCGTGTGTGGAACTGCGCACCGGATAAAGTTATGGCGGCACTTGGGATGGTATTCTTCCGGGTCGATATCGTGAAGCTGCGGTTATGGTGAGAGCCGGGGGAGATGGGGGAAGGCGGAGATGGAATGATGGGGTTGGGCCTGCCGTTCTCGAAAGCCGCGGCCGGAATGGATCGGAACGGCAACAAGTGTCCAAGCTCCCCAGAAATTGGACGTTGGGCGCCCCGCAAACACTGGACCCCCTCATCGTCATCGCCCAAATGCGTCTTCACAAGCCCATAACAAAGCATGTTGGCAGCCCATCGAGCAATAAGAATGGCGGCAATGCCTTCACCGCTTCGAAGATCGATGCTTGCTACTGAACCACCCCCACATGCCTTTTGCATCAAGCTTGAAAGCTTCATAAAACCTAGTTGTGACGTAAATCCTTGAGCCACGGGGTCAGTTACCGACCCTTTTCTAGATCCGCGTGCCCGACGACCGCGTCTAGCCATTGAGACCCGAGCAAATTTACTCTACCTACCACTACTCACCTCACATCATCACCTTGCATTCCTGGTTGACCCATTCACACCTTGGCTTTACGCTCCATTGACACTGCACTACTTTCGGGACGTTGTTGATATCCGAACACAATAATGGCTGGCAACGGCAGCAACGATGGAGCTGTGGGGAAGGACTCGATCAACACGGACATCGTCACCTTGACGCGATTTCTTACCGAGGAGCAGGCGAAGCACAACCAGGCGACGGGAGACTTCACGTATGTATTGCAAGAGGCCGGTGAATGTGGGAGGAGAAGCTGACGCGTGAATGCGCAGATTACTCTGCCATGCGCTGCAATTCGCATTCAAGAGCATCTCACATTACATCCGACGAGCCACCCTAGTCAATGTACGCATCCTCACATCCCTCTCCTTGACCATGCGAGAACACAGCTAATGGCCGTCCAGCTCACCGGTCTAGCGGGCCAATCTAACGCCACAGGCGACGACCAAAAAAAACTTGACGTAATTGGCAATGACCTCTTCATTTCCGCCATGCGCAGCTGCGGTCGCGTAAAACTGCTCGTGTCGGAAGAAGAAGAAGAGTGCATCACCTTCGACCAATGGCCCGGCGCACGGTACGCGGTAGCATGCGACCCGATCGATGGCTCTTCGAACCTCGACGCCGGTGTCTCCGTTGGCACCATCTTCTCCATTTTCAAGCTGCCCGAGGGCGCTGCGGGCGTCAAGGAAGATATACTGAAACCCGGCACCGAGATGGTGGCGAGTGGCTTCACCATGTATGGCGCGTCTGCGGAACTCGTCATTACGATGAAGGGAGGCGCTGTCAATGGTTTTACATTGGACAACAACTTTGGCGAGTTTATCTTGACGCATCCGGATATGCGCATCCCGAAGAAGAAGGCGATTTACAGTGTGAACGAGGGAAACTCGCTGTACTGGGAGGATCCGGTGAAGGAGTACATCAATGGGTTGAAGTACCCTGAGGGTGAGGACGGGAAGCCGTATAGCGCGCGATACATTGGATCCATGGTGGCAGATGCGTATCGCACACTGTTGTATGGTGGCATCTTTGCCTATCCAGCGGATAAGAAGAGTCCGAAGGGAAAGCTACGGATCCTTTACGAATGTGCGCCTATGGCCATGGTGTTCGAAAACGGTACGTTTAGCTATTGTTGTCCATGTTGGGAGCGCAGTTGCTAATATTGGTGTGCATAGCTGGCGGACTGGCTGTTAACAGCCACATGAAGCGCATGCTCGGCGTTGTGCCTGAACATATCCACGACCGCAGCGGTATCTTCATGGGCAGCCAAGATGAGGTGCAGAAAGTCATCGATGTGCATGCGAAGTACCAGAAGTAGATCGCTTCCTACTGTTCTTGCGCCCGCTAGCGCTATGGATAGGCGGACATCGCGATGTGGTCGGTGTGGTGCTATGGTGCTATCGGGATATGTTGGCATGGCAAGACGATCAATCGTTGGGATGTCGGGTGGCGTGAAAAGCAAAGAAGGAGGAGTATCTATCAGGGGAGAAGATGGAAGTGTGTTACTAAATATGTAACGGGATTTCTGGGTCCCGAAATACAAACGATACCTTGACATTATTTGGATGCCAACAGTTCTGGTTCTGGTGTTGACTACATGCCGGCCATTGTACCGAGTTCTCGGCTTTGCTTGGTGGTCTATTCTTATCCTCCACAACTAACTGCATACCCTGACTTCCATGGCAGATCCGGGATTCCGTTAAGCTTCTCACCAGCCTGGCCGGCACATGCGCGGATGCGGCGCGGGAAGGGCCAGGCTTGCGCACATGTATACATCTTCACCGATAGTAAGGCTTGTGTTACATACATAGCACCTGGGCTCCGATTACGATATCTGCAATAACACCAACGTCTTACTTAACACCCATGTATTTACCCCCCAAAGGGCTATTTGTGTCAGCCCCGTTGGATCAAACGCTTACACGATATTCATGTTGCCGTGATGAATCACCAAAGACATTTTGCCTTTTCCAAGCGGTGAACGATATCAGTCGAGGCCTTTTTTTGCTATTTTTATCGCGTGTTGGAGGATGGGTGAATGGAACCTCGACGGCGCCACTACCGAGCCGCACGCGGCATGTAAATCTCAAGGAGCAATGCACTTAGACCAACACAGCACGGAGACGATTCTCATCACCAGTTCGGAGGTGTCTAGATGAACCTGCGCCGGAAGAAGCACAGGGATCGATAGATAGTAGGTAGATGGTGGTGTGCCTCCGCATGTATTCTTAGGCGCCGAGCCCTGGTTAGACAGGGGTGGCTGCATCTGTCACGCCTTGCTCCGCAACCTTATTCGCTGACAGGCTGGGAAGGGCATGAAAGTGGTTTGGTGTGGCCGAGGGAGAACCAGAGACCCTCGCTGGCCTGGGCGAATGAACAAGTCAGACCACAACTGAGACCTTTGGAGAGAGTAGGTTTAGCGATTCCTATGCATGCCTGTGGATTCCTTCTCTTTGCAAAGCGCATCGTGCATTCGGTCGCAGACGTTCCCGTCCGTCTCTCGCTATAGCCTTGTTCCCGTCGGAGGTTGGTTCGGACGGACTGCTGCACATTGGCTGTGAGACATCCTCGAGCCGCCGGGGCTGCGTCTACTGTACTCACATACTACCCATTCCATCCTACCACTGTCTCTCCTTGGGCATTCCGAACATAGCACAAGGTGAATCACACCGGCAGGTCTCCGACCACTCTACCGACGGACAAGTCATGTCGTCCCTTGACCATGACTACGACCATACTGCGAACATCCCGCCCTCTCCTCTCTTTCCCGGCCATACGCACACGCATATCCCACCCCCTCCACGCGCCCCGCCGTCTACCTCGTCATCCCCCTCGCAGCAGCACCGCATACACGCTCCGCAGACGTCCCCACTCCGCCGCTTCGCTGTGCAACCGCCCATTATAACGACCACGGGCCTCGCGCCCCCCTCTCACGCGCATCCCGCCCTGCATGGCCAGACGCCCGTGAGCGCGACGCCGTCGAATTTGTACGCGCCGTCGCCCGCTTCTTATGTTGCCAGTCCGGCGTCGTATGCTGCGAGTCCGGCTGTGGGAACACCGGGAACGATGAGGTCGGGCACTGTACCGTACAACCCCCAGCAGTGGGGGAGAGGCGTGTTTCATGGCCAGAATGTGGTCCATACGACGGCCGGGGGGAGGCAAGATGTGTCGGGTATGGAAGGTATGTCGCTGTCTATTTTCTCCCCGTCGAGGTCGCGTCCCGTCGCGCGTGTGTCTAGACGTCGCAGGTTAATGGCGCAATGAGGCGCACAAAGAACACGTCTAACAGATAGTACAGCGTCAATGCCCTCGCCGCCGCCGCCATACTCGCCAGGTCAGAGCCAGAGCTTGTCGCAGAACCTTAATTCATCGCCGCACCACTCTAGCAATGCTATCCCTGCGAACCATCCCCCACCACCGCCTATTCCTCCTTCCGACTACACCCCATCACCTGTGTCGCGTCCAGTATCAGGCTTTTACAGTAGCCGGCCGGGGTCCGTAGTAATGCCTACGAGTGCGACCAGCGTGACATCAACCCCTCAATTTCCTCCACCTCCACCAGGGGGGAACAAACGTTCAACTTCACGCGATAAACTGGCCTCCAAGTTCGGCCTGTCATCGTTCCGTAGTAGAAATGTGGATAGCCCTGGACCAAGTAACATCGAGTCGTTGCGTCTCAACACAAGCGAGGCAATCCAGCGAGCGCCAGCATCGCCGGGGCTTGTAGGACCACGTCCTTCGCAGCAATACATGCCTGAGCGTCGATGGAGTCCGGAGACATACTCCCCTGTTGGCGCACCAGGCTCACGAAGAGCTGCATCAACTGGCGTGCTTGCTTCTGCGTCTCGAACTCCCGTTGAGACTTCGCCGACACCTCTCAATTGGGAGCAGAGCGTACCTCTGCCTCCTCCACCACCAGGTCCACCACCGAACAGTTCGAGGTCTCAAAGTTTAGGTCGCGGTATGGATTCAGGTGTTGGTCGGCAATCCGTACATCTTCCAGCCCCTCCCACGCGAAGGCCGGGGCAGAGTACTTTGACACCAATCCCACCAACGCCCATAGGTTGGCAGGAAGAGCGGGCACAAAGTCAGACAAGATCGTCTGCGGGACTACAAATTGATACCAGTCCGCAATTGATTCATGATGCTGAGCGACGTGTCGCAGAAAGTGAAGGTAGTTCTACGACGTCTGGACCTACGGAATCAACGTCGCATTCCAATAGCACGCTTTATCGCAGTCCGAAACAGGAGCAAATCGCTCGCGGCATTAGGGAGCGTCGAAGTGAGAGTCGTGCAGCTCGTGAGCGAATAGAGCCTAACAACAATCCATGGGCGCAAGACATGGAGGTATCGGTTGCTAAGCCTGCTGATCTAGCATTGGGAACTCCAGATGGTGGACTAAGCCGTCGCGGTGCGGTCAACAAGAACACACCACGCAGTGCCGGGGCCGTACGAACACCGAGAAGCTCAGGCCCAATCGAAGAGCCTGGGTCGTCGAACAGTACCCCGAGACACGATGCATACAAAAGCATAGCTTCTAGCGCCGCTCCCACCCCGCCGTTCTCCCCAGGTACGGACACTTTCGATACTCATACTCCTCAGAAAGCTCCACCGTCTATCCCTTCCAAAGCACTTGCTACTCCACCTCTCCGCCATTATGGTGACGATGGCGGCTTGGACCTGACTGACGGTTCAGGGGCTGCGCGTCGTTCAACCTCACATGCATCGAACCCGTCGAACACCGAGTTGGAGCCTTCCTCGTCTAGTACCCCGAGACCTGGAGATGGCGATCCATTCGCACAAGCTGCAATCGAACGCCATCGGCAATTCATCGAGCGGGAAGTGGCGGCACAATCGGATCAGGATAGGCTTGAGCTTTTTGCAGAGTTCATTGTCAACGAGTCGACAATTCGACGTGATCGATACTCGGCAGCCTTTGATGCTATGGCAGGTGATGTCCTCGAATTGACCAGGGATCTTTGGCGATCAACCAACAGCACTGGACGAAGGTCAGCAACTCCAAGTGCTCAAAGCACATCCGTTGTGCCTAGCGACCGTAGATCGCAGGGTTCCACTACCGGCGGATCCCCTGATACTAGGTTCTCTAACTCTGTCCCAACTACGGCAGCGAGCCCAGCGTCTTCGGTCACGAATTTTCCTCAAGAACCTGCCTCTCCTTCCGATGCCCCGGGCCAGAGACAGCGCGATGCATCCTGGAATTACAAGCCCGTGCTCTCACCCATTCCCAGTATGGCAGTGAGCACTGTTCCGGACGAACAGGATTCGCGAGGGCGATCCGCGAGTCGTTGGTGGGAAGCTAGTAACGATGACGGATCATCAGGCACCGGAGGGAGGAGGCTTGAAAGGAGCAAGCGCGAGTCGAAGTATATGTCGCTGCCTTTGGAGGCTCAACAGAGCCTACAGTGGGCTGGAAACGACGAGGCATCGCCTGGACATCGCGGCGAGTCCAGCAGCCGTCCGGCATACGGACCAAACGAATACCCTCCCGAAAAGGTCGGCCTTCACGAAGAGGCACTTGGAAAGCCGACTTCGGATTTCTTTCCAATCTCTGCGCCTGCCACGCCAGATCCCCGCAAACTGGACGTTTCACGGCTAGTAACCCTGCCGCCGCCATACCCGCGCCACCACCCCGCTGTCAACAACAGCCATCCCGACCTCGCATCTATACGAAGCAGTCTACGTGAACTGTCTAATATGGAAGAGGTGAAGACGACCAAGGAAGCCTTCAACGCAAAAAGTAGCGCCAGGAAAGAGCAGCAAAGCACGGGCTTGGCTGATCGACGAGCAGAGCTTCGCTACAACATCCAGAAGAATATCCGAAATGGGGTGCTGAGCTATGGCGATGCGGCTCAAACTGAGGCTGATTTCGAAGCTCGGGAACAACAACGCGCTCAAGATCTCGTGCAGAACATCTTTGACACGTTCCAAACCGAGGTTGCCAATCCTCTGCATGCCATGTTTTGCGAGCGCATTACGAAGGTCTCGGCTTCCATCGAACACCTGAAGGGCCGGCTATGCGACGATGCGCAGAAGCTCAATCCCAACCAAACGCAGGAGGAAGGCGATGAGCAACCGGAGCTGCTGGAGACGCTGACACTTTTGAAGTGGCTCTTCGAGATGCGCGAACAGCTGTACAAGGAACTGTTTGAGCTCGAGGATGAACGAAATGATCTATACAAAGACATCATCGTGCTGCCGTACGCACAGGCAAATAATTCACAAAAGGTCAGCGAAGCGACGGCGTTCTTCGGCCGCGACGCGCAAGACCGCAAGGTGACGTGGGAAAAGGAGATTCTGAAGCGCTACGAGGACTTTATGAATGTCATTGAGCAAAACGTCACGCGAGGGGTTGAGGCACAACTGTCGGCATTCTGGGATATCGCACCTGGGCTGCTCGCTATCGTGCAGAAGGTGCCACATTCACTTCACCGATTCGAGATCGTGATCCCGCCGCAGGAATACGACGAGAATCCACAGTACTACGACTACCCGATGCAGTACCTCTACAGCCTCCTCGCGCATGCTGGCCGGTCGGCGTACCAGTTTATCGAGTCCCAAACCAATCTGCTCTGCCTGCTGCACGAGGTAAAGACGGGTGTCATGACGGCCAACTCCAAGCTTCTGGAGACACAGAGGATCTTGGAGGGAGACGACAGCGAGAGTGTACACCACGAGATGCGAATCATCCGGGAGGACGAAGAACGACGATTGACAGATGACCTGAAGGAGAAGGTCGGACTGGTGGAGAGTCAGTGGGATGAAGCGCTCGGTCGGGGGCTAGGAGAGTGCAAGACGCGCGTAGAAGGCTTTCTCGTCAACCGTGGCGGATGGGACGACAGTCTCAAGGAATGAGTGCCATGACATTCATTCGGCGCATCTGGATTTGGATTTGCATTTACGGGGTCGCATTGTATGCTTTGCTTTGTCTTGCGTTGCGTTGCGTTGCGTTGCGTTTTCAGCACAGATACCCATTCTTATCCCGTTCGTTGTTTGGAGATTTGGATTTCGGAGCGATGACGAAAACCTTGATTGTTTATGACATGCAGATACGCAGTTCAATGAGATACGCTGGGCTCTTGACGATGTGGTGAGACGGAACGTGTGCAGAGTGCGTTCGTTGCCTCCATCTCGTCAACCGCTCTTTCCCGTGAATGCCACCAGGTAGGCACGTAGGGAAGACGTAGGGAAGGCGGAGGCGTCTTCGCGCCTGCTGGACGATGGGCCTGCCTTCCCCGCGTGCGTTGAATCGAGAAGGCACGTCCGTGTGGGCAGTGTGAAGTAGGAAGGCACCGTCACGGCCGCGATGGCCGTATTGACTGCGCAGGTGACACTGCCAAACCAATATTCCCCCCCTCCTCCGTGCCTCTCTTATTATTTGTCTCCCCCATTCACCGCCGCGATAGCACTACCCGAACGGGCTAGTGCGGGCACGTGCACCTGCCAGAAATCTTTCTGCGGCTATAAACCCCATTTCTCCTTCGCATTGTGCCTTGATCGCTCGACACAACCACATTTCCCAACAGCTTTCTCCCACCCCGGTCTCTTTGCGGACCTTTCAGAACAGAAAAGCACCAAAAAAATACAGAAAATTGCAAAAATCACGGTCTCGACGACCCCGCCAACCACCTCGTCGCACGCCTCGGTCTCTCACGCCGACCACTGTTCTGTCCCCCCGCCCTCACGCTCGCAGCACAAAATCCCCGTGCGCCTGCCTGTTCGCTCTCCACCAGACGACAGCTTACCTCCCGCATACTTCACCGTCATCTTCGAACGCCGCTTCCAGCAGCTTTAGGTGAGCGCCCCCAAACGTTGTGCCTCGAAGCGAGTGCGCCTGCACCTCGCAACCCTGCACCTGCCCACAAAATTTTGTCCACTCTGCTCACATCACACGAAGATAAACAAGATGTCTTCCGAGGTCGCCAACTCCACTTCGCCCGTCCAGGACGGCGCGGCCGACTCCAACGGCACCACCATCAACACCAATGTGCCTGCCGTCCAGAGCGAGGCCACCCCCGCCTCCGCGACACCCGCCCACCCCAACTCGGCCTCTCTCTATGTCGGCGAGCTCGACCCCTCCGTCACCGAGGCCATGCTCTTCGAGCTGTTCTCGTCCATCGGCCAGGTCGCCTCTATCCGTGTCTGCCGTGACGCCGTCACCCGTCGCTCGCTCGGTTACGCTTATGTTAACTACAACAGCTCGGAGGACGGCGAGAAGGCCCTCGAGGAGCTCAACTACACCGTCATCAAGGGCAAGCCGTGCCGCATCATGTGGTCTCAGCGCGACCCCGCCCTGCGCAAGACGGGCCAGGGCAACGTCTTCATCAAGAACCTCGACCACGCCATCGACAACAAGGCTCTGCACGACACCTTCGCCGCTTTTGGTAACATCTTGAGCTGCAAGGTTGCGCAGGACGAGATGGGCAACTCCAAGGGCTACGGCTTTGTCCACTACGAGACTGCCGAGGCCGCCAACAATGCCATCAAGCACGTCAACGGCATGTTGCTGAACGAGAAGAAGGTCTTCGTCGGCCACCACATCCCCAAGAAGGAGCGCATGTCCAAGTTCGAGGAGATGAAGGCCAACTTCACCAACATCTACGTCAAGAACATCGACCTCGATGTGAGCGACGAGGACTTCCGCGACCTCTTCGAGAAGCACGGCGAGATCACCTCCGCCTCCGTCGCGCGCGATGACCAGGGCAAGAGCCGTGGTTTTGGCTTCGTCAACTACATCAAGCACGACGCCGCCTCCGCCGCCGTTGATACCCTCAACGACACCGAGTTCCGCGGGCAAAAGCTTTACGTTGGCCGAGCCCAGAAGAAGCACGAGCGTGAGGAGGAGCTGCGCAAGCAGTACGAAGCTGCCCGTCTTGAGAAGCAGTCCAAGTACCAAGGCGTCAACCTCTACATCAAGAACCTTGATGACGATGTCGACGACGACAAGCTCCGCGAGATGTTCGCTCCGTGCGGCACCATCACCTCCGCCAAGGTCATGCGCGACGCCATGCCGGCCGACCAGACCGAGAAGCCTGAAGAGGAGAAGGAGGAGAAGAAAGAGGGTGAGGAAGTCAAGGAGGAGTCTGCCGATGGCGACAAGGAGTCCACTGAGAAGGACAAGGTCACCATCAAGGGCGAGAAGAAGATCCTCGGCAAGTCCAAGGGCTTCGGCTTCGTCTGCTTCAGCAACCCTGATGAGGCCACCAAGGCCGTCACCGAGATGAACCAGAAGATGATGGGTGGCAAGCCCCTCTACGTTGCCCTCGCTCAGCGCAAGGATGTCCGCAAGAACCAGCTTGAGGCTACCATTCAGGCCCGCAACCAGCTGCGCATGCAGCAGCAACAGCAGCAGCAGTTTGGTGGCATGGCTCCCATGTATTCGATGCCTGGCAACCAGCCCATGATCTTCCCCCAGGGTGGTCGTGGACAGATGCCCTTCCCTGGTGCTGGCGTTCCCGGCCAGCAGGGTGGTCGCGGAGCCTTCCCTGGTGCCATTCCTGGCCCTCAGGGTGGACGTGGAGCTCCCAATGCTCAGCAGATCCCTCCCATGTTCATGCCTCCCGGTATGGCTCCTGGCGCCTACCCGCCTCAGTTCATGAACCAGCAGTATATGCAGCTTGCTCAGGCTGCTCAGCAGGCTATGGGTGGCCGTGGTGCTGGTCGTGGTGGACCGATGCCTGGCATGCCCGGTATGCCTCCTATGGCTGCTGTTCCCGGCGTCCGTGCTGGACAGGCCTTTCCTCCCCAAGGTGGTCGCGGCGCCGTTCCCCAAGGCCGACCTGGTCAGCCTCCGATGTCCGGCTTCCCTCAAGGTGCTCGTCCCAACGCCGCCGCCGCTCCCGGTGTCGACATGGCTGCGCTCACCGCTGCTCCTGCTGGTCAGCAGAAGCAGATGCTCGGCGAGGCCCTTTACCCCAAGATCCACGAGATGCAGCCCGAGTTGGCCGGCAAGATCACTGGTATGCTCCTCGAGATGGACAACAACGAGTTGATCAACCTGTAAGTATCATACATGTCTTCCCCGCAAGTATTTATTCTAACATTCCCAGCACTGCCGACGACAACGCTCTCCGCGCCAAGGTTGAGGAAGCCATGACTGTTTACGACGAATATGTCAAGAACAAAGATGGTGAGCCGGAGAAAAACACTTCCACTGAGGAACCCAAGGAAGACAAGGCCTAACTGGTTTCTAGCCGAACCCGGATCTGAGTAGGACTCTCGTCCTGAGCACAGTATTCCCGGCAACATTTTGATGACGGTCCGGTAATTTCCCTACCGGCGAATGGCGCATGGATAACGGTTTACGGTTTTCTCCTCGGCGGATGGCTTCATGATGGCACCTAAAAGTTTTTTTTCTTCGAATTATGGTCTCCCTTTCCTTCATGACATGCCCTCTTTCGTCCTCGGCGCTTTGCGAGTCGACTCCACGATATGGCATGGGCTGTAGGATCGCCCTTCTCGACTTGGTTTTTTTCCTTTCTTCACATGCTTACCCCTTCACTGGGTGTAGGCGGCTTGTTTCCCCCGGTCTCGTTCACGATCAATCGGGTCTTTTTTTGGTTTCTTTCCCCCTTTTTCGCTCTAACGACGACATGTACTATAGACGGACACCGGTCTTGTGACGACCATGATACCTCGAACCGTCGCGCGATATGCTAAGCGCTCTTATGGAAGGATGGTGACAGGACTCTTTATGGACTGGTGTTGACGGTGGTTGTGGATAACGGATGGTCAAACAGAAATAGCCTCTCTTTTTTGTGCTATCGGTCTCTGAGTCGGTGTGGATAGTGTGGGTGGGTCTTTCCTTGGGGTTTTGTGTGTGGCGTCATGTGCGAGTCACGGGGTGCAATATGAATAGGAGGACAATGTGTTCATGACTGCGCATGTGGACAGGGCCATCCGAGTGGTGCATACATTTGCTACTGGTAGATGATAGTGGCAATAGATTTTACAATCTTCACTTGCTGTTTTGTCTTTTGTGATGTTGTGCTCATTGGTCGCTGTAGGGCATCATTGCTGCGAGCCTTGATGAGTCTTCGTTGGTCACGCCTGCATGGAAAACCGGTGAGTGAGCTAGGCAACAGACAAGCCCTATTTATCGTGGCAAGCGCACGGATCCTTGAGGGTATTATGGGATTGGCGAGGTTTCTCTTCTGAATATTACACTGGAGTCTTCAGCCTTGGGGACACTGCATCTCCTGCCGTGGGATGCCTTGAGGCAAGAAAGGGGGTTGACATTGCACTCGACCGAGCATGAGTCTCTGCTATAACCAGCCTCAAAGCTACCAGGTCAGCTTTGACCTCGTTATGATTCGGGCATCATGGGATGGAAACGTGAAAGATAGCGGCGTGAGAGGCTATGTACTGCCCCCCCCCCTCAAGCATGAGTAGAACCCAGAAGGCACCAAAAGCGGCCGGTGGCAGATGCTATTGCTGTGGAGGCGAATACTATCCCGAACATAACGACTTCATGCCCGAGAAGTGCTACAAGCATAAGCTCTGCATGGAAGGAGGAGGATGGATCAGGCACTTCCAAGAGGAAAAACATTACAACTGCCCACTGACGGGCTGCGAGAAGGCGGGAGCGAATTTCCCTAGCATGGATAGGTTTATGCAGCACTGGACAAATAAGCACCAGGATAAATGCGGGTTCTGGCAGACTAAGAAGAGTCTGTTCTCTCGGAACAAATTGGACGTCAAGTGGGTTAAGTTCTCGGGGAGCATGAAGTTGACAGAGGTGATAGCTGGACATAAGAGGTAGGGAGAATGACTTTTTTTTTAACGGCTGGTAGTGGAATGCAGATTGTTATGGTATTGAGAGGTGCAAGGGGTGAATTGGACATCACTGTTGTTGAATAATAGGAAGCTTTCTTTCTCCATCAATCTACTACAATATCTAAGATGCCCCATAGGCTTGTAACTGTATGCACTGCAACTACCTCTGTCCGACTTGATGTAAAACCTTATATCTGGTTAGAAAGAACATGAGTGTCATTTAGGGTTGGAATCCGACGTTGCCGCAGCGCGACAACAGCTCCGTATGGTGCAATGGTTGATTGGATGATAGTTCATTTATATATCATCTTCCGGCCCCCAACCCCTTCCATGTAGTGATAAGGAGAGGACTGAGCTACCCCGCCCCATGCTTAGCTAAGAATAGCATCATTCTCCTGTACGTTGCCGCAGGGAGCGGGGAGCGGATAAGCTCGCATAATGGTGTAGGGGATTACGCAGGGTCTTACCAAACCGGAGACCTACGTGGCTCATGTAATAAACGATGACGTTCTCTATAAGAAGAAGCAGTCCCCGAGATTCTCACCTTTCTTTCTTCATATACCCCACTGCATTCCCAAGAACACGCCGATACACTACCCATCTACTCCACTCTTCCAAGTGAAGCATCCTCTTCAAGTAAGTGAAACATCGCAGTTAATCTTAACCTAAAGAAATCTAACGAGTTATTCTTCAAGGCTCCAAATAAACATGGGACGGTGTTTCAACTGCGCGGCGTTGGTCCGGGGCTATGCGTACTGCAGCGAAGCCTGCCATATTGAGCATCGCTATGGGAAAACGATCTCGAGCTATCGCCATCACCACCATCACAAGTCGCAGCAATCCTCGCCGAGAGAGTCCACTTCGATCACAATCAGCGTCAGATCCAGTGGTGGTAGCTCCCATCATGGACATGGCCATCATTCCCGTCGCCATTGATGTTGGTATAATTATTGGTTGGCAGAGGTGCTGGCAAGGGGAACTGTGACGGGTAATAGAGTCATTGTATGTAATAAATATCAGGCAGAGTGTAACTGCAATTCTATAGCCTGGAACCGATGTTGGAGATGGACAGTGGCTGCCTCTTCTATACGGACTGCACCTGCCCACTGAGAAGGCACGGCATAGAGTAACAAAATGTGATATGTGACGGTCTGCTTTCTCACTGAAGGTTTAGAACAATGTTAACTTGTCCGAGGCACGGATTACTAGACGAATATCACCTCTTTACTGCAATGTTTTGCCCGGTTGGGACACGGAAGTCGCTGTACAAGTGGTGCTTTTCCTGGCATACATCTGCGTAGGCCAAGCAACAGATCCCAAGAAGACTTGATTGCAACCAATCTGCAAGAGGTCGTAAAATCGCTGCAGGCTGACGGCATTATTAGCGAGAGTGGTTAAGTTGAGGTGCAGATCCTGGTCCCAGAGTATTGGGTGAGTATTGGCCCCACTGCAACCTCGAGACTGGGGTATCGTTGCTAACTTCTCATTGGCGGGCGGAGTGGAGGTGGTCTTTTTTCACTGCAGTCTTTAGCTTGGATGGGGTGCTGTTTATAATGTAAAACAAATGAGGAGAAAATCGCTAGACTGGAGGTTCCTCGATGAGGATCTGCGCAGTCGGCGACTCTCTTCCCAGAGTAGATGGGTTTGCGATTTCACTGCAATCTTTAGTCTAGGCACGGGGTCAAAATGAGTCGAAAACCAACTCGATGGGATCGTGCTGCCACGAAATATTTCCTGATGTACTTGCGTACGGCAGGTGATGTCATATTTGGACTTCGGTAAACAAAAAAAAAGTCAAAAATTGCGAATGACGTAGTGCCTGGGCTGTTGAGAGTGAATAGCACAGATTGTGGAGAGAAATGGAAGTGCAAGATTGTTCGCAGAACTTTCCTAGATAGAAAGCCTGGCGTCCAATCAAGCACAGGTCTATACGACTAGGAGATTTACTGTTCTAAGGCATAAATAAGATCGAAACTAAAAGCCGCACTACAAGTTTTTACCGAGACAGATATCTTATAGGCTGCGAGAAAGAATGTGGAAGTTAAAAGGGAGTAGCAGAATCAATTCTAGTCAATACTCTACCAATCTATAATGATGGGCCTTTTGTTTATTGTAGTCTCCTGAACGATTATGTAATGATGATGGACGTTACCCTAAGGTTGCAGCGGGAGAAGATAGTTGTATCACTACAGAGACCCGGGCTCGATTATATTTCGAAAGAGAATTGTTGTCATGTTCTCGAAGGTAAGCGCTATGAGGTAGCTTCATATATACGGTAGAAGATTATAAGCTGTAAAGACTAGTTCAGGGACGCACAAATCCTTGAGTAGATCTTGGAAAGCGTCGTGCAATAATTCCCCCTTAAAATATATGTTCATACTCATCCTTAATCTAGTCTATAATATGTCCTTCTGTAACTATACACCAACCTCGTGCCTGACTATGGAAAGTACAATGCTCACACAGCCTAGCTTCCGACATTCTCGAAATTGCCGTCCACTCATCCTTCCAGCCAACTCTTATTTCTCTTCAACACCCCTCATCTCCTAATCTATCTCGTCCTTCACCTCCGGCTGCTTCACACGCTTCCACTCCATAGACATGCACCCAAACAACGCAGCAACAGCCATGGCCAATGCGACATAAAACGTCTGCCTCAAAGCCTCATTGTACACATGCAACACCGCTCCCAAATGTTCCTGTGGCACCATCTTCCTTATACCAGTAGCACCCGCGCGCAGGACAGCCGTTGCATCGATGCCCTCAATATTCAGTCCCGAAATATACGTGACGAGTTTCTCATTGAGAACATTGTTTCCAACACTGATCATAATGGCAGGGCCGAGATTCTGCGCGAGAATGACGATGGCAAGGCCCGTTGGTACATCCTCCAGCTTCAGCACATTCTGCACAGCGATAAGCGGGAGCTGTAATGCCGAGCCAGATCCGGCCCCATACAAAATCTGGTACCCGATCCACTTTGCCATTCCAGTATCGGTTTGCAGTGTTGTAAGGAGGCCCGATGCGATACTCATGAGCACGACAGATACGTAGAAGAACGGAACGTAGTGTCCGAACTTGGTGACTAGACCGCCACCGATTATTAGAGCGATGACGTTGGAGAGAATCAGGGGTATGCTTTCCACGGCGGATTTGGAGGGAGTGAGGTTGTGGATCGCTTGGAAGTAGATAGGTAGGAAGTAGATTAGTAGGTTGAAGCTGGAGAAGAGGCAAAAAATGAAGAGGCCCGAGGACCAGACTGTGCGTTGGAGATCGATGCGTGGTGGAACTAAGACAGTCAGACCTTGAGTTAGAGGATAGAGGGGGTGTAAGGGGCTTACTGGTTGCGTTTTCGCCTGTGTGAGCTTGGACTGCGACGAATGCGACGAGAAGGACTGCAAAGACAACGAAGAGCGCAATGATGCGACCGGAATTCCAGGGATACTGACTACCACCCCACTAGCAGATGTGAGAAGGTTACACAACTAATTATTTTATGCTTACGTACCTGAAGCGCAAGTAGAATGCAAACGATTGCAGTGATGAAAAACACTAGACCTAGTGGATCATAGCTGAGGAACTCTTCCTTCCACGTTCGGTCTTTTTGCGCAACGTGATTGACTTTAAGATGACAGAAGAATACAATCAGCGAAGCCGAGACAACTCCGATAGGTAGGTTGATGTAAAAGCACCTATAAATGGTCAGGCCATCTCTCGAGCAAGTAGCACGCATAGGAAGTGACTTACCAACGCCACGAGACATGATCAGTAAAAGCACCACCAACCTAATCTGGTATTAGCATCCATGTGTGCATAACTCTCCGAATTTTGTAGCTTACCAATGGTCCCACAACCGAAGCGATACCAAACATGCCACCAAATACGGACTGATAAATCGCTCTCTTCTCTAATGGCACAGCATGCGCAACGATGACCATGCAACCACAGACCATACCAGCTCCCCCGACACCAGCAATTGCTCTCTAAGAAACAAATTAGTCGCTTAGCAGTCAAAGAACCCCGGGAATGGGAAACTTACCCCAACGATCAAAGCGACCGACGACGGAGCAGCACCCCAGATGGCAGATCCAACCTCGAACCATAGCAGTGAGATCAGAAACACCCATTTCGGATGGAATCGACTATACAACTTGCCAAACGGGAGTTGAAGCGCTAAAAGGCCCCAGTGTCAGTAAGATCAACCAATTTTGTTGCGATAGAGATGCAACTAACCACACGTGGTGAGGAGATAGGCTGGGTGTCTCGTTAGCAGATGTATCGTATGAAACATGTCAACGTGGAATACCTGAACCATACCACCCAATATCCTGCAAAGCATGAAAATCATCCGTTATACGAGGGATAGCGGTCGCGATGATCGTGATATCCAAAGCTACACAAAAGATGGCCGAGCATAACGCGAAAAGTGTTAGCGCGAGAGTGACGCCCGTGATATGCGTTGAACTATCCTCGACCGGGTTCGATACACTCGTAGTCGATGAAGGGATCTGTGATGGATCTGGTTGTCGTTCTTCGATGAATTCGGCTTGCTTTTCTATAGTGGACATGTTGCGGGTCGAAATCATTAACAACTAGTATTCAAAGTCGAAAGAATGATTGTAAAGCAAAAGAAGAAGACGAAGAAGTAACGTGCTAGATTCACCTACTTTTGGAGCGCAATGTGGTACCTGTTATAGTGCAGTGAATGGCGCACGCAATGTTAGTAATTGCTAGGGAAGGTACGCGGAGTGTGAACTGGTCACGCTTTGAAATCAACCACCTACAGTCATTGCGAATATGGCCCTTTCAAGGAAGACTTGAGCGAAGTCGATGGACATGAACAATACTTTCTTATTGGTTGACGATGATGTGCATTGGGGTTGAAAGTAGCGCCGGGACTTAAAGCTCGATCGCTATTGGTTGATAGGGTTCGGATAGTAAAGAGTTCCTCCGCAACATGCTAATCGTTGCCCCGACACTCCGATTCAAGGCTTCTAAGGCGCACCGTGGTCTTGAAAGCCTCTAATTGGTTATTGGAGCCCGCGCAAGGCGACAGACCGGATCTGTCGTTGTGTTCTTTGCATGATACGATAAGGCATTGTCGATGAAATCTTGCTGTCTAACCTAATCATTGAATTAGGACTACATTTTTTCTGCTACAATCTGCAAAGCATCTTTCGTAATCTGCATCGTATTCGCATAGTCCTTTTTCAGCCAAGCCCCAATGCTAGTATACAACCCCTTGTTCTCTTCAGGCACGCCTTCGGCTTCACCCAAGGCCGCGAACCCTTCAACAACAGGCTCGATTTTCTTCACTTCCGACCCGATAAGATGGTTCCTAAAGGCGAACTGTACTGCGGGCGTGTCCACGTTGAACGTGCCGACCTTGAAGGGCATCTCGACAACTAAAAAGCATCTGTTCCCAGGGGCATTGAACGTGCGTGGATCCGGCGGTCCCGAATCCTGTGAAAACGTGTCGGCAACTGTTGAACATGACGCCGTATCAGAAGAGGAACGTGAGAAATCATCTGCGGCAACACCGGCGGCTTGTCTGTAGAAGTAGAGAACGCGAGCAGTAAGAGAGGATTGGAGTGTGAGAAGATCCGGCTGTGTTTTCGCACAGCGGCACTTGAGAAATCTTTCGATAGCCTCAATCGCGTTCCTGTTCGCATGGAGAATTTGTGACAACTCCAAAGTTTTCTTGTAGTAGTTTCCCGGTTCCTGGGGTATCCTGATTCGGGGGTTGTGTCAGCGAAACTCAGCCAGAGGGGTGTCAGTACATATTGTCTGGGACAGTGTCGTTAATTTAGCGTCGCTACGTGAAATTGTACTAACGTGAGACTTCCCAAAATCTCATTAGGCTCATGATAACATCTAATTGGAGGTTACGAAGTCAGCAAAGCCCATTCACAGTGATTGTAGTACATGTTCACGCACCTGTGCCGACTAGGAAGCTCCGGAGCCGCTGGCGGGGTCGGAATAGTACTTTCATGAGACTCCGGAAAAGATAAGGGGGTCGTAAGCATATATTCATTGCTATCATAGTTCTCGAATTGCGGCCAGGCGCTCGGTAGGCTAGGGAGGAAAAGTCCCGGGTCACCGAAAGCGTGGCTGTGAACGGCATTGGTCCCTGATGGGGTATTGACCATGTTAGATGTAAAGCCCTGGGCCATCATGCTGGCTTCCATTTCAGCGAGAATTGAGGGAGGGGCGTTTGGTGCTGGTGGTTGGATGCTACTGTTGGTTGGAGCTAGGGATGTGAGATTACTCGTAGCTGGCGCAGTGGAAGGCGTTTCGGTCAATACGTTACGCCCAGTATCAAGTCGTCTCCTTGGTCGTTTCCCGAATTGTCGTGACGGTCCGTATACGCAGGTCAGGTTCATGTTGCGGCAGCGCATGCAGTTCGGTTGGCCGCGATCGCATTTCGTTTTCGCGTCCCCACAGGCGTCGCATGATGCTCTCAATTTCCGACTCATTTGTGATCTAGGTTGAGATGTCAGATTCATGGTTGTGACATATCTTTATGGTATGCAGCGCTGTGCTGACAATGCCGCAATTCGAGGTTGGCTCGGATGAGATTAGTAATCATGGTCGCCTGTGCACTAGGCAAATCCTGAGCTGTGATTGCACGAGGACGTCTAGTTCTCGTGTGAAATGATGGTAATCTATTGACAAAACCAAGCATATAGCGTAAGTTCAAAGCACCCACTGGAGGTATGTATAGAGACTTGCACTTTATTCTTCATCTGACTTTTCGAAACTCTTAGCTCTTATACCCGAAGATATCCTTCCTGCAAGGGACCAAGTATAACGAGAAGAAAAAAGGACAGTGAACTTTGAGAGAAGGAAAAAGGGGTATTTGTAGCTATGAAAAAAAGGCCCAGCAAAAGTGCCGGCAACAGAGAAAGGAAGAAGAAAAAGTCCTATAATACATGCCAATGGTTCACATAACCATTCTATTCCCAACGCGTTAGCCCTCGCAAAAGAGAACCACAATTCAACTCACCCCGGCCTTCCCCCACCTAGCATTCCATCACCCTCAAAGACTTGCATTCGATACAAGAATTTGAACTATTGCGTATCGCAGTTTCGAAGCTCGCGAGTTTTGCGCTGCTCATTTTCCACGCTCTTCAAGTTTGCTGCAACCATATATCGCTCCTCTATTACCACTTCCCATTAGCAGCCTCCCAAGCCGCCCAACCATCATCTTCGTCTTCATAGTTCTCCTCATACTCAGACTCGTAGACCTCCTCTTCCTCATAGATGTCCGCCTGTTCGTACGCACTAGCCAGACTATCACCAAGTTTGTATCCAGGCCTCTGAAAAAATGCCGACATTCTTCCCATAGGGAAGGGGTTCGCGGCTGGAGCTTCGTCTTGGTAGAAATCGTCGAATGTTGCTTCGGAATCGTGTGCGGAGGCAGTATAACTGAATTCAGGAACGGCGGCGATGGAGGGCGTGGTGTCGAGGCGAAGAGCTGTGCGAGGCGGTGATGGGAGGGGATCGGTTTGGATCGAGATTTCGGCGTAAGAAGGGAGGGGATCGGTTTGCATCGAGGCGTCGGCGTAGGAAGGGCGAGGTTTTGGTTGAGGCGGAGGGAGAGGTTCGGCGTGGCATCCACATGTGCAACTGGCGGAATTAGGTGTTTGTGACGGCGGTGGTGATGGCGCGATCTCGGCGGATTGTGATGAAACTGGTTTGGGAAGTGGTAAGTCGGTCGAGGCTGGAACGGACAGTTGCTGTGGCGCTAGCATCGGCGGCATAGATTCGGATGGTGTAGCTTGTGGGAGTTCTCTGCCTTCAGATATTTTCGGGAAGGAACTAGGCTTGAAAGACATGCTCAGTGGACGAAGTCTCCGCGTGAGTCGCACAGGTGTGAATGTTGGAGATTCCAATTTTGCTTCTTCAGGTGCTGGTTCGGTTGTGTCGATCGGCTTTACGTCTGCATCGGAAGAAGGGCGAGATGGTATTGTGGTCGCCGTGCTGTAAGTTGAATCTGCTGTCGAACGTAAGGACGATAGACTAGGTGATCGCGAATTCGGACGTGAGCTGAGAGATGCTTCAGATAGTGACTTTGCTGAGAATGACATACTCGGCGGTCTTGATGTGCTTTGCGAAGCGCCAGATGATCGTCGACTCGGTGAAGAGACGTCAGGGGAGGTGTTGAATAGGTTCGTGGTCGCGTCTGCTGCCGATTTAAAGACGGACATGGTTCGTGTTCTCCTCAGCGATGGCTTATCCCCAAGTTCTTCCGGTGGAGGCGGTGGCTTCTCCGGCTCCTTGTACTCGAGTTTCCCATCCTTGTCCGAAGCAAAATACTCATCGCCGCGACCAAAGACAACTTGTAGTGAAGGAAAGTCACGTGTAGTCCCATCGGTAGGCCAGAGCCATTCTGAAAGCGCAGGTGGGAGGTCATAACCATCTAGCCTTCTGTGAGTGTTTGAGCATGCAAGGAGCTGAATGATAACCTACCTTGCCTATGGTCTCCAGCTTTATTTCTCCAGCAAACATAGTACCTCTCAAAGGCTCCGAAAGCGCATACAATGAGGTCATCTAGGCTCTCTGGATCCTCAGGATCCTGCGGTATTTGACCGAGACGCTCATACAAACGTGTGGAGGAATTCATAATGGAATACTACACCGATTAGTTTCTTCTTCTCCCGTGGTATCGCATTGACTTACATGTATCCGACAGCACTGCTGCCAGTCAAAGGATCATTAGACGTCAATCGTAATCCTTTGTGAATCGGTTGTCGCTGGCTTGTATAAAAGCGAGATCCAACGATGACAAATGCCCCCCGAGTGTCGGATTCGCAATAGCAGTGCGCCTTGAAATCGCAAGACAAACGCTCAACGTTCTGTGTCAGTCCAAGAAGAGTAAAACGCAAGATCACGATCCCGCCGCGAAAAACCCAGCAATAACCAGTCGGCGATGCTCCTATCTTTCGCGCCTCATACCCGGAAACTCAATGAACGACTAAGAAAGAAGGCACGATATCAGAGTTCGAAGAATATGGAAGAGTCGGAAGTTTCTTGTGTAATACAACCTAATGCGTTCATCAGCGCGATCAAACAAGCACTTGTCGGAGAGGCTCTCCGTCGCGTGAGCACACGTCGTGGACAGCGTTGTCCCTGAATACTCCCTGAATATTAGGGATTTCAGACGATCTTGAAGCGGTTACAGAGTGGCTAGTGTGGGCCGATACACAAATGGTGGTTCGAGTTTCATCTTTTTCGCGGAGCATAGGTGGGGAGGCTCGTGCGTCATGGGACGAGAGGACCGAATTCCACATGCTGAAACAGGGACGGCCATTTTTCGCATGATTGATAAAGATAGCCGCATGGGTTGACTGGGTGGTGGAGTAGACAGCGAGATGGCGTTGGAAGAGTTTGGACGTTGTCGGTTTGACCCGAACCTTAAAAGGATGAGCACCTGGGGAAGATAACATATCCTAGGCTGCAATGGTGCTAGACGGCGAATTTGCGCCACGCACCACATATGTACTTTGTTGAAGTATTGTGGCGTGAGTAATCTAGATGTATACATGACTGTGCCCAAAAATGCTCAAAATCTGGGATTTCTCGAGGAAGGATCTGCAGCACACGGACCTTACTGTCATACGTCGGCTCCCATTGCATCGTCGGTCTGCTGATAGCTCTGTGTATCTGATATCATCTTACTGTGTACCTCACTGGGCAGAATAGTACAACTACTGTGTATCTCTTGTACAGTGCTGACAAGCTCTCATAAGCAGTCCCACAAATAAACCACTCCAACGTAGATGTTACCAAAGGGTACACGCATCGACTCAAGAAACCCAGATCATCGTAGTTTCCAAGTATATTCCAGATAATACTCTACAACAAGTGTACAAAATTGGTATCATAAATCAAACCCTCCAAGCCCATCAGTAACCAGTCCATACCCATCATCACTGAATAGCAGGATCCCCACCACCCCTCCTGTTAAACGCCCCATTCCTCCCCACAGCATCTCTCACTCTCTCAGTCCCACTCCTCGTCCCATCCGCATCCCTCATAGGCCCTCGCGTCGAAGTAGCCGCCTTCCTCAACGGCGCCGGTCTCCTATCACTCCCTCTATCATTCCCTCTATCATTCCCTCTATCATTCCCTCTATCATTCCCTCTATCATTCCCTCTATCATTCCCTCTATCATTCCCTCTATCATCGCCCCTCAGACCTTCCCCCCTTCTTGACCCACTACTCGACACAGTGTTACTCCTGGCCCTTTCAACACTTGTCCTCTCAGTACTAGATACAGTGTTACTCCTAGCCCTTTCGATACTTCTACTCTCAGTACCCAATGTAGTGTTACTCCTAGCTCTCTCAACACTTCTCTCAGCACTCGGAGACCCCACAACACCACTCGAATTCACCAAATCATCAATCTCGCGATACAAACTCGAATTCGTTCGACCGTTCCCGGTCCGCGACTCGGGAGGCGGGCGAGGACTGAGACGGGATTGCATGCCCCGGTTCCCAGCACCGGAGGTCATGGTCGTAGCCATTGATTTCCTTGGTGCTGGTGTCGTGGTTGTTCGTGCGAGAGGTCTAGGCGTGGCAGCCTCATTTCGAGGTTGTGACGATGAGAATGAGCCGTCTCTTGAGCGGCGCCGCTGTTCAGTAGACTGTCTCGACGACGATACTGGCAGAGGGCGCGGACTGTTTCTTGGAGAATTGATCGCAGGCACCATCCTCGATACACTAGTAGTTTTCCGGGGTTCAGGGGGTGAACTTGCTCTGTTCCTACCAGCCGATAATGGAGGTCTTCTATCCTCAGACCTTTCTTCTCGAGACCTCGTATTCTCTCTATCGGACGATGAAACCCTTTGTGAGTTCGATCTCTCCGGGCCAGACGAGAACGGACTCCTCGCCTTCAAGGGACTCAAATTCTGACTGTTGATTCGATCATTTGCTGTTAATCTACTCTTCTGCTGCGTCGTCAATTCCGCTCCTCCACCTGCGCCAAACACCGCCGGATCAGCAGCAGATATTGTTACATCATCTCCCCCGCTAGGGTCGAACCTCGGCAGCGGAGGCACGGCCGGCAAAACAGTAGACTCGGGCCTATCATACAAATCAAAGATCTCCGTGACGCCGGTCTTGGGAGGGTTGGAATAGTCCGAAGCAGAAGACGTAGCGATGCTAATCGGTCTTGACGGGGGTTTTCCTGCGTTGTTTTTAAACGCGGCTTCGGTTGGTGTTTTGCCAAGGGCCCAGGATTCAAACAGTTGCGCTTGTGACATGGTGCGGGAGCCGCTATTTCTGTTAAGTTTGGGCGTTGTGCGCTTTTCGCTCATAGGTGTGGTTCGTAGCGGCGCTGGTGCCGGGGGAGAAACCGAACGGGAGTTTTGGAGCCGTGGTGTGGGATTGGCTTGTTGGGTTTGTGCCTGAGGCTGAGGCGAAAAGTCACGTATGGGTCTTGCTTCGTCGATGTTGGGGAGGTTGGAGTTCACACTTGTTGTCCGACTACGTCGTTGCTGTGGCGGTGTGACAGGTGGAGGTCTTTCCGAAATCTTTGGGACAGCTGGAGAGTATGCGGGAGGCGGCGTTGAGGGTGCATTATCGTATATGTTCTTGGATTCTGGCAACCCGTCTTCATCGCCTGCACCTGATCGAAATGCCTCCGAGAAGACTGGCGGAGGCGGATCCGAAAAGAGACTTTTTGGCATTGTGAATGGCTTCAGAGCAGGAGCTTCTACCTGAGCTTCACCAGTCTCTCCTTCGGTAGCAGTCATACCGACACCGGGCGGGTTCAACACTGGCTGAGTGGTAATAGGGTCGTCAACAGGGGCATCTTGCTTCGCATCAACAGCCCTCTTCGTAGTTTGATCCTGCTGGCGTTCTTCGCTATCTTTCTTCCATCTCTTCTCCTTCCTCGTCAACTCAACCTCAAGTACTCGAGTACCCGGCTCTACCTTCGATTTCAGTCCATCATCATCATTGTCAAAGTACAAACCCCAAAGCCCAGGTGCTTGTTCAACCGCACACCAGCCCTCCCAACCACCAAAGGTTAGGCGTCGATCCTGACGCGTGCAATCGAAAGGTCCAGTAAAATTTGGCTGCGCGTCAAGGCGAACACCATATCTAACTTCATAGGTATCTTTGTCGATGTAGACCCAGTTCATAATAGGAGCTATATCGGTGATGGTAGTCACGAGACCCTCATGATTGGAATCAGGGTAGGGAAGGTAGTATCCTGTGTAAGGGTGGCCGAGAGGCTCGCCGTCACTAGTCCCGGTATCGATCCAGAGCTAAAAATAAAGAGTCAATGAGGTACCCATCAAGAAGACACTAAATCAAACTAAGAGAAACAAAAGACGGGCGGGGGAGGGGAAGGAATCTATTGGTCGAAGGACTCCACATGATTTTACATACCTTTCCATTCCTCAACACAACGGGCCGCCCATCTATCTCTCTACTCCTCAAAGAACTCTTGACGCATGTTGCAATGAGATTACAACGCCTTGCGCGATGCTCCTCTCTCTTCTCTTTGGACTGAGACTGCCGGATCGCTTCTTGACTACCAAGGAGCGCCGGGGCTGTAATGATAGCAACAAGTATGCCCAGGACCATGGTTAAGTCGAACAAGATGCAAAGAAACGGTCTTCCAAAACCGGCATATCGTTATGACGAAGCGGCAGCAAAGTGCCAGTAATGCAAGATATAATGCAAGATAAGCACGCCCAGGTGCGTTGAACGATGTTGTGGTAGAAGATACTGTTTGATGCCTCAGAACCGTATTCGCAATGGTGTGTAGAATACTCGGGGGCCTTCCTAGCATCCCATCAGCAACGGCGCGAAAGAAACATCGGACGGCAACCGCCATGCTCAAACACGCGGGAAGCTCCAGCACCGTAGTTCCACCCCCGGCATGCAAATGTGCTCTCGTACAGATCCCCCGTGTCAGAACCTACCTCCCATCGTGCGACTCTCAGCTCATTCTCTCTTCGATGGCATTTGCCACCATCTCCCTTACTCGCATCGTGTGCGTGCAACAATCACCATGCAATCTCAGTCTCGCTGTCACACCCCTTCACCCAATATCCCCAAATGATCCAAGCGACGTTGATCGGAACTATTTGCTCCTAGAGCATTGGCGGAAAAGTGGTCTGATGATGGTGTGTGGTTCGAAAAAGGGAAATTCGCATCTCAAACACAAGCGTCCCGACGGTCCCGTTTAGGGTCTCAGCGAAGCGTACAAGGTAAGCGTGCGGGAACGCCCCACCTTTCCGACACCAAAAGCGCAACTTCTTTCACAAAGTTCACACAACCATCCCAGTGTAGCAGCACAATCTAGTACGAGTCTCGAACCATGCAGAGTCAGGACGTGCCACAACCCTTGTTTCGAGGGACTGGGAGTGGCGTGGGCGAGCACGCACGCCACGACTTTCCCTTTGGCGAAGTGTGACACGGCATTTGATATGCATCGTGCGGGACGAAGGCCTGGATAGCTGTTAGACATATAAGGCAGACATTCTGCCTTCCCTTCAAAAAGCAGACCAGTTGACCTGATTCTCATCTACCCTACACCTTCAACAAGCAGAAACATCAAAACGGCCAGGTTGCCAATTCTCCACAACCCTCCATAATCACCCTCGACAACCACTTGGACAAAGCCACCCGTTTCTCAACCACCACCAACCTCACTCTTCAAAATGTCTACCGTGTAAGTACCTGCCACTGCTTTGCACAACGACGAACAGCATAAGCTAATCAATCTTCAGTGACGCTGCCCCTCGCCCCATGGGCTACACCTCCGACTCCGACACCGACGGCCAAGCATCTGGCGGCCGCAAGGTCACTTCCAGCGGCCCCAGCGGCGGCGGCAAAGCACCTTCGTCCTCCAGCCTCAACCGCCCCGCTGGTTCTATCCTCAAGGGTGCTGTTGACGACAACGGCAAGCTCAAGGACGCTGCTTTGCTTCTGGGTATCAAGCTGGATTTGGAAGCAGAGATTCACTTGACGGCACGGATTCGCGGTGATATTACGATTGGATTGTATTAAATGGAGCTATGGGAAACCCGCCAGGCATAATGCGGTTGGAAACAAGACTCCGCGTCGACTTCGCAGGCGATGCGCTGGAAGTTGATGGGGACGGGGGTTGGCTTCGGGTCATAGTTTGATTTGGTTTAGCATTCGTTGCATGAGCACGGAGTATTGGATATCCTGAGTTGGCAATGAATTTGTTTCTGCTTCTAAAGCAATCTCCATATGCGCTGGTGACAACATGAGCACGCGAGGTCCGGTGGATATGCCAATGGTGTACAATAAAATTCAGAGGCAGCCAGCCAAGTGAATATATCACCGATACGAAGCCTGCAACCTAAAAGTTTGATCAGCACCATGTCTAAAAGTCGAAGTGCGGATGCAAGAGAGGTATGGACGTTTATCAGGCAATTGCCCTGTCACAGGCAGTTATCACCATTGCCGTAGCTCGGTAGACCGTCGTGATAAATTTAAATTCATCTTGTAACGCCAAAGGGAAGAAGGGAGTAGGGTGTACTTACTGTTTGAAAGAGTAAAGGTCACATTATCCAGTCTGTGACGCCGATTAGTTAGTGCCTTGTTGAAGCGTCAAGAGCGAATTGGTAAGGCGCGAGGATCAGAAGTGACGGGTCTCGTCTTCGCCGAGGCTTGGACATATGCTTGTCTTTGTTGTGTCGATTCATCATGGAAGGAAACGGACAAGGGACCGAAGCGACATACCATGAGATGTAGATAGATCTGTACAAAGCATGTCAGCTTGTGAATACTTTTGACATTGCTCAGAAGTAAGAGTAAGGTATCATTCAGAAAAGGCATGAATGGTATAATAAAAGAGTCTCGTCATTGGGAATCCCGTCAGACTCGTCATCTAGAGTTCTCATCATGTGATGGGGGTATATGTACTGAGCAAAATCTCTTACCTTGACCCGATGTTTGTAATGCATCGAGATTGATTGGAGAGGAACTAAGTTGGCGATCAGCGGAAGTTCCGCCAGGTGCGATTCAACGAAGAAGAGGTTGGCGAGATCAGTGGGCGAGGTTTTCTAGGCCTGCCGCAAAAAAAAGCGTGTCCGTCATACGTATCGGTGCCCAGTGCCAATAATTCATCATATTGTGTGCGGGAATGAGGGAGGGGATGTATGTACCAAGTGAGCGTTCGGCGCTGCCGGTCCGAGAGAAATCTGCGCACTCAAAGGTCAGCGCGATGTTCGCAACAATTGTGAAGCATGTAACGGGAGTGTGGAGGGTTATCAGAAACAGCCATGTTTTATCGACATTGAATTCAGTCGGTAATTTCCAGCGTGCCGAAGCACAAAGTGATCATCATAGTGGTGGGTTGCGGGAGTAGCGGAAGGAAACGTACCGGCTAGCAGCGCCCTGAAGCAGCGCTTGCTGAATTCATGGCCACAGGTGCTACGTTATACATCACGTAACCCGACAGTTAAGCAACGTATTGCGAAAACTTTTTACATCTAAATGAAGTCAGCCAGCTGTCCCGACCGCCGCAGCTCGAAAACGCGTTGAGCAATCCATTTCAGACTGACGTGCAAGCAAAAGTTTCATTCCCTGAGGGTCAAAGACTCTAGTTTGATGATTGGCTTTTCGTATCATCATGAAGGAAGCATGGGAAAAGGATCGAAGTACGTACCTGGGGCTCTTACACCCCGCGGTGAGTGCGCGCCGCATAGCTTCAACAAGCCATCAATGCAGGCGAACAGCTACCGCAGGATAATAATGTCGACGCGAGGCGCCATGACAAGAGAGAATGAAGCTTTGGAGCTTGCGAATGTGTTGTGGTAGAAAGGTTGGTGTGAAGTGGAGCTTGAGAAAAGAAAAGTTCAAAGATCGGAGGGTGGAAATAAAATTTTCCGTAGCCGCTAGCGCTAGGTTGGTCATCACGTAAACCTTGGCATCGAATCTTGGCATCTCGCGGCATGCCCTTGCGCTAGCTATCGTTTGAGCTATGTAGAATATTCAACATGTTCGCGTCCCATTTGGACGCTGAAGGGTAATAATAAGTGCAAGATAAATGTCCTGAATGGTTACTATGCTTCAAAATTCCTCTCTATGGACCAACAAGTCACCCAAAGTGACCCTACGTCGCAAATCTTGAACCCTCAAACGCCGTATGCACTGTTGCTTCTTATGAGAAGCCTGTCTTAAAGTCGCGAAAGGGGTATGCTTACATGACATCGTGAAAAGCATTCCAAAGAAAAGGAAGTATTAGGCTATGAAAAGGACCACCAATATGTACACGTTGAACAGAAGATCGAATCGCAGGATAAGATGGCGATGTAGAGAAGTATCTCTGGCTGGGTTTGTGACGCTTGATGGGTTCGGAGCTACGTAGCAAATATGCGGACGCTGAGATCCACACTGCCTGTCGCCAGAACGCATCTTATGCCCGCCTTCGCTGCATCCTCTTCTTTCTTCTTATTCGTACCATTGACGCCGGTCCCGTTCGCTGCATCTCCATTGACGGGCAGGTCCTTGGCGGCATTCGGAGCCCATCGGATGCAGCTAACAAAATGCGAATGTGCATCGGAGACGACCTTTGTGCATCGTCCTTCCTGGGTGAGGTCCCAGCATCGGATTGTGTAGTCGTCGCTTGCCGAGAGAAGGTATTTGCCGCCGGGGTGGAAAACAAGACCGCGAACCCAGTTGTCGTGTCCCACGAGGGTTTTGATCAACGTACCCCGTCCGTCCCATATCTTGATGGTCTTGTCGCGCGATCCGGTGGCGATGAATTCAGCTGAACTGCTCATAGGCGGTGGCTTTTTGAGCCCAGCCAGGGACGCAAGATTCGAGTAGGCTACTGGTGGTGCTATCACGACGCATTCAACCGTGTGTTCGTGGCCTAAAAATGTGCATTTTGCTTCGCCGTTGTTGGCATCCCACAGTCGTGCAGTTTGGTCGTTGCCTGCAGACACAAGCCATCGGCCGTCAAAACTGGGCGCCACATCCCGTACCCAGTCGGCATGCCCCCGTATTGTTTTGACACAGTAGCCTGTAGTGACATCCCATATCCTCAGTGTCCTGTCTCGCGAGGCCGAGACAAGGAGGTTGCCGGAAGAGGGCGCGCCTGCTGCGCCGCTCGGGATGAAGCGAATGGAGGATACCGAGTGATCGTGGCCGGGGAGGGTTCGAATGTTCTTGTATTCGTCGGAGGGGTCCCAGAGCTTGATGGTGAGGTCGCTCGAGCAGGACGCTAGCAGTGTGCCGCCTCTCGGCCCGCCAAAATCCACGTCTAAAACACCTTTGGTGTGGCCCTTCACCGTCCTCTCGAGCTCGCCCAGCTCCCAATCCCATATCTTAATCGTGCTGTCTTCCGAACCCGAAGCGAGGGCCGAGAACACGGGGTGGAAGGCGACGCAGGTGACGGGCATCCGGTGGGACTGTAGGGTGTGACGAGCAGGGGCGCGCGGTAGCCAGCTGGTGGGATCCTGGTTCTTGCGTACCAGGGATGTGGGCGTCGTAGAATCCAGCTCGCTCTGGAGCGCCTGTTTCTGCTGCTCGAGCTCGAGGATCTTCTTCTGCAGACGCACTACGCTCGTCCACTTCTTCTCAAGCAGCCCCTCGTACTTCTTCCGCGTCGCATCGTCGAAGTTGGACGATATTTCCACCTCCTCGCGGAACACTTCGGCCGTCTTTGGCGCATTGATCACACCCAAGTATGCTATAATCGCTTTGTGACTGACGGCAGCCTGTCAGTGCCACCCCGCATGTGAACGGCCACTCTCAGTATACTCACAGCTCTTCCGCCTGCCGGCCGGTCAAAAGGGCGCTCATGTCGCAGTCGGGCGTAGGACAACTCGCCGCTTATGGCGACCATATACTCGTCGGGGGCGGGCGGGCTGGGGGGGATATGGGCGCAATGGTTGGGGTGTTGGGGGGGAGTGTTCGATGTCTTGGCGAGGGGGAATTTGCGGTGAGCAGCAGCACGGCGCGCGGAGATGGTGGATGAGGTGCAGGCGGGCAGCTAAGGTGGCAGGCAGAAATATAGGGCAGCAGCAGTGAGGCGATGGCTGTGGGGTATAGCGCGGTCTCGGCCAGCACTGGGTGAATATCGACGCCTTGCATGGGGTTCGCTGTCTCGCTGCGGGCAGGCAATGACATCGGCCGCCGTTCCCTGGCCGACGGGAGCCCAACACGGCCGGCACAACGGACTGCTCGCGCCATCTACCACCAGTAAACCACAACCACCGCCGAATCTCCTACTGCCACCAACACAACACCCGCACTTTGCAGCACCTCGCCGCCACGAACACCGTGAACGGCCCCCGCATAGATTGTTGCCCGTAAGTGTTTTCGGCCCCTGCGCCCAACGCGCGCACATGTGGTTACGCTATGCAGTGGAAAAAATACCACGAGCGCCCGCTTCCCACACCGTCTACCTGCGTCGATGACACCCCTTCCCGTAAGACTCTTCCACTGACCACGCCCCCAGGTTGAGCCCCGCCAGAGAGCCCCGCCACAACACAGAGCACCGACATGGCCGACGCCGAAGAAGACTTCAGCGCCCTCCCGCTGCCCGACCGCTTCGTCCACAAGAACTGGAAAGTCAGGAAGGAGGGCTATGAAGCGGCCGCCAAGGAGTTCGACCTCGCCGCCAGCGAATCAGACCCCGTCGTGCGCCAGTTCATACAGGACGCCGGCATATGGAAGGGCGTCGTAGGCGACTCGAACGTCGCGGCACAGCAGGAAGGTCTCAAGGCCGTATGCTCCTTCCTCCATATCGCCGGCGCGGCAGGCGCGACACGGTAAGTCATGCGCCCACCCGCTTCCTCTTTTGCCTGTCCGCCAGCGCTGACAGCCCCGTTCAGGACGCGCCACCACACCATTGCGACCATTGCCGAAAAGGGCCTGCCCTCGACGCGACCCGCCGCGAAGGCGAGCGCGCTCGAGGCGCTGATGCTGTACATCGAGATGGACAAGGCAGACCCCATCATCGAAGAGCTGCTGCCGATCCTGTCCCACAAGCAGCCCAAAGTCATCGCCGCCACGCTCGATGCATTAACCCAGATATACCACGCATACGGCTGCAAGACGGTCGAGCCGAAGCCTGTGCTCAAAACGCTGACCAAAATCTACGGCCACGCCGACAAGAACGTCCGAGCGAAGGCGCAGGAGCTGACTGTAGAGTTTTACCGATGGCTAAAGGATGCGATGAAACCGCTGTTTTGGGCCGACCTGAAGCCCGTACAGCAGCAAGATCTGGATAAACTCTTCGAAAAAGTCAAAGACGAGCCCCCACCGAAACAGGAACGGCTGCTGCGGTCTCAGCAGGCCGCAAAGGAAAGAGCCGCCGCCGCACCCGCGGCAGAGGAAGTCGAGGAGGAAGAGGAAGAGGAAGTGATAGATCTCGAGCCCGAGTATGAGGCCGTCGACGTGCTGGCGAAGATTCCCAAGGACTACACCGAAAGACTCGCCTCATCCAAATGGAAGGACCGCAAAGACGTTCTGGACGAGGTCCAAAAGGTGCTCACCGTTCCCAAAGTAGCCGAAGGCCCATATGACGAAGTCCTACGCGGCTTTGCAAAGAGCATGAAGGATGCAAACATTTCCGTCGTCATGACAGCCGCCAACTGTGTCGAGCTTCTCGCGAAGGGCTTGGGCAAGAGTTTTGCCAAGTATAGATCCTCCATCATGAGCCCGATGATGGAGCGTCTGAAGGAGAAGAAACAGTCTGTTTCAGACGCGATTGGTGCTGCTTTGGACGCTGTTTTTGCGTCGACTAAACTGTCGGAATGTCTGGAGGAAATAATCGGATTCCTAACCCACAAGAACCCGCAGGTCAAGCTAGAGTCGACGCGCTTCCTCGTCCGATGTCTGAAGGCAACGAGAGATGTACCGTCTCCGGCCGAAGTCAAGGCAATAGCAGAAGCCGCCACGAAGTTGCTCACAGAATCGCAAGAGGTGCAACGTTCGGCAGGTGCGGAAGTCCTGGGTACTCTATGGAAGATCATGGGAGATCGCCCTATGAACGCGCATTTTGATGGTTTGGACGATAATCGAAAGGCCAAGATCAAGGAGTTTCACGACTCTGCGGAAGTGAAAGCAAAGTACAAGCCCAAGGCTCCCCCACCACCCAAACCGGTTGCTGCTCCAGCCGGGAAGAGGCCAGCAGGAAAACGCGCTGCTCCCGGCACAAAGAAGCCAGCACCCGCGGCAGCAGCACCACCCCCGCCGCCTCCTGTAGAAGAAGAAGAGCCCGCCGCACCCCTTGCACCCAAACCCACTTCACGGCCGGGGGCATCAAAGCTGGCTAATCCCAAGTCAGGTCTCGCTGCACCCTCCCGCCTAGGTGGGCTGAAGAAGCCCGGTACTACTCTAGGAGCTGCATCCCCCCGAAAATCCGTTGTATCGCCGCCTCCTGAAGACATTGAACCACCTCCCGCTGCACCAAAGTTAGCACCTGGAAGAGGTTTAGCAGGAAGACCCCTGGGCAAACCACAACCAGAGCCTGTCATGGCACCCGCTGTACAAGCACCAACTGGTCTCGGCGGGGCCGAACGTGCAGAGCTTGAGGAGCTTCGGGCAGAGATCGATGCCATACAACGACACAACGAGGAAATGCGCACCGAGCGAACAAGGCTAATCTCGCAAGTTCATGAGCTTCAAAACCAGAATGCTCAGCTCATCGAAGACCACACCAGGGACGTCCTCTCCATCAAAGCCAAGGAAACGCAACTCGTGCGCGCTCGCTCCGACTACGAGGCTGCCGAACAGACGGTGCAAAACCAACGCCGTGAAGTTGACCGTCTCAAGCGTGAACTCAGCCGCCAAGTCCGAGCTACATCGCCGCCACCCACCGACCTCGCCGATCAAATCTACAGCGACACCAACACCAACACCAACACCAACGGTGGCGGCCGCTTTGGAGATTCCGGGTATGGCAGTCAAGGCCTCTACAACAGGAGAGATCGTTTTGCTAACGCTCCTGCAAGTCCCGGCGGCGAAGGTAAGGAGAACTATGATGATTCCCACTCCCGTCCTGGTAGTACATTGAGCGGCAAGCTGAGTCCGCGGCGAACAGATGCCAGTTCGGCCAAGTCGTCAATGTCTTCTTCGAGAGGCGGGGGTCGCATCAGTCCTGCGGAGAACGGCGGTATCAGTGGGCGTATGGGGGCGTCACAGGCAGCTGCCGGCGCGGAGAGCTGGAAACGCGCCGCCGAGGTGACTCAGAATCTGAAGCAGAGAATTGAGATGATGAAGGTAAGTCGCCCCTGCTCACGATAATACACATGCATGGTTTTTAGAGCAGAGCTGACAGTTGTACAGGCAAAGCAGGGCATCGGAAGGACTCCGCAGTAGTGCGCTTGCTCGTTCCGAAATGTACCACGGCGACACGAGCATGGTCACACGACTTTCATCATGCTCCCTCGTGTGCATGGCCGAGAATGTGATGTGGCTTGTTCGGAGTTTTCGCCGCATACACAGACAGGTATTTGCAGACCGGACCCTGAACTCTGATCTGCGCCACAGTGCGAAGTATGGTACAGCCGCACATCCGACATCCATCCTTTCCGTCGGGAGCTTGCGGACGCCTTTCGGCTCCCCGCTGCTTTCTGGCATCGCAGTGCATCACGGTTACGACTGAAGATTTAGGTGTGTGGCTGAAAAATTAATTAGCTGAGCCACATGCATGAGCGCATTTTTGTGGCGTTTGGGAGTTTTAATGTGTGGATTTTCCTGGGTTCAGTAGGGGTGGTTTTTCATGAGCTCTTCGCGGATTGCGGATAGATTGGCATAGCATTTTTGAAGGGAAAGGAAAGGGAACACAATGGCTTGAGGGTGGGCGGAATATGTCAGATGCGCGGTGGATGTGTTTCCTCTGCTTTTCTTTTTCGCTGTTTCTTCGTTCTATCTGGTCATGAGTTTGAGATTCCCCCTTTGCTTGCGCTTGCGCTTTTCGCTTTATGGTATAGGTTTTTAATGGAATGGAAAATGGTTTATGGCCTACTCTGTATTATCTTTTTTCTTTTCATGCAAAGGCAATAAGGGGAGTGGATGGGTTCCTTCGGCTTCACATGTTTTCTCCTCTTTCTCACAGGTCTTCCTACTTTATTATCCGCGTGTAGACCAAGCAAAGTAAGTTTGTCCATCGCCTATGGCTCAATAGATGTGCACTAATCTATCCCACTCTCAAACTTTCCTCTTCCGTCTTCAGCTAACCATCTAACTATTTGTGATAAGGATGCTTTGGCTACTAGCCGCACTTATACATAGGTAGTATTTGTCTTTCTGGTAGTCCTATGCACACGATAGACACGCTATGTAGCCTAAACTCGCCCGGTTTGACAGCTCAATCGGGAGTGTGACTAGGCCTGTTAGGGCTTGCTTGCGGCGTTATCCGCGGAAGGTTAACGTTCTTGCCTATACATGATGAAAACGGAGGCCGATATGCCGATGTCGAAACGGGTTGTGGCGGTGAAGATGGGGATGTGGTACTGGTTCTCGTGATATGGGACTGGGAATGAGTATACCTTGGCTCTTTTAAGCGTTGGTGTCGGATTAGAACGTGCGTTAAACAGTCTCGAGGAGATGGCGGGGCGTGCATGCTAGTGTAGTGAATTGGCACGTCACGTGGTAATATTCGCCTGACAATTATGCAATACTAAATGACCTCATGGCATGGTGCCAGTGTGTCAGTCCAAACGCGGGGATACTGTAGGTCAGAATGTCTTATCAATTGTCTCTTCTCAGCTGGGACGTTGGGCTAGAGACGTTGCAACATCTAACGCCCCCACGTCGAACTACAAACTCCCTATTGGCGGAGAAGCCATCGGGTCTCTTTACCACACCACAGAAACAGCAACCCCGCTATTATTTGCAGCATATCCTCGACTTGGTCCACTACTTCCGTTTTTCTCCATAAATACTACCATGGTACCCCTCTCCCAAAGGAGAAGATGTACTGTACGAAAGTTGCTTAGTCGCTCAGGACGCCCACCAACTCAATCCCGCCGCCGAAAAAAAGTTACCTAAACCATCGACGGAGCCTTGAAAGTATTGTGGCTATCCATGACTTCCGAAACAGCCGTGACAACCGTGACTGCCGTATCTGACATCCAGCTAGGTCTTTCCAGCAGCTGTTCCTGCGTAGGCTTACAAAGTACATTCGGACAGGACAGGGGTTTCCAGCTGCCGACATCATCGAGTACGCCTGCCGCTTTTGCGTGGACTAGGGCGTCTAGTTCCACTCACGACATGAGGCATGCGTATGCAGGTGTGTTTTGCAGGTGTTTTAGTGTAGTGCTCCGGGGACCTGGATACTGGGTTGATAGGCTAAAGTCTAGATGGCTGTTTGGGCTTGGCGGTGTGGGGAAGGGGGGACAGATTTGAGCTTGTGGACTGTGTAACTTTGTTTGTGTGAGTGTGTGGTGGTGTGGTGTTGGGATGGGCGCACTTTGTAACTGTTGTTTTTGGTAGTGGCGGAGATATTGGAAAAAAGCACAGGGGGATGGATGGGAATTTGATATTATGATTGGTGGGAGTGACAAGCATGTTCAATTCTTCTGTGATTGTGAAGTGTGCCGTTCACATTGGCCGTCTTTTGTGGATCAATACATATCATTGCCTTGGAAATCCACCGTTAGGCCGTCAACTCCCCCGCACCCAGGGGGTCGGTCAATGATATTATCAATATGACCACTCTTGTCATCTCCAAACCTAGGCAAATTGTGTGCAATGTAAAGTGATCGATTCAGAACGTTGAGAAATATTGTCTATCACTGAACCCGAGAGCTCGTGAGCTCCGTCTCGACGCCCCATAACAAGAAATCCAAAGCGCGAAGAAGCCTGAACAATGAACGCCGCCCTGTACTGGAAAAATCCCTTCTATGACAATATTCCGCCCTTGGACGTGCAAGCAGCTGCAACGGAAGAGGGCGTAATTTTCGTAGTGATAGTAACAGTCGCAGTGATGACTTTGGTGCTGACTGTCGTAGTAGCGAGGACGACTTGGGTCGAAGTCTGTTCATGGAGTTAGTCGGTAATGTCTTGTTTGATATGAGATTTTTGGGAGATTAGGTTGAAGGCTTACCTTTGTGGGTGTGGGAGCGGTGACGGTAATGCGTGCAGCAGTCGTCTTTCCGTTAAGAACGACGACAGGCGATGGCGTGACTGTGTTAGTCGCAGTAGCCGTATCTATTGAAAAATTAGCATTTCCATATCAGCGGTTATTCTTATAGGAAGGACTTACTTATGAACGTTGCAGTGATAGCAGGAGCTGTAATGGTATTGGTCGAGGTAATGTAATCGGCCGTGTTCGTATCAGTGACGATCAACGGCTGTGGGTCAGGAGCACGCGGACGAAGCGCCAGACGCTCAGCTCGCTCTTGAACAAAGCGTCCCTTCTGCTCTTCGAAAAACTCGCGCTTGTACTTCGCGCTGAATATCTTGGCCCATGGGCCGACAGTAGGAGTGAGCCATGCAACGGGATCGCGTTTAGCCTTCGTAGGAACATTGCAGGTTGCAGTGGCAGTCTTGGTGCTTTGAATGATAGAGGCCGAGATGCTGACTTCCTTGATGGTGAGAATCGCCTTGGTTGTCGTCGTAGTCACTGCGGCAGGTGTGACAGTGGTAGTGGGAGTGACCTGATTTTACCTGTTAGGACGTGGCTACAAAAGGTGACAGAGAGAGACTTACAGTAACAGATGGGCTAGTCAAGGTTACGGCAGTAAGCGTTGTTGTCAGCGTAGATGTGGTGATCTTGGTAGTGTCTTGGAAAGTCAGTTTGGTTAGATAATCAGAAGCCAAGTATGTACTTACTGACGATCGGAGTGGTCGTGGAAGACACGGTAATCGTGGGAATGTAAGTCGAGGTCGACTGAGGGCCAACCGAAAGGACAAAGTCACGCTGGTAGGCGATTGGGTCGCCGTCTGCATTGTTGCTGAAGACGACAATGGAATAGTTGCCGCTTTGCAGGCTGCTCTTTTCATCCGGGCATGTCGACAGTTGATTTGTATCGTCTGGCATCAACTGGGTGTCCGAGCAGAGGGTCTGGGTGCCATCGTTGTCAACAAAGACATTGAAGGCGGTGTCATTGTTGCAACCTATGAAACGTTAGAATGTACAAGATCTGTGGGGTTTTCATATAGGCCTGCCTTCGAATTGAGACACAAAAGTGAAATTGGCGTTTGACAAAGAGTTCTGAAAGTAGTTTCCTCCATTTTGGAAATCCACGCCAAAGGACTGGCAGTCCGCAAGCACGGTCCGTGCGCCGAGGGCAACGAGGCCCACGGCCTTAGCAAGTGACGATAGAAGAGCCATGAGGGCGTGTTCTGTCGTGGAGTGAGAGGGTGAAAGAGACTGGATACAACACTCGGCAACTGCAAGTTGATATCTACCTTGGGGCGAGGAGCACTTAAGAATGATCCAGGAAATATTGACCAAGTCCGGGAACAGCTCAAGCTTGTGTAACCTACGGGGCGTAGCTTAGAGATTTGACATGTTCGGGCGAGCATTTGCTAGACATATGCCAGGAACCGAGCTCAAGACTTGTTGGCGGTGGCTAATGTTTAGGGTGTCTTCCCAAGTGGGCATTGTACCCACTATGGCCCATTGCCTGCCAAGTGCTGACGCATGCAACTGGCACAGATGGAAGGTGTTTTCGTGTGGGCCGTGGTCACGGACGTTAGGCCGCTGAGATGTTATGTGGTTAACACACACGTGGCACCGAATCATCGAACATGGTTGCATCACCTGTATCGGTGTGGTATGTCGTGGCTTAACGAAGCCATGTTGGCATGCGTACACACCCATTCCCGACTAACAACCGAGGGTCTGGTTTACCCAGAACATTGCATTTCGCAAAAGAACAAATACTACAGGATGCACGGCATATTCGATCGCTGCAGGGCACCAGGTAGTTGCGAGGGCAGGCGAAAAGAGGGACGGTTCCGATGTCGTGTTATTATAAAACACTAGTCTATTAGCTTGAAGATCTGCTATATTTGGAAGTAAGATATTCGCGGACGACCAAACCTCCGACCGGCGACAGCTGTTTCTCCGAGGTTGAAGGGGCGAGAGGCGACATACTTTCTTCGCCTCTCTTCGCCGTTGCTGTACCATAGAAACTCGAAATTTCCTCCCGAGAAGCTGGGAACCTCAAGCGAAGTACTTCGTAAGCGTATCGTATCTCGTGGGGCAACGATTGTTTTAGCGGCAGATGGTGAAGAAACGCCAGCCGAGCGCTAGTGCAGGCTCTACCCGAATGTCGGAGTAGCTGGTGGGGAGCCATTCTACTTAGGTACGATGTCGTGCATTGCTAATGTACTGTGTCGTCTTCGTACATCGAAAAACAGCACTTGCTGTCCAGATTGAGACAATACCATAGGTATGGATGGGGATGTGGATCACACTCCAGCCTCGGAGGCTCGTCAATAATGGCGAGTGGGATAGTGGCTGGGTTACGAGAGATGATGTTGGTGACAGATGGTTGCCCTTTAGTGTGGCCCACACCAGGTACTAACAGGTGAATACTGGAGAAGTTGCTTTGGGAGGCACTCCAACGAGAGCATATGAACTCGCAGCTGCTATTCTGTAAAAGAGGATTAATTGATATAATCCATAGGCTTAGAGGTCACTCCCTCGTATGTCAGCAGGAGCACCGGCAAGTATGTGGTGCAGTAGGATAGGTATGTGCTTCTGTGGGACCCCGGAGATAATCGAGGGCCACGAGCAAGCGGTGATACGCACATGGCAATGCTTCCATGCAGCTGGTGCTATAGATATCGAATCGGCTCGTACATAAGTCTGCGGCGACCTCGGAAGTTGCCAGGCATGGATGATCGGTCCACGACAGCGACCAGGGAAGACGCTAGACCCGAAGCGATGCCCTAGTGCAGATCGGCGTTCGCTAATCAGAGCCTCCGACAGTGCCTTTGCCTTTCTCTAACTTCTGACTGTATTGACACACAAACCTTCCTCCTCCACAGCTTTCCTAGTGCCTCTTCTCTCAGCTTACAACTCCGCTTAGCCACACTTCTACGCCATGCTGTACCTTCGGTTTGACAAGCATGACTCACTGGATTTACCAGCGTTGTGGAAATCTAGATGGGGCTGCCTTATACATAGCATACGCCACAACAGACAACAGCATGTCAAAACACCAAAGGCGGTACGACCACGATTGACGCAAGTCAGATCAAACCTTATTCACTATGTATGGAAGCCTCTGCGTCGGCCGCTCCCCGGTAGCCTACAGAAGTCGATAGTTTTTCTTAGCCCCGACTGAGAGGACTAGTTTATGCTGGTGTTTGCAGCTCTGTAGTCCGTGTCCGATTCAGCTCGGGCTTCTTCCCTGATTGATTTTTGAGTCTACTGAAGCATCTCGCATTGGGGATCCGAGCTATCATCGCCTCACGCCAACTACCTAGCGCTGATCGTCATTCGTCCGCACCCGCTCCATGTTCGGTATATGACAACGAGGCTCGCGTGTGAGCTCCGTCCTCCGCGTGATATGCCTTGATGGGACCATGACCAAGGGCCTGTTCGGTACTCCAGAAATCAGACCTCCAGAAGACCTCCATATCATTGAAAAAATGAAACTATAGTACGTTTTAACTAGGTCAGTGCATTGCGCTAGTGTAGGGCTGGTTTTTGACTTCGTGTTCGGTACACCTCCATATCACCTCCATATCACCTCTATATATAATAGATTAGTCATCTAAAATAGGTTAAGATGATCACGTGCTACACTTCTGGTGCTGAAAAGGAGCCCTCGACCTCCTGTTGACTTCTGGAGGCTCCAGAAGGCCTAAATAGGTATAAACGTGGAGATATCAGCACTAGTAAGGATGGTAAAACACGACGCGCGGCTACTACTTCTGGCACCTCCAGAAGTACTACTTCTGGCGCCAAACTACCGAACACGGCACTATATTTGACGCCATAAGTCGTACTTCTGGTGTTGGCGCACTTCTGGAGCTACTTCTGGTGGTGTACCGAACAGGCCCCAACTTGCCACGCTTATGGATCCCGCCATACGCGTCTCGAGCCAGGAACGAGCCCGTCATGCTGGCTCCGCAGCTGTCGTGCCGACCTGTATGCCCGGTCCAAAGATGCGGGACATCACTTAGTTAGCTCTATGTATACTCTGACTACAAGACCGTATAGGTATAACTAGGCTCTTATCTGCCTCTAACACCTCAGCATCCAGTACCCCCGATCACTTCTTTGTGGTCACTCCTTGCGCATTCATTCATTCACTCTCACTCCTCGGTCATTGGACTCTCCAGCAATATGCACTTCAGCAATGTTGCAGGCAGCTGCCTTTTGGCACTTGCCTCTCTATCCACTGCAGATTTGATCAAGCCGAACAATATCCTGTGGGGAGAAATGGGCCGGCCTTCTACACTCGCGAAGAGGGCCACGACTACCTCTGCCACATCCACATCCACCTCCAAGGTCGCTGACGCCGCATGCACAAACGGTCCTTACACGCGAACGTGCTGGAGCAGCGGATTCAGCGCGGCGACAGACTTCGATGCGAAGTGGCCGGTCACCGGAAAGACAGTCAGCTATTCATTCGAGCTCGTCAACTCAACTTGCGATCCGGACGGGTCCGGTAGCTCCAGGCCTTGCCAGCTCTTCAACGGTCAATTGCCAGGCCCAACTGTTCGAGCAAATTGGGGTGACACAATCTCCGTTACCTTGACCAACAAACTCACCACGAATGGCACTGGAATCCACTGGCATGGCATCCGTCAACTCAACACTGGTGACCAGGACGGTGTGCCAGGCATAACCGAGTGTCCTCTTGCTCCTGGACAGTCGAAGACTTATACATGGCTCGCTACCCAATTTGGCACCACCTGGTTCCATAGCCATTTCTCTGCCCAGTATGGTGACGGAGCAACTGGACAGATCATCATTGATGGTCCAGCATCCTCCAACTACGATATCGATCTCGGTGCAATGCCACTCACTGACTGGTATTACCAAGATTCGTGGGTCGTCGGTCTCCAGGCGCACGCCAGCCTTCAGGCTTTTGCCGCTCCACCGCCTGCTGATACCATCCTGATCAACGGTACCAATATGAGCCCCAACAACCAAACAGGCGCCTATAGTAAGACCACTGGCCTCGTAGCCGGAAAGAAGTACCGTCTCCGACTCATCAACATCTCGGTTGACAACCCTCTTCGCGTCTCCCTAGACGGTCACCCGTTCACGGTCATCACCAGCGATCTTGTTCCCATCAAGCCTTGGACAACCAACTGGATCTTGATTGCCATTGGTCAGAGATACGATGTCATTTTCACTGCGACTGCTGCCAACGCAAAGGTGGGCAACTTCTGGCTTCGCGTCCACTACGCCGCCCAGTGTCTGAGCTCAGGCAACAACAACCCCAATGCTTTGGGTATCTTCTCTTATGCGAATGCGCCTTCCGGGAACCCTGCCTCAACTGCCTACACTGAACCGGCCGACTGCATTGAGCCTCTCTCAAACCTCGTGCCGTGGGTCAGCAACACGGTGAACAGCACCGCTTTCCTCAACCAAGTCGGCAATTTGGAGGTCGACATCTCGGTTCCGGGTCTTGATGGCAACGGACAGAACAGTAAGATTTTCGACAGTTTTATGCATGATCTTTGCTGACATTTTCCCAGTCGTCATCTGGGGTGTCAACCTTTCCGCTATCGATGTGAATTGGGATAAGCCTACTACGCAATACGTTAAGGATGGTAATACTAGCTACCCAACCAATCTCAACCTGATCGAGCTGCCTACTGAAGGCATTGTAAGTTTCTACTATTCTATATATCCTCCATTCGTCACTAATAACCGTCCAGTGGTCGTATTGGATTATCCAAGAACCTTCAAACTCACCCGTCCCCATTCCTCACCCCATCCATCTACACGGTCACGACTTTTATGTCCTCGGTACTGGCAGCGGTATCTTTGACAAGAATACCTCGCCATCAACCCTTAAATACACCAACCCTCCTCGTCGTGATACCGCTTTCCTCCCCGGAGGTGGATGGCTCGCCCTCGCTTTCCCCACCGATAACCCCGGAGCTTGGCTTATGCATTGCCATATTGCGTGGCATGTGTCTGATGGTCTTGCGGTGCAGTTTTTGGAGGGAAAGAGCTCGTCCAAGTTCCCCTTGGGCGATTCCAGCTGGGATGCCAACTGCAAGAGCTGGAACACTTTCGACGCTACCATGCCGTTCCCTAAGACTGACTCCGGTCTTAAGCTTGTTAAGGATTCGGTCAACTAGAACCGAGGGTGAATTTTGGAGGGTTTGATGTCTTTGCATAGCTTTTCTCATCTGTTTCTGTGTGTTTTGCATCGTTCTTGTATATATCATTATATCATTGATCAATCCATTGCTTTATTTTATCATCAATCTTTCTTTGAAGTGACATGTCTTCGCCACAATTTCTCGATCCTGCCTCTATGTTCAACATAGAATTGAAGCCGACCATGCGCCTTGAATCGTGAACTCTGTTTAATTTTGAAGTCAATTGAACCAAGTTTCGCAGACCCGTCGCCACTTCGCAAGTCCGATATTCGACACAGCTCAGCACATAGCCATTGACTCAAATTCTTACCTTCGCCCAGTGGTTCTCCATCCCGACACTTCTCCACAGTCCTATCGATTCTCCACAGATCAACATGTAAAGCCCGCCATAGCCGCCGATATACTTCGCCTTCTTTGACAGTCGTCATCATGTTCAGGGTCCGGCCGAACATGCAGCTAACACAATAGTGCAAATCTAGCCTGAGGCACGCCGCCAGAACACTTAGTATGAGACTAAGTTAGCTCGAGCAAAAACAAATATAGTCTTAAAAATACGACGTCGTATGCCCATCTTCGTGACTCGCACTCGGCTCGTTGTTTTAGTTTTCAGTAGTTCGGCCCGGCGATCTTCGGTGAGCTTCGTCTACCCGTGCGTGAGCAATTACCACCAAGGACGGGAGGAAGTGGAGATGTGATCATCAGGCCGGAAATCATGGGGCAAAAATGGGTACATACTGTACGAACTCGGTTGTGGGTTCGTGGATTGTACGAGGGTGGATCTATGGTGTGATGCGCAGTGAGTGGAGAAACACACGTGTGCCTGCGCAGGTACGAAGAGTTGCTGACGTCTTTGTACGCGGGATGCGGTGTATAATAGCTAGTTTTAGTTGTGGGGATGAGGATCCTGATATTTGTGGAGTGGTATCGGATTGATGTCGGTTGTTCATGGGCATTTGGGAGCGCGTATCGAGCGGCAAGAAAGGGGGGATTCGAAGAAGACAACGAGAAGTCGGTCTTAAACCCGGGCGAGATCCATAGTTTTTTTCTTATCTTACGGAGTCTGAGGTTACATCGGTGGTACCACCTATGCCTCCGGGTTGAATATCTGCGGTTGTTTGTGTTTGGTGAGGTCAAAGTGATCGAATTCGGCACTTGAGGACGCTGGCTTAAGTACAAATACATTTGCTCAGACTCGAGAATTACTATGGTTCTATGCGCACGTAAGAGCAGGATATGAGCAATTATTGGGTTTAGCTGGGTGCTCAGCCACAGGAAGTTTGCTAATATGCTAGGAATGAGCAAGTCCAGTGTTTTGACGATGATCAAATGAGAGAATAGCAAAGGATAAGTGCTCAAAGTTTTCCACAGAATGAAGATGTCTAAGAACGTCAGTTTTAGAATACACTGTATATATTCCCTTTAAATCATTAGAGTGTCCCTGATTGGAATGGATATCGACAGATTGATGAGCCCAAGACGCCAAATAAGAGCAGATAAGAGCAGATAAGAGCAGATAAGAGCAGAAACGATCTGAGCTTCCGCTCTCAAACATAGAATGACCACTCCTTTCCTACTGTTTTGACTCATTATCTCTGTCTCTCCTCCACCATACTCTCTTCCGCACTACCCCTTCCACTCCCCGAAGCACTGCCATTCCCATTTCTAGTTGTCGGCGGCCCCGAACTCGCATTGTAGTACTTCCTCCCAGACCCACTCCCTCCTGAATACTTGGACTTTCCTTCCCTCCCATCCTTGCCACGCACGTAGTTGATGAAGCGAGGAAAGGTCGGGGCACAACAGCAGAGGAGAAGAGTGCAGAATTCTGCCATGGCGGCGAGGACCCCGATGGATGCCCACCAGGTTAAGTCTTTGGAAGTGCGAGATTTTATGCAGACGTACAGGCGGAATATGGAGGCAATGATGGTGCTGTTATTAACGTTTGTTAGGTTTTCTTCCAAGCAGGGTAGAAGATGGTGGCAAGGAAAGAGCAACTCACCCCAATCCCGTGGCAAAGATCAACGCAACACCAATCTTCTTCTTCAAGTCCAAATTTAGATTCCACACTCCAACAATTGGCAGCACCAAAATGGTTACATCCGACACCAAATTCACTGCGCTGGTAGCCAGTAACGCTTTTCCGGTATCCAGACATTTCCCCGGCAGTGCTGGATTCCAAAACTTTTCTCGTGGGCGACAGGCCAGACCAAACACGATGAGTGTAACAAGGTACACAAGAGCGTTGGCAACAACGAGCCCCCAACTCGACCACCAGAAGAAGTTTCTGTCGGCGCTGGCGAAAATGCGTTTGATTTGGAGCAAGAGAGCGAGTTTGGCAAAGAACATGGGGATCGGGTAGGTGATTTGCGACCAGTATACGTATCTCGCCAGGTTCATTACGTTGGCGATGGTAACGTTCCATTGATGTCTTCCACCACTATAGCTGTAGATAATAACTATTAGAGCGGTAAGGGCCAGGTAGCCTAGAAGTGCTATAAGTATTGCGTCTGCTAATGTGTTAGCATGATACGTGGTGAATGGTGGGTTATAAGGAAAGCTTACAGTCTTCTACTTGCACTCTCCGAAGGATCCAATATTTTGTGAATATGCGGATGACGATGGCAGGTATGCTTAAAGCGAGTGATATGACCACGGTTGCTATCATAGCTGGTTGTATTGTTGCTGCGTGAGGCTCCAAGGGTTGTACGCCAGGGGGTGGCATTAGGCCTGGACAGGCATTGATATTGGGGTTGGGTGGGAGGCATTTTGAAGTATCCATGATTCAGATCGAAGTCGTGAGATTTGCTCACTCTCTTCGCGAAAAGAGTTGTTCTTCAAGAAATCGAAAGCTACAATATCGAAATACGACATGTTGATGATCACGGTAGCGTACCGAGGAGCGCAACAAAGGATGGTTATTACGAACACGGCCAGCAAGACAAGGACAGAATGAAGAGGTATCCTAATCCGATATATACTGAGAATGGTTATAAGCGGAAAATGACATGTGGTACTTGTTACTCCGTCGATCATCTCTCCAAGTCGTGCCGAAGACTATTCGACTCGATCGGACTCGACGACCACGGCGTTGATTGAGAAACATTCTCTGAGAAGATAAAGAATCAAAACACTAATAATCTGACGCTATAGAGGAAGACTAGGTAATATTTAGAGAATACGTTGGACATGTCGTGTTGAGGCATCGCCAATCGCGTGCCCGAGCTCTTGGGGTAACGGAGAAGTGGGATTTAAGCGACACCACCGGAAATGCCACCTGTTTACAAATTACTACTAAAACGTTCTCTAAAGTAGTTTTTTTATGCTAAAAATTTAATTAACTAACTATTAAAGGTATATACTTGTCTGTAGGTGTTGTATACAGGCGTTTTTAAAAGGATAACGCGCGTTAAGACATCGCTTATTTCCTACTTTTCCGTTACCCCAAGAGCCGAGATTCCGCTGACAAGCTAACCGCTTACCTAACGCCTTGGCACTTGCGACCGAATTCCTCGATCTGCGACCAACACCACGACATCCAGCTCCTCCCACCCATCCCACACACCACGTACGCCCTGAGACCGGTCAATTGACAACTCGTAGCCAAAATGGGTATCACCGACTTCTTCACTGACGTCTGGGAGACCTTCTCCCACCCTTCGCCCGAAGCCGAGGCCCCGCCGACAGGTGGTTCGTCGACCGACAGCCCGGCATCCGGCACCGACGAGGAGTCCGGCGAGGAGGCCGAGGCAAACAAGCAAGATTCAAAAAACAAGGGGGAGGGCGAGCAGGGACACAAGCCAAGCGATGACGACGAGGAGGAGGAGGAAGAAGAAGAAGAGGAGGAGACGGTCGACCCCAAGGAGAAGCTTGAGAAGGGTGAGTGAATTTCCCCGAGCTTTATATGCTGGTGGATCTAGTTTTCGAGGTGGAAGATGAGCGGTTCTTATTTTGGGATGGAATCGCATGCACAATTGCAGATGGGAGAGCTCTAGCGGGAACCATCATAAACGACGAACAACACTAACGCATCCAAGAGTGCGAAACCTCCAAGGAGTGCTCACCAGCCAAGCACCACTACGACGAGTGTGTAGAGCGCGTAACAGGCCAGATCGACAACGACGGCAAGGCATCGGAGGACTGCATCGAAGAATGTGAGCCTGTCCCTTCCCCGCCAAACCTCACAATGGCTCACACGTCTAGTCTTCCACCTCGCCCACTGCGCGACCCAATGCGCCGCCCCCAAGCTCTTCGCTGCCCTCAAGTAAACGAATCTCCCAACGAACGAAAACACACTATTAGGTGGAGGAGACGGTTGAATGACCGAACGCTTTCATGGTCAACTGTACATACCACCGAAGACTTGTTTAGAATATCATGTACTATTCTCTCTCAATGTTTGGTGTTCGGCCGACTACATGATCACACCGCGTCGCATAAACCTTCGTATACATCATCTAAAGTCACAGGCTACTGCTACACTTATAAGCGCTAGGAAACCATATCCGTCTGCCTATATGATCTCACTAAAACGCCAGGGTCCAAAAGAAAAGCCGGCATTCGTTACATCTCTCGTCCGACCACGCTCCCGTTCTCCTCATCACTCTGTATCGTACGCTCGTCCAACGCCAGTCTTCCTTCTCCATGCGCGAGCCCTAGCCGTTTCATGCCCAGCGCAAGCGGGAATGGCAGCACGACCAAGCTCACCACGGCCTGAAAGACCAACGCATTATACATATTCCCCGGCGGCCTATCCCCACCACCTTGTCCCCTACCCATCTTCCTAACTTTGCTTAGATCGACTTCCCGCTGGTCCTTCAATGCGTCCATAATGAGGATGAAAATACCGCCGAACAATTGTCCACCCGCCCACACAACCGTGGACCCAACTTCCGGACTTGCGGGAAATGTGATTTCGACAAGATACTCGAGTGCGATGGGTAGGATGGAAAAACTGGCTGCGCCCTCGATGGCGCTGAGGACGTACGGAGCAACTAGACCGCGAGTCTGTGGCGCCCATATCATGCCCAGGTACGCGACAGCTATGAGTATACTCAGGCCCTTGATGCCGAAAAGGTAGGCGTGCGTGCGGTCAAACATCGGAGACATGATCGCCGCAGCCACCAATCCGACTACAATGAGCACGGCCCCGCAGATCCCCGCTTCGTCTTCGGTGTAGCCGTAGGGATACAAAATCTGGTTGACTAGGGAAGAGAAGGCGTTGAAGAAGCCGACGTAGACGGAAAATGTCAGTGCCACGACATCTACGAACGGTTAGGATATGTCTAGATAATCGTGCATATGATTACTTACAAAAGGGTGGGGAGCTCAGGATGGCGCGGAGAGACGGAATTGTGGGCGTGCGGACGGCACTGGAGGAGGCAGAAGGCGGCGTTGGTGGAGACCGTGGGATGAAGAGAGAGGGAACGGACGCGACGGTTGCGATGATGGCGACGTACAAGACTATATCAGGAACGGAGCCTAATAAGGGGTTTATGAGTTGTGCCAACTACCAAATTTCAAGTTAGCATTTCTCGTTCCTCTACCAGTCACGTCAAGAGTGCCATAGACACGGGAAGACCCACAGCACCGCCTAACGGATTCGCCAAACTCGCCACTGCCGTCGCACTAACACGACCACTCTCCGTAAACCAAAGATCTGAAAACCGAGTCGGCGCCGCCAATACAAAAGGTTGCGCGAACCCGGTCAAGATCTGACCGAACACTACGACCCCATAGATGCCGCCCGAGGCCTTCGTGCCTGCATAACGGATCCAGTTTCCGATGAGTAGGAAGACAGACGCCCATACGATGGCGTCTTTAGGCGACCGGTGGATGACGAATATTACCAAGCTGGGGGATGTCAGGAGATTGAATGGAAAGTGAGATGGGATGACTTACGGAGAAATAACGACGAAAGCGAATAGAAAGCCGGTGCTGAGCCAATTGATCGCCGATTCACTTACGTCGAAGTATTCTGCTGCAGTCGTAGAGACGGGAGCGAATGTTAGCCACTACGTATCGTCAGCCTTGTTCGTTCCCCACGTTCTGGTCAAAGGATTATACTCTGTAAGCCACAATCCATGCAGCATGTATACTGGATACGTAGACGATTTAAGGGTAGATAAAAGAACGACTTACATCCCAAGACACCACAATATTCAAGAGCACCAATTGCGCCAGTCCGAACCATCGTCTCTTATAGACTTTGTAATGCGTGTGATGGCTCCTCTTCTGGTGGCCTAATACATTCCACCATCTCTTCGCCCCTGTATGACTATTCGCAGGCTCGGGCGAATGTATTCGTTCATCGCTTTCCTCGTCGCCTTGTCTCGTATCTGCATGTCGTGCCGACGAACCCGGCCCCTCTCGATGCGCCTCGGCCCGCTCAATCTCAGCATCTTCCCTATATTTAATCCCATCTTTTCCCGTTGTTCCCGTCGTCCCGACACTCGCTTCGCTATCTCTAGGCTCCATGTCCAGTAAAAACTCGTCTGTCCAAGGCCTGCTCGGTTCGTTGCGACTGCGCAAAGGGTCGCAGGAACGCAAAAGTAACGACTGGAAAGAAAGAGGAGAAGAAGAACGGCAGGCACACAGATAGATAGAGTAGATAAACACCTGTCCTATCGTTCATCTATCTTTATCGAATTACTACCTGGGCTTGTCGCGTGCAGCGCTGCGTCACTCCCATGTGAATGTAAAGCTCGGCGAGAGCTTGAAAGAGATGTGGCACGAGGATGCGAGGCGGGATTGTTTCCTGTTTGGGTAGAGTGTATGCGGGGAAGGAACGAGAGTGGTGTTTTCTCCTCCTCAACACAGGTGTGGTATTGAAGGGATAGGCTCAGGTATGATTGTTGAAAAGGCATGGGTTGATTCGTTTGTGGTCAAAGGGGTGTAGGGAGTGACGTTGGCGTGCAACTAGTGTCTTGGTGGCGTGTTGGTGGTTTCCACTGGCATGGTCACAGACGGCATTTCACTCTTGTATAATAGGTGGGCGCTTTAGCTATGAAGCTTAGACGTTGCCATGATCCAAGATCACCATGGTTCAGAAGCTTGGAAACGAAAACAATGCCAGATAGAACATGAAGCTGACCCTCCCACCATCCAACCCTGTCTCCGTGCCAAGGTCCTTCTGCGACACGAATACTTCCTTCACCATAACCACAATGGCATTACGCTTCCACGTCACTTTCGTCTCTGATTATGTTTAATGTCGGCTTCATCTTCAAACAGCAGCATGAGGGCACGCGATTGAACCAATCTTCCAAAATCTCCATTGCGCTTTCTATAAAGGAAGTAGAGCATGTGCTGTTGCTAAACTAGTATTCAATCTGTGACTTCCAAGTGCCTTCGAAAGCATGCCCATGTCCCGAACATCGCAGCGCTAACTTCAATAAACCATCTCAGATCTCCTCCCAAAGTACCCAAAAACACGAACAAAAAGCCTTCCCCCTCTACTACAACTAAATCCATCTGACATAACGCAGTAACTCAAGAGAAAAGTATCGATATCCCGCACTTGCCTCGAAGAGACTGTATCCCAACTCTTATCACCATCCAATCACAGATTGAACAGCGGATTACGTGGACATGTCCCACCCTCAACCATCGCACCTACCCTTCCGCACCATGTTCTTGCTATACACCACCCTAGGATTCCTGCAAGTTCTGGGTTTTCTAGGTGCTGGCGTACCTCCACAATACGTCATCGGTCCCGCAGGCCACTTAGTCACCGTGTTCGTGCGGACCGACAACTTAGTAGTCGTGAGTACAGGGTTGACCGTATATTTGCTGCGAGTTTCCACCTTCGTCTTCGTCACCGTGGACGTGACTTTGGTATACGAAGTCGGTGCCGGAGCAGTGATGGTGGTCGTGGTGGTCGAGAACTGGAAGGACGTGTTGATGTAGATGACCTGCTTGTTGGTGGACGTGGTGTATTGAGTGGTTGTAATTGTGGGTGTGACGAAGCGCGAGTAACATGTTGCTGCTTCGCCGCTGTAGTCCCAGCCGTTGAAACTGTCTGGTGTGGGATCATCTTCGGTATCCGTATCCGCATCAGGGTCCCCGGTACCTTGGCCATCGGTAGGGATGCAGCTGAGTGTTGTGGTGGTGTAGAAAATTGCATTCTTTTTCATAGTACGTGGAGCAGGCGTAATCGTGATGGTGGTAGAGGTCCTTGTCGACAGGGTAGTGGTCGCTTTGCCCGTCTTGGTGACGGAAACAGTGCTCAGAGTTGTGGTGGTACTTGAAGTTCCCACGAGCGTGCTTGTAGTTGCTATGAATGGTTAGCATTGCTCACGTTCTCCGCAATTCGGAATTCCTTACTTGATGTCGATGTCGCTTCCGTAGGGACGACAACAGTAGCTGTCACGGTTCTGGGGGTGGGCGTATTTCTCAGTGTAAAGCGATCCGTGAGCCCGCTGTACGAGGACGTTCCAGGCAGGACGTTGCAGGAAAAGTCGACACCAGGGTAGAGGCTAGAAACAGGGAGATCCGATAGGGGAACTGTGATAGTTGCAGGAATAGGATGTACAAAGTTACTGTATCCCCCGTTGAAGGGCCCAACCCATCCTCCGCCATCCCTTTGCCGGTAGTTGCAACTGATCGCGAAGTAATAGCTCTCGCCTCCATCTGGGCAGTAGCCAATAAAGTCGTCTCCCGAATATCTCCCGGTTTCGATGGTGTATAGGAAGTACGACGGGTCGTCATCGCCGTCGTCGTAGAAGTTGACTAGAGACAAGTTTGCGAAGTTAGTGTCTGTCCCACGTGCATATTGAGCGCTGGCGCTGCTTACAGGAACAGTCCTGGCGGGGATTATTGTATATGTATTCGCAGTTGTCACTTTCCGGAGGTAGAGCGTGGGTAAGGGAGATGAGGTTGAGGGAGAGCGCAGCCAAAATGGCTGGGGTGAGTGTGGACCACATGTTGACAATTTCGCGCAGAAAGACAGTCATACATACACGGCCATATATGTTTCCTATGCTAGGATGGTACGAAGCGATTGGAATGCAGACATGGAGATTGCGAAGACATTCTTACCTTGATGAGCAATGCGGAATGAAAATAAGGGTACCGCTGCCTGACCTTTGAAAGATAACTAGTTGCTGAGTGCACCACATTTGGATCGTGGGGCGAGTACTGGAGGACTGATGGAATGTGGATCCAAAGATCTAGAACATGCCACCACGGTGGTATACAGACGTTGCGTGTACTACGGTTGTATACGTACAAGCAATACCCCGACATTCCTACCAACTAGCGGCAGTGGAATTGTAGACAGTGCTAGTGTAGACGTTGGAAATGAATGGAAAAGGCTAGCGAGATTAAAGATATATAGTGAAGGAAAGGGGTATCTGATGGAGTTTAGTCTAAGCAAGAAGAATTCCTGGCCATGGTCACCCAGCAGCCTCCTTGACCTTGTTCTGCGCCGGGGGTTCGTCGACAAACTGCGGCGGCGCATCCTCCATCATAAAGGCAGGCACGCCCGAGCTGTCCCCGATGCCTTCCAGCTCGACGTCCTCCCCCAGGGCCTCCAGCTCCGCATCCAGCTCCGCCTCGTCGACCTCCTCGGGCACGTCATAGCTCCTGCTGATGCTCTCCTGTATGTCGTTTCCCATGTCCATCAGGTCGGCCATCTCGTCCTGCAGCTGCTCGATCTTGTCGATGTTGATCTTGCCATACTGTTTCCGCAGCTCCTTGGTGGTCGTCTTCATCGCGTCGACCGTCGTCATCGTGTTCTTGAGGTTGTCCTGCATCATGCCTGCCTGCTCCATGTTCCACGACTGCTGCTGCAGCTGGTCGCGCTGCCCCTCATACATCTTGCGCTGCTGCAGGACCTTGAGGGCTTTTTGCTTGATGGCCGTCTTGCCGGGGCCGTCGCGCATCTTGGCCAGCTTGGTCTGGTAGGCGGTGAGCTCGGCATTGAGTTTGGCGAGCTTGACATCGAGCGATTCTATGCGCGTGTCGACCTGGCCGTGTTAGTGGACGATGGTTCAGGCAGGCGCGAGTGCGCGTGCAGGCAGGTGCGAGGCGGTGACCGACTGTGGATATTGCCGAGTTTAGGGTCGGCTTCGGCGCCGTGCTCTTTGCGCCGAACAGACGGTTCATGGTCTCCAAGTCGAGTGTGCGGTTTGTTATATAGGGGTGTCTTGCTATAGGAGTCACGGGGTGTATGCGACGTTATGGCGGAGAGACGGCGGGGCAGCAGTGAATCGCTTATTAAGCTCAGGCCCCCTAGCAGCGTCATCGGCACGTCACGTGCAGCTGCCCACCACCAGCCACCACGAGCCACCAGCGTCGAGCCAACATTGAAGGCAATGATAATAATGGTCCAAATGGCGACGGGAAGTCGATGGCGAGGGCACAGGCCGCGTATGACGACACAGATGGTACATAAAGAGGCACTGTCGCGCCTTGCTCGGCCTAGCGCGGGATCTCTTCACTCGTCTGGCACGGGACATCTGGAGGTTGTGCTGTCACCGCTTGCATCGCAATTCCCCACAGTCCCAAATCTCCGCCTCTTCACTCCCCGTCCGCCTGTATTTGTAACCCTAATAACGTCCCGATGATCGCACCGTGAATGTGTCTGCACAGCCCACTCGCTCCTTTGCCCTAAGCGCGTCCTCGGTGTTGTCCCAGGCGCCCCAAGGTACCTACCCGTCCCACCCCCCCTACATGCGTATCTTCGAAGGTACGTGCTTTATTCTGACTGCGCCGTGCCCCGCAGGCCATCGCCGTTCCGCCTTCACAGATGCGAGAGCGCACCGACAGCTTCACCCCGCGCATGAGACCCACCAGACCTAAACACTTCCTCCCACCATGTTCTGGCGGTTTGGCGGGTATGCGCAGCTGTCGTCGCTGGACAACATCCTCGACAAGCCCGACGTCACCGTCGAGGAGCTGCTGGACGAATCGGACCTGATCCAGGAACTGAAGCAGCAGAACTCGAAGCTAATCGAGTACCTGCGCGACGACAAGGTGCTCGAGCGCCTGCTGCGCTATGTCATCGCCCCGAAGCCGTCCATACGCTCCCCCGACGAGGACGCGGCTGCCGAATCCACCAAGGCCAAGGAGGGCTTCTTCGGACGCGTCAGGCCGCGCTCGACGTCGGTGCGCTCCGAGTCGGGCGACGGCGAGGAGACCAAGGAAGAGAAGCAGCGCATTAAATATGCCTACGTCTCGTGCGAGATCCTGTCCTCGGAAGTCTGGTCCATCTCGGAGGCGCTGCTGGAGAACCAGGAGAGTCTGCGCCAGTTCTGGAACTACATCAAGCAGCCCGCCCCGCTGGACCCCGTGCAGGCCGGCTACTTCTCCAAAGTCAATGAGTCGCTGCTGGACCGCAAGATGGAGGAGATGCTCGACTTCTTCAAGTCCATCCCCAATGTGGTTTCCGACATCATGCAGCACGTCGACTGCCCCATGATCATGGATCTGCTCCTGAAGATGATCAGCCTGGAGAAGAGCGAGGGTGGCCAGGGCATTGTCGATGTGGGTCTCTAACCGTACTCTCCAAACCTGCCGCTAATAATGTCAGTGGCTGCAATCGCAGAATCTCATCCCCCAGCTGCTATCGTATCTCGCCCCCGACCAGCCGTCGTACCACCAGACCTCTGCCGGCGACTTCCTCAAAGCCATCATCACCATTTCCGCCAACGCCACGACCCAAGACACACAGGTCATCGGCCCGAACGAGCTCACTCGTCAGCTAGTCTCAGAACCATGCATCAAGCAAATGATCGAGTACATGCTGCACGGAGGCAACCCGCTCACTGTCAGCGTCGGCATCATCATCGAGGTCATCCGGAAGAACAACTCCGACTACGATTTGGAGAACCAAGTTGGGCCGGTACCCAAGACTACAGATCCGATATACCTGGGCACCCTCCTGCGCCAATTCGCCGAGCACATCCCTAAATTCATGGAGCTCGTCCACAGCCCCAGGCAGACCGTGTCTCACAAAGATGGTTCCACTACTTCGCGGAAGAGAGAACTCAAGACAGCATTCGGCGAGAAGATCGAGCCGCTTGGCTTTGACCGCTTCAAGACTTGCGAGCTCATGGCCGAGCTTCTACACTGCAGCAACATGGCCCTGTTGAATGAGCGCGGGAGCGAGGCCGAAGTTAAGCGGAGAGACTCTGAACGAGACCGTCTAAAAGCCGAGGGCAAACTCACCGCGAAGGAGGCAGCTGGCGACTTTGGCACCAGTGTCGACAGCCATGGCTTCCATCATGCCCGGGCGCCATCCAGTGAGGCGCCGGAGGAGGTCAGACGATTAGAGATACAGAACAACTCCGAAGACGACTTCGAAAAGGTCACTGCATCTGAAGCAGTATCAGAGGACTCGAAACTTGAAGCCGAGAAGGAACAGGTCGGCGCACCCTTGGAGCCATCACCCAAGGCAGAGCCAAAAGAGTCGCCGGCCGAGAAGGGCGATGGCGAGTTTGTAGATGAGCCTCTATCTCCGGCAAAGGATACATCGTCTCCAGCAAAGGATGCGCCATCTCCAGCAGCTCCTACACCAGGAAAGGTCGAAGACGATGCAGAGTCGCCGACTTCTGCAGGCTTATCCGCCAAGGTTGGAGGACTGGGCCTTGACACCGATACTGTCATGACTGAAGGCGACAATGCCAACGAGCCTGTCGCTGAAGAAAAACACACACCTCCATCTCTGTTGACGCAGCAACTCAACAAGACAGAGGGCGCTGCCGATGCTCCACCACTATCACCCCATCCGGAAGATAAACCGGCACCATTGTTCTCCAGCAAGCCGCGCGACACAGGCGATGCGGAGACACCCAAAGCAGATTCTGCGCGCTTCACTGGCGGTGTTACTGACAGCGAGGGATCCGAAGTCACTCCTATCGACGAGAGCAGTAGTGTACGATCGGTGTTGTTTGGCGGTGTTGAAGGCCAGTTTGGCCCACAGTATGAAGTCGATATGGATGGCTCGCCTGTTGTGGGTGATCTTCTGAAGATGCAATTCGTCGAGCACAAGGTTGTGCCGACCATCCTAGTATGTCGCACCGCACAATCATCGTATGTCATCTAACATTCTAGGACTTCTTTTTCCGCTTCCCGTGGAACAACTTTCTCCACAACGTTGTGTACGACGTCGTCCAACAAGTGTTTAATGGACAGATGGAACGCGGCTACAACCGTAGCTTAGCGATTGATCTTTTCGAGACTGGCCGTATCACTGAGCGGATCATCGAAGGCCAGCAGGCGAGCGATAAGGCTCAAGCGGAGACGCATATGCGCCTTGGCTATATGGGACACCTCACCCTTATTGCAGAGGAGGTGCTCAAATTTACCGAAAGGCATCCGGCAGAACTCCTGTCGAGATCTGTGCTGGAGAAGGTCATGAACGCAGCATGGATAGAATACGTCGAACAGACGCTAGCAGAGACAAGAGAACGCGACAATGCCATCCTTGGCGGCGTTCGCCCTGATATGAGTGTAGGTCCCAGGCAGGCAGTCTTGAATGCCGTCAATGCAGCATCGGGCTTCAACGCCGACAGCGACTCGTCGCTTGCCAACGCCAACAGCGGCAGCATCGCCCTCGACAGCATGGAACTCACGAACCCCGATTCAGGTGGCGGATACACCTTCAGCGGCGGCAGCCTCCTGAGCGGGTTCACTAACTCATCGGACGAGGAAGATGAGGAAATGGACGAAGGCGACGGCGAAAGAGAGCGGCAGACTCCAGTGAGTGACTCGGAACAAGTGGGTGAACTCTCATTTGAAGATGTTGAGATGGACTACCGATAATCCCGCACGATCCCGACACTTAACACTGTCACCGCGCGTTGGTGCGTTTTTCTATCTCTCATTACCAATATCTTTTTGGAGGATGTTGTTTTTGATCGATTGTTCATGTATAGAGCGCATCTTGTATCGGCATGCCGGGGCACTTTCTTCACCTTTATTGTACATACATCCGCATCCTACCTCTTCGGGTGTATGTCATCTGTAGGAATACGCTATTGTGGGAGTTTGGATGCCGACACTCTCTTACCTTCTTCTCTTTTTTGATCTGTCCATCTACGATGAAAGCCCGCCCCGGCTGCCCTTGCGACGATAAACCCCCCTTCCCTTTCCTTTCTTTGCCTCGCTACCGTCTCGCATCTCAAGTTCTATCCTTCAACCAAGATGGCCCATTGCTAACCAACGTTTCACAGTCCTCATCAGCCGTCCCCCCACCGCTACAAATCGCACCCTCACGCGCACGACGCCAATTCGCCATGCGTCTTGCGCAACGAAAAGCACAGCTCGAGTCTACGAGAGACCAGGAAGATGACGTGGAAGGTGATGAGGAGACCCAGGAACGGGAGGTGAAGGAGGGCCATGAGCGGTTTGCAAGGATGTTCGAGGGGATTGAGGACAGTAGTAGTGAGAGTGACACGGATGAGGGTGCCGCGGATGGCGTAGGCCTAGTCAGTGGGAAAGGAAAGGAGGATGAGGGCGAGGGGAAGGCAGAGGGTGGGGTGGTTGTTGTGTGAGCGGAATGGTTGGTTTGGGAAGTATGGGTCGACCCTTTTTGCGTGTGGAAGGAGCGAGTAAATGATGATGGATGGCCGATGTTTGTAATGCTACGCAGGAATGGGGTTGGATAACTTTACGATACCATGGATACGGAGATACGACATGCGAGACATAATGTGATATACTTTTTAAATGCTTCGCTCCCTTCATCGCCGTTCAAACACTGCTAGTGCGTTGGGCAATAGTGAATCAGCCAGCTGTCACCACTTACGTCATTTTGATCAACCACAGCACCAACAACTCGTCTGACAATCTACGCGACGAGATGCTCCTTCCGTTCACGTCTATGAATGGTCCTGAACCTTGCAAAACAAGATTCTACATCGTGAACCCTGTCACTATCCCTGTGCTTTCACGTCCATTAGTTCAACGCTAGATCTATTCTAGTGCTGCTCTTCAACCATTGCGTAAAGTTAGAGTGACCGCTCGTCAATTCTCGCATTCTTTTGACATGAGTTAGCGCTTGAAACAACGAAATAAAAATACCGCTGCCACTTGCGTTATCTTAATGACAAGCTGACGCTTCCGGCATCCATCTAGATTGCCTTTGAGAAGGTGGCATCCACCATCTATGTCCAGATGGAGCATAAAAAAAATCCACTCTAGAAAAAGAGAGTATAAAAAATGCAAAAAATGAATTCCGACACCGGGAATCGAACCCGGGCCTTGCCGGCACTACTGTGAAGTGACTCTCAGATGAGAGCGGCAAATCCTAGCCACTAGACCATATCGGATGTTGTTCTTATTGATGAGGTTTTAATTAAAAAGCTGTTACTTATCCTTCAGATTTAACGGAGACTTGACGGAACTTCAAGCTTAGGGGCTTCCTACCAAAAAAGTTTGCTCAAGATTTGTCGATAGTGAAGTTTAGGGTAAGGCGGGACTGAAGTGGGGTCTAGTAGATAATGACTTGGGATCCGCACATCAAAGGCTACACTACGGTCACACGGCTGGAGGGACATTGGAGATACGATCAGGCTGCCGACTCGTTCAGATTCTCTCATTACCTACGAAGGCGACAGTCAGACAATCAAGTTATCCTGGTTCTGAAACTGATTTGAGCGAAACATGAAAATCGCACAGTAGCAACGTTTTCTTTTTCGGCATGCCAGATTATATTTCTCCAAGTGCGGAGTTGTGACTCTTCCCCGACATCGCTGCCCCACTAGTAAACCGAGCTCGGATTCTCAAGCTCCACCATTTTCATCGCCATGTAAATCATCCACAACACACACAATGGCGTCTAGGAAACCAGTATTCGATTTGTCGAAATGCGCACGACCTAATATACTCGCATTGGAGCCATACCGGTGCGCACGAGAGTAAGAGCGCCCGACAAAGCAAATGACGCGCAAATGTGTACTAAAGCAAGCCTGATAGTGACTACAAAGACGATGGCACCAACATACTACTCGATGCGAATGAGAATGCGAATGGTCCAGGTCTCGCTTTGAGCGCGGACGGAAAGCTCTCAAATGCGGCTACTAATGGCGACGCGTCCGCGCCTGCTGTCGAGATAGACCTGCTCGGTCTCAATCGTTACCCAGACCCGTACGTCCTTGATAACCTCTACAGACTTTGAACTGGGACCATGAACTTGAAGCTGACCGAGAAAAGTCACCAACTAGACCTCAAGCAAGATCTTTGCAATCTTCGCAACACGCACGTTCACACCACCAAGACCCTCACACCCGAACACATCTTCGTAGGTGTCGGCTCCGACGAAGCCATCGATGCCCTCCTCCGTGCCTTCTGCGTCCCCGGTCGCGACAAGATTCTCGTCTGCCCGCCCACATACGGAATGTACAGCGTCTCGGCGCAGGTCAACGATGTCGCACTCGTCAAAGTACCGCTACAAACACCCGGCTTTCACCTCGACGTACCCGCCATAAAGGAAGCACTGTCAAAAGATCCGAGTATTAAGATGGCATATGTCTGCTCGCCAGGGAACCCGACAGGACAGGTGCTGAGGAAGGAGGATGTACGGGCGTTGCTAGAGCACGAGAGCTGGAACGGGGTTGTGGTGTTGGATGAGGCATATATTGACTTTGCACCCGAGGGGTCAAGTCTGGCAGAATGGGTCACCGAGTGGCCTAATCTGGTGGTGATGCAGACGCTCTCCAAGGCATTCGGACTCGCTGGTATACGGTTAGGCGCAGCGTTTGCGGACACTGCGATCGCGAGGATATTGAACAACCAAAAGGCACCGTACAACATACCGAACCCGACGAGCCAAATTGCACGAGCAGCGCTGAGCCCGAAACATTTGAAGGTGATGGAGAAGAACAAGGATCTCATAGTGCGACAAAGGAATCGGTTGATCAAGGAGCTGCCAAAGATTCCCGGAGTCGGAAGTCTGATTGGCGGGGAAGAGTCGAATTTCCTGCTCTATGAGATGTTGGATGCGCCGGCAGACCAAGGGGGAAAGCCCTCAAACGAGACTGCATTGGCTGTATATGAGGGTCTTGCTGAGGAGAAGGGCGTCGTAGTTCGTTTTCGAGGTAAAGAGCATGGATGTCTGGGTTGTCTGCGAATAACGGTAGGCACTGAGAAAGAGGTCGACAGATTTCTGGAAGAGATCAAGACGGTGTTAGAAGATGTCTTCCGGAAAACGGGAAAGTTGGGAGGCAAGGACGAGGAGAAGAGAGAGAAGGAAGCTAATTCCGTAGTCGCGTAAAGCAGCCATCAAATACCGATGAAGATGACAATAGGAGGCTAGATGGCATCCACAATAGCTACTGCATGCTTTAGAGCAGGTCTGGAATTGAATTGTCAAGACCCTCTTTCACCTCATCTTAGAGCCGTAATCCATATCCTGTACAAGCTTCTACGTAAGAGCTCAACCGCGGCGTAGTGGCAGTGCATCAATATCCATTTAAGAGTCATTTCAAGTGAGGCGCAGCTCACGTGGCCTGATGAGTCAGTCATACATTTCATGGCAGTGAAAAGATAGGTTGAAAAGCAATATTGACTCTCTCGAAAACACCTACTTATACACGAAAGAGAACCTACTAGATGCTATAACCTGTCTAGATTCTCTATCACCTACAAAGCTCAACGATAACAACCGAATCAACCAACTATATGGCCTCAAAACAAGCGATGACCCTCGGCGATCGTATGAAGCAGTACGAAGCTTCGTTCGACTACACTCTCCCACCATCCTCTCCAGTCATCCTCCGCTTGGATGGGCACACGTTCTCACGCTTCACCGCACCTTTCTGTCGGCCCTTCGACCAGCGTATACACGATGCCATGATAGCGACATGCTCCGACCTGCTCACGTACTTCCCACAAGCCACTGTAGCATACACGCAGTCCGACGAAATAACTCTGGTCTTTCCCGCCGGCGTGCAAAGCTTCAATGAGCGGGTGCAGAAACTAAGCTCGCTGGCAGCAAGCTACTGCTCCGTACGCTTCAACGCCCATCTCGCCGCTTTCCTGGCAGCGAACCCAGACCCAAAGGTCAAGCCCGCCGCGTACAACAAATTAGGCACTGCGCACTTTGATGCACGGTTCTTCACGGTACCGTCAATAGAGGAAGCGCTGAATTGTCTCCTATGGCGCTGTCGTGGTGATGCGATGAGGAATGCGGTCAATGGGTTTGCGCGAACACTGTATTCGGATAAGCAGCTACATAAGAAAACCGTGAAAGAGGTATTGGAGATGCTGGAAAAAGAGAAGGGTGTCAAGTTTGAAGATGCGGTGCCCAAGTGGGCTGTGGAGGGGAGTTTGATGAAGAGGGAACAGTTTGAACATGAGGGTGTGAATCTGAAGACTGGAGAGAGGGAGGCCACGACGCGGACCCGGACCAGAGTAGAGGATAGAGGGGTGACAACCTTCTCAGAGGAAGGTTTAAGGCTAGTGAATGAGAAGTATTGGTAAGAGATGATTATGAGGTACATGCAGTCATGAACAATATGAAACTCTCATTTGAGCATCTCCCAACAGTCGACAGTGCCGGTGGTGCTATGACGCTCCGCGGTTTAACAAATGCTAAGAAATAGATCAAAAGCCCTAACGGCGTCATCTCGCAGACGTATTCGTTAGTCAGTCTCTACGAAACGCCTCTCGAGCTGTTCGCTACACTATTGACGATAAGTTTTCAACAATCAACTTACGCCACCACAGCCATCGGCGGCAACCTCCCTCACAATCTAACGACTTTGGCTTAAGACGCTAGTTCCACCTTGTCCAACACGACTCACACACACCCGGAATCGCATGTGTACAATACTCATTGGGCATGGTTCTCTATCCTCTTGGTTGCTTCGGTTATCCTACAGATCGCAGCGTACACTGGACTTTCCTTGAAATATTGGACCGCTGTGCCTGATATGATCAGGTATGCTTCGAGCATGGCGTTATTGAATCTATATGTGCTAGTACCGACTAGGAGAACGGTATTACATGGTTTGGAGAGAACGGCGTTGTTACAAGACTTGCCAGTTATGATTGGCGATGTTTGTGCAGGTGAGACAGTGGGTGCGATTACTTTCGCGAAGGCAGATGAAGAGAGAGCGAGTAAGTTGGGGCGCAAAAGGATGTGTGTTCGACTGGAGATGTAATAGTATCGACAAGAGCAGTTCACAGGAACTTGGCTCAGCGGCACATAGAAAGAGACGAAGAGAATTAAGGGTTCCTTTTGTATCTTTGGGCAATGGGCAGGGAAAAGGACCAAAAGTGATGGTCGTAACCTGACAGGGGTCGAAGCGAAAAAAGAGTCCGATCGGAAAGCAACATTTAAAAGCAAGCACAGTAAAGTTTCTATGGAAGATAGAAGAATCTTGTGTCTACTGGCCAGAAGGAATTGTGAACAACGAAGGGTGAAAGGATTCAAGTCGTGCTAGCACTAGCTGAGTAAGGATCCTAGCGGCAGACGGAAAGACACGGCATGGTTTTCATTCCACAGGCGTCATAGACATAGGTGGTACAGCAGCGGCGCCATAAAGCTTCTCATCGCCCATGGCTTCCTCGCGACCCCCTCTATCTTTTCAAATGCTTCTTGTCTTTAACGTTTATATTCGTGATTATGGATGGAAGTACATTGAATCGCATTGTCCCCAACAACGACCCTGCGTTAACAGTGTCGTCGAGCCAGCGTGCCGCCAATAACCGATCAAGATCGAATGGTAAAGTGAAACAAAGATTGAACAACGCTTCCGGTGATTCACAATCGACTGAACCACCTGCGAAGCTCACAAAATACGACGTAAGATGATTATGCAGCTATATATTTCTGTCGCTAATGTTTGAAGGTTGGCTGGCGACGCGTTGTGAGGAATTTTTCTCCGTCATGGTTCAGCGTCACTATGGGAACAGGAATTGTCTCTCTCCTCTTCATCACGATCCCTTTCAAGGCCGACTGGCTTTATTGGCTTGCCGTAATCTTCTTCGCTCTGAACACTATCCTCTTTTTCTCGGCTTTCACGGTCTCGCTCCTACGATACACTCTCTATCCGGAGATATGGCTCGTCATGATAGCTGATAGTACCAACTCACTCTTCCTCGGAACCATTCCAATGGGCTTTGCAACGTTAATCGAGGCCTGGGTAGTCCTTTGCATTCCATATTGGGGACCATGGGCTGTAACATTCGCATGGGTTCTTTGGATCATCGACAGTGTGGTCGCAGTTGCTGTTACAATCTCATCGACGATCCTGTTGATATCCTCATCTCACCAGCAAGCATTGCATCGGATCACGGCAGCCCAACTTCTTCCAATAGCCGCCACTATCGTTGCCTCCGGCACTGGAGCTAAACTTGCTAGGACCTTTCCGAATCCAGAAGATGCCCTTGGAACCCTCATTGCCTCTTATATAATGTGGGGAATGTCGACTCCGCTAGCGATGACGGTACTCGTTATGTACTACCAACGTTTAGCTCTGCATAAGCTTCCACCTCGCGAAATTGTCGTTTCCTCATTTCTTCCACTCGGGCCTCTTGGAATGGGTGGCTATACCATCATGTACTTGGGAAGTGTGGCCAAGACGGTTTTTCCGCAAACAAAGTTTTTCCACGAACTTGGGATAGCTGGCGACATCTTCTACATCATTGGAATCTTCATTGCGCTTATCATGTGGTCATATGGTCTTATTTGGCTATGCTTCGCCCTTGCCACAATATACTACTCTCGACCATTCCCCTTCAACATGGGCTGGTGGGGCTTTACATTTCCGCTTGGCGTATTTGCCGTTAGCACGATCGAATTCGGAGTTCAAATGTCGAGTCTCTTTTTCAAGGTCCTTGGGACGGTATTCAGTCTGGCAGTCATCTTGCTGTGGTGTGTCGTTGCGACCGGGACTGTAAAGGGGGCGATCGATGGACGACTTTTTCACGCGCCCTGCCTAGCCAACCTGCCAAAGAAAGGAAATGAAGAGGAGCATGTAGAGGAGAATGGCATGTCGCGTCCAGGTTAGATCGATGGTTAAATAATAAATTTATGTCGACAAAGTGATATCAATACAAGAATCCATCCAGCGAAACAGCGTCATGGTTTCGTGGAACGCCCAGACCGGCCGCAGCGATGGATATCCCGGGCACAACGGCTTTCATCCTACTCAAAGACATGCCCAGACGAACAGTTAAGCGGCGGCATCGCATTGTTCTAAAGATTTAGTCAGTATTTATATCTCTTGGACAAGTTACTGTTAAACTTACGTTTCTGATCCTGGCAATCGGCACCTTCAAAGTCTGCCTGTCCGCCATTCACCAAGTTCATGCATGCGTTGTTTTGCTGGTCGCAAGACCGTTGTAGCGCAGCAGCGACATTGACGAAAGTATCGCCCTTGACAGCGAAAGGACGGTCCGCGTTGCCGGAGTCAAGGACGGGTGTGGCTGAGACGCCTCCGAGCGCACCAGTGAAGGTCTGGGAGTTGGCCTGGCGAGGGAGCACGGCGGCTTGAGCGAGGGCGACCGTAGCGACCATGGCGAAAACAGTGGAGCACTTCATCGTGAAAAAAAAGTCGGGTTGGTATTTGTCAAAAGAAACAAATGTAATGGAATATCGTAATGGGTATCAAGAAAATAATACTGCGAACTAGCGCAAGTAGAGAACGACTGAAATGAAAGGAAGTGGTTGCTGGAAAGACTGTATTGAATATTTGGAACCTGCGGTGTCCACGACCTCATATATATACACCCGCTCCATCACAACCAAATGATCCTCAGGTGAATAGGCAATGCAGACACTGTCGCACATCGTGAACGCAAGCCAATTCCTGCCTTGAGGTTGCCTGAAGGCTCCTGAAACGGTAAGCGTGCGAGAGTCGCCTCATGTACTTCTACTCGCTCTATGCGGCAAAAGAAGAACCAACGAAGAAGGAAAGAGTGGGAATTGTGTTTGGCTAAGCATGTATGAATCGTCGGCAGATGACAGGCTGTGATCTCCCTGTATTTCGGGTGGAGGCCTTGCGTGTGTGCGGCATGGCGGTGGGTGAAGCAGATGGCTTTGGCACCGGAAGATGAAGCATTAGTTGGCGTGATTAAGATGTTCTAGATATCGAGGGGCTGAGAGATGAAGTGTGGTGACATGATGGTGGCGAGCACGCGAGGTCCAAATGAAAGCTGTTGTGGTTATGTAAGAACGTGGTTATGTAAGGACGAGACATCTTTGTATACCAGTGCACACCAAGATAGCGCGACTTCTACATAAGTGCCACTTTTATGCAACGAACAACATTTTTCTTCTTCTGAAACTTTGAAAATGGAGTTTGAACGAAGAATTGTTCATTTCACAAGGTAGATTGTGTCAACTAGCGCCTTGGCAGATACCGGTTGGGATGAACATCTTGCGACCTTCTTTCGTTCATCGTTTTAATTAATCTTGCCTATCTCTAGCCTCTGTTGCTATACACATGACTTGCCATATTTTATGCAATTCATCTACGATTAACACGTCGACATCTTCTTCTCTTCGGCCAAGATCTTCAAATACCATTCGTTGTCCAGGATGACTTTGCCCTTGTCGTCCGGTGTTGGCATCAATGGCCGTCGCAAGCCTTTCCCATATTTGAACAGATGATTGAGGATGAACTTCATGCCTGAGAAGCCGATTTTCTGGGCGACTCCGTCGACTTGAGCAACGAGATTTTGCAGACGACGCGCTTCTAAATAGTCGTCGGATCCAGGAACCGGAAGCGAGGAAGCCAAATCCCACAACCGCACGCACGTTCTCTGTTCAAAGTCAGCTATCCAAGATGGCAACACTTTCGAAGAAAAATCATACCGGGGCAAAATTCGGTAGTCCAGAGATCGCACCAGCAGCACCGCTCGCAACGCTGGGCATCAAGATATCGATATAGCCATCGATGACTTGAAAGTAGCTCCAAGCGCTGTCCCCACCCACACTCCATTTGCGAGGGTACCTGGTTTGGAAGTCAAGGTCATCGACCTCTGCCGTAATTCTCGTGATTTTTCCGACAGACGCACAAGTCAACTTTGCACCCACTACGTTCGGACTCGCTTTCACGATGTCTATTATAATATCACTGTCGAGGTCAATTCCACCACTCACGCCGGGGAAGTTGTAGACGATAATGGGAATTGGACTGGCTTCTGCGATGTCTACGAAGAAACGCTTGAGTGATTCCGGATTTGAGCGCAGAGTCGAAGCATAGTAGCCTGGTGGAATGACCATGACGAAGTCCGCACCTGCTTCGGCAGCTTCTTTCGCCAAGACGATCGATTCGCGTGTCGAAGGCGCTCCGGCACCGGCAACGATAGGAACTTTGGACAAACCACAAGAGTCTAGCGTAGATCGAGTGACTTTGATCAGAGTTACTCGCTCCTCGTGTGTCTTCGATTGTCAGCATAGACATCGGATCACTCAAGACGAGGCGTACTAAATGCGCCGCTTCACCAGCACTTCCGGCCGTAACAGGTATGGTCCCAGCTTCGGTAACATATTTGACATGAGCTTGAAATGAGGCAATGTCGAGGTCCTCGTTGTCGTCAAAGAAGGTGGGTAAAGGTGTGTAGATACCTCTTGGCAATGGTCGGGACATGACGAAGGTTCTTTGTATAATGGCATGTAAAGATTCTGGCAACACTTCCCAAGGATTTTGGCGACAAACAATTTAGGGTACTTGACCTAGTACTGTATAGGAAGTAGGAAGGCCAGTAGAAGATACTGCGGGCAATGGTCTGTCTTTAAAAACTTTGGACCTTATCCGCCGATGCCTCCGAACAACGGGATCGGGATCTCCGCTATCTGGAAATGTCCTTAGTCACAATTATTCTACATGAATGCTCCACAGATAGAGCTACCGTGCCCAAAGCAACGAGTGAGAATTTGGCGACACGTAGCTCTAACGATTCTTGATCATTGAGCTCTCGGTACTGTCCTTGAAACCGTCCACACTTTTGACAGGGCAGGATCACTTCTCGAAGACACAAAACCAGCAATCACTTCTCTTGGCCAGTAACTCGTTAGAAACATCTGAGTGACCACTCCAAGTTATACAATCTAACCCAAATCTACAAGGTGAACCGAAACAATGGCGAGTTTTCGCCCATTTCTGCCAGTTGAGCCGGACTATGGGTTGTCTGAATCTCAGCAGTATCCAGCTTGCTCCGTCTCAAATTCTCTCTTCGCATCAAGTACCAATGGATTGAAGCTGGAAACATTGCGCCGATGGCTGTGGCTCCTACAGAGAAACCGAATCCGAGAGGGTAGACGGGTGCCTGTTCAGCGATATAGATGTTCGCACCGATTGAGCCTCCGCCAACACTACCAAACAACATGAGGATACCAATGGCCGATGCACGCTTCGAAGGGTTAGGTACGTTTACAGACGTCCATGCACCAACTATAGGCGCCTGTGCAGAGTATCCTGCGGCCGCCAGAAAGATTGCGAAGTAGGATACCCCAGAGAGATGGACGTGGTGGACTGTTATCCAGAGGATAATGATACCCACCAAGCCGAGGCTATAGCTCGTCATGATAGCTACGAATCTCTTCTGGTATCGATCACTCGCCCATCCAACGAAGACGCAGACGACCGTTGCGAAGACATACGGTGGAGTCGTCATCGCTTGCGCCTTGACGGCCGAATAACCAAGGTTCTTGACCATTGTCGGGAGAGTGTAAGAGAGCGAATAGGTGGGAACGCTGCCTCCCCACCAGAACATCATGCACATAAACCAAGTCTTGCGGTCTTTTGCTGCTGCAATCACATCGGACCAGCGGAACTCGTACGTTGGTGCATCGGGTCCGTTGGCGTACTTGACGCGTAACTGGGCATACTCCAGCTGTCGTTTGGTGAGCCATTTCGACTTTTTCCCTTCGTACTGGTGCGGGAATTGGCTACTTGATCAGCCAACGTTCTGTCCACTCTTGGTCTACGAACTTACGGGAGGAAGAAGAAGCAAGCCAAGCCAGCTGCTACAGTGATGGTACCCTCAATAAGAAAGAGCCACCTCCATGCTCGCCATCCGTGCACACCATCGAGGTTACCGACGCCATACGCTATCACTCCACCAAACGCCCCAGCAGCCGTATTCGCTCCATAGAAGATGGCCATCCTCGTTGCGAGTTCAGCAGGGGTGTACCACATGCTTAGGATAAAATAAGAACCAGGGTATAATCCTGCCTCTGTCATTCCCATGAACAAGCGGATTGCTACAAACCCACCATAGCTCTTTACTTGACAAGTAAGAGTTGTGATGATACCCCAGCCGCAAACGATGAAGGGAAACCACAATTTCGGGCCCAGACGGCGCAGCGCAATATTGGAGATGGGTTCGCAGAGACCATACGTGAAAAACAAGTACATTATTGCCAAGTTGAATTGCGTGTTGGTCATTCCGACATCTTCTAGGAAATTGAAAAGTTTAGCGTTCCCAGCATTCGCTTTGTCAAGCGAGCACATCAGATACAGGAATGATAGTACAGGTAAAAGTCTCCAGTCAACTGCAATTGCCGTTAGTAAGATCTTTAGGTAGAGTTTACGCCAGACTTGCGTTTTTGCAGTAATTTCTTCTCAGGCCCTTCAAACTGCTTGTGAAGGATGAGATACCTCTCATATTCGGAATTTCTCTGTGTGGATTCTTGAACACTGACCCTTTCGGACAGTTTGCGCTCAAGGTCTGTGGACGAACCGGATGCTGGTGTTGAAGTCATGTTTTGCGATGAAGCTTATAGTGCTTCTTAGAGGGTCGCTTCAGAAATTCGATGCAGTCGCCATTTTAAGGGCTCGAGATCCCATTATATGCGAAAGTCTTACCAGATTAAAGTCTTACAAGATTACGGGTTGATCACTCAGCCTATCCTAGATAACATTCGTCCCGAGCCTCGCGTGACTGAGATAGGCGGCTATAACGGGGATGATAAAGCGACAACTAGCCACACACTGGGTGGTTAGCTAGCAGGAACATCTCCATTACTGCCGCGAGTTATCGAGGTCACTTCTAATGTGGAGAAAGGTGAAGAAGGCGCGCGAGTCAAGGATCGTCTTATCTCTCTCGCCGAAGCTAAGATCCTGGTTCGGCTCTGGATTGGTTAACATCACCGAAGTATGCGAGTTCGACCACCTATGTTGAACATCTGCCGTTCATGTCCGTCTCCGAATCGCCGGAATCATCGCTCTATGGGCTTCGCTGAGGTGCCACCGATGACGCCGAGGAGGGTATGCGTCCCCTCTCCATGGCAGATGATCCGCCGAAGCACCAATCACCTTAGTGACTCGGCGTGCTGGCGTCAGCTTTGATCTGTGGCATCTTTAACTTATGCACTTGCTGCACTTTTGAAGGACCTTTATAGACCTGTCTTGGACAACAGAGTTGGCGCACGCTTCAAATCAGCCCCATCATGGCGCCAGGACTCACAGAAGCTCCAACCTCAACAAGTGTAGATGAGCCTTTGACTTCAAAGCTCATCAAACGCCAAAAGAACGAAGATGGCTCACCTCTCTATCCCGACTACATGCGTAAGTTTGTAATTCACACTCCGCAAAGGCAACACCTCGCTAAATTCTGTCATCTTAAAGCTTTCTACGATCCCCTGGAAAAAGTCGAAGACATTGGCGAGTTCGAGCACTTCGACGCAGGACATCGCGCCGACCCCAAACTTCCTAATCTACTAGCCAATGCTACCAAGGTTGCCGATTTGTCCCCACATGTTGGCACTGAAATTGAGGGCGTTCAGCTATCACGGCTCTCCGAAGCTGGTCTCGATGAATTGGCGCTTCTTACTGCCAAGAGGGGAGCATTAGTGTTCCGCAATCAAGACTTCAGTGATATCGGATTTAAGGCCCAGAAGAAGATTGTAGGACACTTTGGACCTCTTCATATTCATGGTTGGGCACCGCATCCCGCAGCTGGCTCCGAAGCGCACATGATCATCTATGACCACAAGGAGTAAGTTACACATGTGTCCTCTTGATGTGCTTTTGCTAACTTCAACTAGAGATCTTCGTGTTCGCCGCTCGTGGAAGGGTCGTTCGCCTGTTCAGTGGCACACTGATCAATCACCTGAGCCTCAACCGCCAGGGACAACCTTCATTTGTATGCTCGAATCGCCGGCATCAGCAGGTGGTGACACGCTTGTTTCATCCTCCGTTGCGGCTTTCAATGCACTTTCGCCACGCTTCAGGAAGAGGCTTGAAGGCTTGACTGCCATCCATTCCAACAATGATGGTGTCAGTCAGGAGCTGAAGAACGGCGATGGTGCGGTCATGAGACGTGCACATCTTGTTCAAGAGCACCCCGTCGTCATCCTGCACCCTGTGACTAAAGAGAAAGCGCTATATGTCAACCCGGTGTACACCAAACGCATTGTTGGATTCGACCAGGAGGAATCAGATTATCTCCTGGGGTTTCTGTTCGATCACATTGCAAAAAGACAGGACTTGCAGTGTCGTGTGAGGTATGAAACAGGAACGGTACTCGTGTGGGATCAGAGAGTTACAAACCATAGCCAAACTCTAGACTACCCAGCGGGTGACCGGAGGCATGCCTTCAGACTTACACCTCTCGCGAATAAACCTATTCCAAGTCTGGTGGAAGAAGATGACGGGGAGTGCGCGGAGGACTTCGCTCGAGTTTCATTGGGCCTTTGCTGAACCTTCATATATCGCTACTTTAATTATGTATTTACATGGAAAAATCTTGAATCTTTGGGGAGAAGTCGGCCTGTAATGATAATGACCTAATATGGCGGTTTCATGATAGGCTGCTCTGCTTATCTTTAGCTTGGTGATCCACTTCGGAATCTCGGGATGAATCGTGAACCCTCGATGACCCGTTCCCAATTCCGCTTCATTATTTACCTACCATTTTAACAATGGAGCACAAAATGAACATGCTTTCTCCGCAAATACCTGTGTCCAATAAAAGGAGACGTGCCAACCACTCCCAATCCAGTACAGTAACCATACCAGATCGTCTTCCAGCTCGTTCGTGACACTGATGCCTGCGTACAGATCGAACAGCGTGCGCGACCTGCCACCAACGAAAAGTAAAATGCGACGGTAAGAGAGAGCTTCCAAAGTGCATATCAAACATATACTGATATATTGCGTCATCATAAAGCGCAGACTGTAGGCTTCCCTTGTACCAATTGCCGTAAACACTCACGCTCGGATTGTGTTTGGCATCAGAAGAGGAAGCGCCTACCGATCAGATCACCACACAACCCAGTTCCCATCAGACAAGCTTCGCTAGAGACCTCCAACGCCCAAATCATTGATACCATCGATAACGTAGAGCAGAGCGATAATGCTCTGTTGGAGTCTGCCTTCACATCGGGTGAAGACGGAACACAGGGTTGTAAGCGACATCTAGTTGAATTCATCGATCAAGAAGACTTGAGTTATAGGCCAATTGACAAGGCTGCAAGGACAACTTATGTCGGTTAGTAGAAGTTCCTCTCCCATAATTCAGCAGTCTTATATTTAGAAAGGTACCGACGTGTCCAACATCAATTTCCTCATCCGCGAATCCGATCAACGCTCCAAGGCCCACCACTTTCCAACTAATCGGATAGACCGTCGATTCACAACCCATGAGCCTGATCGAGTGCCCGTAGAAGCTTTTCAACTCCCCGAAAAGGCCATCGTTGACGATCTACTCCATGCCTATTTTGAGAAGATCAACCCTGGCTTTCCAGTGGTTGATCAAGAAACTTTTATGGGTGAGTGTTTCCTGGGCGCAGTCTAGGCTGCTATTTAGGAGCCTCCGAGGCAGAATCTAAAGTTTAAGATCAAGTACACCACTTTGGATGAACTTTACTGACGCTGCACTCGAAACTTTAGCGCAATACCAAGCTCGAGACCCATCAGACCCCCCTTCACTCCTGCTGCTACACGCCGTGTTGCTTGTCGGTGCTCATGTATCACGGGACCACACAGCTCTGAAACCAGTCTTCTTTCGGCGGGCCAAAATTTTAATTGATTCACGTTTCGAGCGAAATCGCGATGTCATTGTGCAAACTGCATTACTTCTGACATGGTACTCTGATGGGCCGGAAGATGTGGCTGCGAATGCGTGGCATTGGATTGGTTTTGCTTCGAGAGTGGCTATGGGTCTCGGAATGCATAGAGACGCGGAACCTAGTACGTTGGTGGAGCACAACAAGAGGATGTGGAGACGAGTTTGGTGGTTACTTGTGCAATGTGATCTTTTGATTACATTACAATATGGAAGGCCGCTAGCTATGTAAGTAATACGGTAAATTCTCACTCCACCAAACAAACGCTCATATCAGCAGTAACCTCGACGACTGTGACGTACAGGCCCCTAAACCTACAGACTATGCCAACTGTGGCGCAAACACCCAAGTGGACTATGCGATCGCCATGACAGAATTATGTATTCTTCTCTGCAGTGTCTACCGAAAGTGCTTCGGCCCGCAATCGACAAGGATCCGAAGGCAGGATATGCTTGCCGAAGCAGACGAAAAACTTGCTAGATGGTCACTCTTGCTCCCTTCACATCTCCGGCTTCGACCAACACTAATGCTCGATCTCTGGCCCGCCTCACTTCATTTGATCTATAACACCGCACTGATACTGCTTCACAGGCCTCGTCCACAGACCCTGGACCCAGGCTCGCCATCAAGTTTACCAACTTCTAACGATGCTGAAATTTGCTCCGCGGCAGCTGGGGTCATCCAGTCCATCTTTGAATCACTATGTGAACGGCAACATCTTTCGACCCTTTGGGTGTTTAGCGTCACTGCCCTTTTCACTTCGATGATACAGCTTGGTGTTGAGGTTCGCTTCACAAACCCACTTCTGGCGATTGCTGCAGTAAGGCGGTACGACTCCACACTTTATTCGCTGAGACGACTAGCAGAATATTGGCCAAGTGCAGAAAGTATACTGCATTTCTTCGAGCATTCAGAGAGGCTACAAAGACAAAATGTGCATCTCAACCAAGAAACGAGCCGTCCGCATCAACTGCTTGCCTCACCATGTTCAACAGGCCATAATCAGAAAAATAGGACAGAACTGCCTCCGCGGTCGATAATGAGGCATATCCCTCAGGATACGACGTTCGACAGTGCCCCACATCACAGCAGCGTATCTTCGATACGAGGAACGGAGAATACTGGAGTATCGAACGACGACACAACAGACGCAACCAAGGATTGGAGGCAACTATTTCCTTTCACGGATGCGTTCGAGCCCGAAGGTGCGCAGACCACGGCTTTCTTGGAACATTGGAAGGAGTTGTACTGGCAGGAGCCGTTCGATCTAGGGCCTGAGTTCGAAATGTAAAGGCAAGTGCCAAGGGCCAATGAGATGTTTCAGCCCGGTCGTTCGGTACCGTCTCTGAAACATTGTGGGATCGTTGGAATGGTGGCACGTTGATCAACTACTATTGTTTACAACCACAGGCGCCAGGGGAAACTGAGGTGATACCCCAAGCATGCCACCTCCGCAATAGCAACTATAAGGCTTCGAAATGATACGCTGCCAATACTACCATTTTTCATGTCTATATCCTTTGTCCAACAGAACTGTCAGAGCCACCCGCCGTCATTACACCACCAACAATGAAGGTCGTGGAGAGCTTCGGCCTCCGTCACGTGTACGGCTGGGATGTCACTGTGCAACCTTCAGTACCGCCTTGGGACGTTCAAAGTAGTACTTGCGGGTACTTCAAACATGTGTACTTTGACGCAAATAGTATGGTTGTTGTTCCGAGAAGTCGCACACGGAGACTGCACATCGCTCGTTCCGGCCTAGATGTTCGTCTGAAAGCATCCTAGTCCTTCCCTTTACATCGGCGCAGCAGGACCCGTTGATGGGCGAAAAGATTATGTGTTGCTTTTCAATCGCCACGTAGAAGCAGTAATTGGCATCGCGCTGATGCCGAGTGGTCGAACCAAACTTGAGTGTCTCAGGGGTTAGACTACCATGATGAAGAAGTGTGGGGGTACATGCCGTATGTCATTAAAGATGCTCCCGTGTCTGTCCCCACAAGACGAGTTTGAAGGTTGTGGTTTTTTCGCATCTGCTATTCCATTCGTGTCACGTCGAGGAACGGAGTCACCATGACACTTGACGACAATCCCCGCGGCGTCCAAGCCATCGCGATATCGAGTGCTTTCAGTGGCGTCGCTCTCGCCGTCATTCTGATGCGTTTGTATACGCGGTTGTTCATTGTGCATTGCGCTGGGGTAGAAGACTATTTTGTCACTTTTGCTATGGTATGCAATTCAAGTATGGTCTGAGTTTGTGACTTCTGCTGATATTTGCGCAGATGTGCTCTATGGGATTGACCGTCACCATCGCCATACGTCAGTAACAACGCACCAGAGTTGCAGTCTCGAACTGACGTCATGTAGAGGCAATGTGCGGAATGGGTCAACACTTTGCAGAGCTCAAGAGTGACAACATGCAGCATTCTCTAGAAGTGAGTATAACAGTTTGAGAGCCCCACATAGTTTGCAAGCTAACTTAAAGTAATAGGCTTTCTACGCTTCACTGCTCGTCTACAACCTTTCTCTCGGGCTCATAAAGACTTCGATCTTGCTACAGTACCGGCGAGTGTTTACGACTAGACGATTTCAGGTCGTCTGCTGGCTTGTTCTCACCGCCGTCGTAATACATACTACCTGGTCTGTCCTGGGTAGCATTCTTGCATGCCTCCCAGTCCGTGCGTTTTGGACAAAAGAGACGCCGGCGAAGTGTATCGACCAGTTTTCCATGTGTGAGTACAGTATTCAATTGCAACTAGCCCAGAAACTGAACTGATTGTCGATCGGTGTAGGGTTCACCAATGCTGGCATCAACATCACGACCGACTTTATAATTATTCTGCTCCCAATTCCAGTCATCAAGAGTCTGAACCTCGCGAAAAGACAGAAATTGGCACTTATGGGTATCTTTGCTGTGGGTGGCTTGTAAGTTTGCCTTTACTTCCTCCCAGCGATACATGTGGTCAAACACGTGCTTCATATTTTCCTAATTGTACCACCTCGAGGATACAGCTCGAAGAGCTTCAGCCTATGTTGCACACTCCTAATTCGAACACCAAAGTCTCCATTTCACTAACAAAACCACTACGCAGTGTCTGCATAGTCTCCATCCTCCGTCTCCACTCCCTTGTCGCAATCTCCAACTCCACGGACCCAACCTTCGACAATCCGCCCGCGGCAACCTGGTCCTCGGTCGAAACCAACGTCGGGATAATATGTTCCTGTCTGCCCTGTCTCCGCCCTCTCCTAGCTCGCTGCTTCCCTAGCCGCTTCTCTTCGGCGCCAAAGGATGGCGTGAGCAGCATTGCTTCTTTCTTCTCGCGCAGCGTTCTACGGAGACGACGAACAATGCTACTGGATGAGGAAATGTCCGGCGGTGCGAGTGCTATTCGTAGGGCATGTCATGTTGCGAGAGCGGAAAGAGAAGGTAGTATTGTCGTTACCACTGAGGTCCAGGTCAGGATTGATGAGAAGGATGGTATAAGGGATAAAGACGAGAATGGAGTTCTGAAGGATAGGAGGGAGGGTAGTGCTGATTCTTTGTGTATTCTTAGTGGTATGGCTAGGGTGTGATGCTGTTGCAGTATGCGCTTGCGGCTGGTTCCGTGAGGTCAGTCATGTGTAGCGAAAGTATTGAATATGTATGGTAGTGCCACAATGTTGGTATTGATCATTTCTTGCTCCAGCAATGTTCGTGAACCCTAATTACGGTTCTCATGACTAAAATTGTCATGCCAATTTTTATTCGAAGGAATCTAAACTGAAGAGTAACAAAATATCAGATCGTCTAAGTCTAACCTCTCCCTATAAAACTACCCGCCTTCATTAAAGCGCCACAAACAATAGACGGCGCAACAATCATGTCGCTCGCACATACCTTCGCCCCAAATAGGGACATGGGCATTCAAGCAAGTCGCAGAAGAAGGGGGCCAAAACCCCCTGGAGGTTCTAGAACACGAGTAGAGCTTCCACAAAAGACCGAGAAAGAATTGGACATGTCTACAATAGGTCTCCAAGTCGCGCTCCCCGAGCCTTCGCAGTTCAGTTCGGGGGGTTGAAAAGACATCACAGCGCGTAAACCTGTCGGCTAAACAGGCTGACCTATCAGAACCCATCGATTGTGGAAATGGCGCTGTCGTACACAGGGGCATTTACCATGGTATATTCGATAAATGCACCAACCCACATGGCAACCCACATCCCCAAACCGCATGTTCCACTCTCGATCAAGGCAATGTTTCGAAGCTCCATCATGTTCGGGGCATAGCCGGGGGGGTTTAGCGCTGAGGTCAGATGCTCGAAGAACTGTACCTGCGTTTAGTACGAGACATGCAATTTCCGTAGCGATGCCAAGACCGAACCGGGTTGCGGAATTTCCTACCGATGCGCATCAAGGTTTGGGGTGGAGCTGAGTTGTACAATATGTATTGTAGTGGGATGGATGGTCTTGAACCGTGGGTGGGGGCTGTGGCAGATCACCCAGCATCTCGTTCGTCGGGCTGTACGAACGAGCTGTCTGCTAGAAATTCCTTGCGCTTTTGGAGACAGCCTTCATATTCTGTATATCTCAGCTCCTTCTATGTGGCTGATAGGAGAAGTGATTCTATAGCAATGACCCTTGTGCAATGCATTGGCAAGCATGTACGATTACTTCTTTGCTGTATGTGGTCGCGGAGATACGCGTCTAGATTCTGTACTGTAAACTAGCATGCCTCCGACAAACAAGCATCTTGTGCCTGTCAAAATAGGAGAAGCGTATCTGCCATGAACAGCCACTAATCCGTTCATTACCCATGTTAAAAGTTGTAACGTCGTGTTGTACGTGTTGAGAAGGCTACCAACGTCTCTCGATCGATTTTAGTTTTGTGTGCTGGGGAAATGTAGTCTGAAGAAAAAAGTTCACAAGTAGAAAAGGTAGCCCGCCCTACCTCACCAACATGTTTGAAGAGTCGGAGTTTTAGTGCTTATCTCCAGTCTTATTTCCTTCAACGCGGGGAAGTGACGCAGGCGCAACTTGACATGAGACGAAACTAAAAACTGATACTTAAACCAGTGCTTTAGTTGTCGTCGTACCGTCGAACTGTACTAGGCTGGTATAATTCATTCTAGAATCACGCCCATCCGCCATATCACCATGTCCCTTGCGACCAACAAGACTACTCCTCAAATCCTCCTCACAGGCGCCACCGGTTACATCGGCGGCACCATCCTAACCCACCTCCTCGCCTCCCCCTCTCCCGCCCTCCAATCATGCATAATAACTTGTCTTGTCCGCGGCCCCGAACGTGCCTCGCTTCTAACCGCCACATACGGCCCCCGCGTCCGCCCAGTACTCTACGCCGGCCTCGACGACCTATCCACCACCGCCACCCTCGCCTCCAAACACGACATTGTCATCAACACAACCCTCGGCTACCACGCTGCCTCGGCGCAGGCTCTAATCCGCGGGCTCGCGCTACGGAAATGCGACACCAAAAGGGATGTGTGGATGTTGCACACGTCGGGGGCGTCGAATCTGGGCGACCGGGCCGTATCCGGGGCGTGGGAGCACGAGGGGGGTGTGGTGCGGGAGTTCGATGATGCGAGAGATGATGTGTATGCGTTCGAGCGGGCGCGGGAGGCGATACATACGTATGCGCAGCGGGGGACGGAGCTGGGGGTTGTGGATCTGGGGATTGACCTTGGTGTGAAGACGCTGGTGGTGATGAGTCCGACCATTTATGGCGTTGGCACGGGTTTGTTTAATAAGATAAGCATCCAGATCCCAGCGTATATCCGGTGTGTTTTAGAGAATGGGTATGCGGTCGTGGCGGGCGAGGGAAAGGGTATGTGGGATCATGTTCACGTGGAGGATTTGGCCGACTTGTATGGGATCTTGGTGGAAGAGATGCTGAAGGATGGGGGAACAGCACTGCCTAGCGGCAAGAACGGGATATTATTTAGTGCCAATGGAAGGCATTCATGGTTGGAGGTAGCGCAAGAAGCGGTTGATGCTTGCTACGAACAGGGCAAGGCTACCGAGAGGAGGGTCGAGAAGGTCAGCCTCGCGGAAGCTGCACAAAAGTTGTCTTCGTACTTGGGCCAAGTCGATGAGCAGAACGTGGAGATTGGATTGTCAAGTTCGTCCTGCACAGTATCAAGTGTAGCGAGAGACCTAGGATGGAAAGCTACGAGAGGAGACAAGGCGTGGAAACAAGGATTCCGTGACGATCTCAGAATGTTACTGGACAAGGCGTGAAGACAAGGGAGAACTTCGGCGTCGTGTCTACGAAGTAGTCATGTTAACGTCAAGGTAGCTATGAGATTTGGTACTTTTGGTAAAAGATTTCGACACGAGTGAAGTCGGGTTTATAGAGTGGGGTATCATTCTTCGAGCAAATCCATGACTAGTTGGGGAATAATGTCCACTCCCTCAGCCTTGATGGCACTGATAGGTACCGTCTGTACCTTGTGCTTCCAAGCGTTTTTTAGGTTGCTCGGATGCGGTTGCGCGCCTGTTTTCACCCCCTCTAGATAGTGTTGCAGGCTTTGGTAGTTTTGTTGCGTGTCGGGCAAATCTGCCTTCGTTGCGACTACAAACCACGGTTTTGCGGAGATGGGCGTGGTAGGGATGAACGGAAGTGGTTCCAGCGATCGGTCCCAGTCAGACGAGCTTACGATGTCAGGCCCATCGCCTGGAGCGCTACTGTTAGCCGGCCGGTACATGACCGTTCTGCGCTCAGTTTCAGCGTTGAGCTCTTTGCCTCGCATTGACTCGTATTCGGAGACTTCTCTCCAGAGCAGTTTCAGGGCTTGGATTGCGTCACCGGCAGAGAGATCGACGACAAAAGCGAGCACGGCAGCACGCTCTACATGGCGGAGAAAGCCGAGACCAAGGCCCTTATCGAGATGCGCATCCTCAATGAGGCCAGGGACATCCGCGATGGTGAAGTTCTCGCGCAGCTGGCCGTCCCTTCCGCGTTTCGACACCACCGGACGGCCCTTGTGATCGTCTAATACTACAGTTCCGACGTTTGGCTGCAGCGTCGTGAATGCCCAATTCCCGATGCGAGCGCGGCTGTTGCTTAGTGCTCTCAAAAGCGTACTCTTCCCAGCATTAGGTAGACCTACCAGGCCGAGATCGGCCAGAATCTTCAGTTCCAGCTGCAGCGACACCTTCATGCCCACATCGCCCCTCGTGGCCATCTTCGGCCGCGACTGGTCGGCCGTGATAAAATGGGGGTTGCCAAAGCCACCCATGGACCCCGCAGCGAGCAGCATGGGCGTCTCCATATGCTTGTCCAGGTCGAGCCAGACGGGGGGTTGCGGCTGGAGGGCGGCCAGATGCGACTTTCGAGGCGGCGGCGGCTTGGGGAAGGTCATGCGGTTGAGCTCTGAAGGCACCATGCCCGGGAACACCAGCCACTTGTCTTTGCGGTAGCCGCCCGTGCCTTCCAGTTCATGCTTCTCCTCCTCCTCCTTCCGGCCGTACCGCTCAGCACGCCATTGCTCCTCTATCTCGTCCTGGATGGGGTCCTCGCGCTGGATTTCGCGCACAATGGTCCCCACGGGCACGGTGATGAGCACGTCGGCGCCGCGTTCGCCACCCCTCATCTTGCCCTGGCCGTTCTTTCCTCGGCCGGCCTTGATCAGGCGGCGGCGGGCGAGCTTGTGCAGCGACGTCTCGCCGCGCACCGCCTGGATGTAGATGTTGCCCCCGCTGCCGCCATCGCCGCCGTTGGCCGGGCCTTCCTCGATGTACTTTTCGCGCAGGAACGACACGCAGCCGTGGCCGCCCGCGCCTGCTTCAGCCGTGAGGATGCATCGGTCGGCGAATGGCGTCAGAGAGTAGTTGTCGGGCGTGGGATTGAGATGGGAGGTGTCGGTATCGGGGGCGAGAAACGGGGAGCGGAAGGGCTCGCTACAAGTAGTTGTACTGCTACACCTTGCAGATCCCAGCGTCCTCCGGAAGTGGAGTCGAGAGTCCGAGGGAGCTGCAGTGAGGGATTCCAGACGCGCAGCATACAGAAAGCGCGTCCAGGCGCTGCCGAGGCAGAGGGGCCGGGGTCTGAGGGCCAGCAGCATGCTACGTGGTGCCTGTTTCGAGCGAAGTTTTCCAATAGTTGCGAGCCTTGAGGCGTCCCCCGCTGCTGTCGCGAAGCCTTACATAATCAATCTACGGACTTCAGCGCCGCGGACGGGCCCCCGCCGCGACCATCACTATTATCCATCCCAATTGCTGACTGGCGGCGCGTACCTTGCATGGCCGCATCCGTTGGAGACAATCTCCGTAACTACCTACCAGACACTTCAGCCTAGCTATATTGTACGAGCTGCCTTGGTTCCGTGTCGAGGACGCTGCCTTTCGACCCACCGGTTCTCGTCATCGTCATCTACAAGGGTGGAGCATGAACGGGTTGCCCCCTCCCCCTGTCGCCCTTAGCGTCTTGGCCGAAAAGACGGCCGATTTCTCAACTCTCTGAGAGTCAATTTTGACGATTTCTGTACGATTTCGAGCTCAATTCTGCTGATTTTTGAAGTTGATAGTAGGAAGGATAGTCAAATTGATCAATAGACGCGTAGAAATGGGCGTTTTAGCTCGGATCAACTGTTGATCCGGCCGTGCTGACGTAGGATTGTTGTGATTCCAAGAAGACGCGTGATTTCTTAACACTCTCTGTACCCTCACTGCCTCTGTACACGTTTAGTTATTGTACAAGCTTGTTGTTACTATCATGCCTTCCTTACACCGACACCAAATACGCCCTCGCGACAAGGCTATTGCTTCTACAGAGAAAAACGGACGCCTTACCTATCGTCAACGTCTTCAAGTCAAAACTCTACACACATATGCTGGGTACTCTTATACTCAATTGTACGAACTATTTCAAATACCTCGCTCTACTGTACGCCATATATGCAGTACAGAAGGCACGCCAAAGAAGCCTCCAGGCAGGCCACCAATACTTGATACACCGAAAAGACGCCGCCTTGTACAACGCGCTACTATCGACGCGTACCATCGGCGATTATCCTATCTCGAGATAGCTCAATTGGAGGGCATATCTGCTTGTAAGCGTACTTTGTACGCAGCCTTCGAAAAGGAGCAGTATCACCGACGCGTCGCCACCGAAAAACCACTTCTTACGGAGAAACACAAAAAGGATCGATTAGAGTGGGCTGAACAACACGTGAATTGGACTCCAGCTCAGTGGTCTCATGTTATATGGACTGATGAGTGCTCTATCAAGTGTGGAGCCTTTGGGCAGGTCTGGGTTACGCGTACGCCAGAGGAGAAGTACTTGCCGTCTTGTTGCGTACCTAAGTTTCGAGGCTATTCAGCGTGTATGATATGGGGTTGTATAACAAGCGCGTCTAAAGGTCCTGTTGTTGTTTTTCAAAAGGATTGGGGTAACGTCAACGGTGAACTGTACAGGGAAAGGATTGTACCTGTTATTGAGGCCTTCAAAGGTACTATAACAGCACCGATTCTGATGGAGGATGGAGCTTCATCCCATACGGCAAAGGATACACGCGCTCTTCACAATCACCTTGGCACTGTACGCATGAAATGGCCTGCCAATTCACCTGACCTTAACCCTATCGAGAACGTTTGGCGGTTGTTGAAGTATCGAATTGGTAAACACTTTCCGAAGACTGAGGCAGAGGTACGGGCGATAGCAGAGGCAGAATGGGCTAAACTACAGGTTTCTGACTTCGAGAAATACGTCAGTAACATGAGGGAACGGTGCCAGGCAGTAATTGACGCCAAAGGAGGCCATACTAAGTGGTAGTTGTGGGAAATATGCCGTCTTTCTAGAATCGGGCAGCGTTTTAGTCAATTCTGAGGCACTTATGTGCGCCAAGACCTCCGGAACAACCATTAATCCGCGCCAAAAGGCCTATTTAGAGTAGTCTATTGATCAATTTGACTATCCTTCCTACTATCAACTTCAAAATCGAACTCAAAACCATCAAAAACCGTCAAAATTGACTCTCAGAGAGTTGAGAAATCGGCCGTCTTTTCGGCCAAGACGCTAAGGGCGACAGGGGGAGGGGGCAACCCGTTCATGCTCCACCCTTGTATCTGGGTATGCAGCCCATCCGGTGCCTAGCCGCCGCAGTTGCCTACTTGGCTGTGCTGGCTGCTCCTTCCGCCGCTGGCCTTCCGGGATTGCCTCTTCCGGTCCAGCAGGAAGGCGCCGTCTACCGAGTGCTGCATTGGGTATTGGCGCTATGGCTGGTCCGTGAGATCAACAGCCTCTTGAACGCGTGGGCAGAAAACAATTGGATCTTCAGGAGCGGCAAGGGCTCCTGGGACTGGCCTCAAGAGACGGCTGTTGTGACGGGCGGCGCGGGCGGCATAGGTGCCATTGTCGTGCAGCGATTACTTTCTCACGGCGTCACAGTGGCCGTTCTGGACGTGCAGCCCTTGTCTGACATCTTTACGCCGGGTACGTCGTCTCTTCTGTATGGCTACTTTTCGCGTACCTTGCATTAACATACATGGTATTATTCAGAGGAACGTAAGCGCATCAAACTCTACCATTGCGATGTGTCTTCGCCGGATGCAGTCCATAAGGCAGCGGAAGCACTGCGCTCAGACCACGCTTCGCCATCCATCTTGATCAACAATGCTGGAATAGGTCGTGGCAACACTATCCTGGAGACACCTCCAGAGCGTCTACAGAGAGTCATGGGGATAAATCTCCTCAGCCAATGGTACACCATTCAGGAGTTTCTTCCTGATATGCTCAAGAAGCGCAAAGGTCACATAATGAGTACCGCTAGCATGTCTGCATTCGTTGCCATGGCGGGACAAGCAGATTATGCTGCAACCAAGGCTGGCTTGATGGCTCTTCACGAGTCTTTGACTGCCGAGCTCAAGCATCTATACAAATGCCCAGAGATCAAAACCACTGTTGTTTTTCCCACATGGACCAGGACTGCGCTGACAGCTCCCTTGGAAAAGGGGATACGGAGTAGTGGAGCTGCTATGGTGGACCCCAAAGACGTTGCCGAGCTGATGGTCAGTCAGATTCTTGCTGCAAAGGGTGGACGGTTGATTTGGGACCCAATAGGCGTCGTCCCTGCCATCCGGGCGCTACCCATATGGGCTCAGGCACTCATACACGATCACCTGGCCCAGGTAGCTATAGGAAACGAGATCACGGGTATTGCGAAGTAGTCATAGGGTGAGACCACGCAGGAACATGAAACCACAGTCCGCTCGAGTATGGGGGACGGCCTGCCTGAATCATGTTTATCACCACGCCGTCTATTCAACCTTTCGGCAAAATCCAAAAAGATAGTTGCATGAGTGCGACCCCATCTGTTGACCATGTTGTAGTCTTTCCGGCATGCAAAGTTATGCGTGCGAATGGGCTATCTATTTCTAGGCGGCATGTAATACTCGTCGGACTGGGGCGTTGCTAAGTGCGGGCTAAGCCTCAACCCCGAACCACCCCTGTCCGATGCGCGGGCAGGGAAACATCCCAAAGCGTCCCCGACGCGATGGATTGCAGCATGCGGCCCAAGCTACTAAAGCCATCGGCCTTCGCAGCTCGCATTGTTGCCCTTAAGGACGCGGTACCTTTCATTCGCTTTCGGATTTCTCTCGTTTTGTCGTGTTGCTGCCATTTCTCAGTCACTCTTTTATTCGAGAATGCAATGTGGTTAAAAGGAGTAGTAGTCCTTTCCTACACGGCGTTACTCGTAACTCCAACTAATGCAGCTCTTCGCGGTCAGGGTACGTTGGATCTTGTGGTTGTTGACGGGTATCCCTGTACTAACAGGATCGTAGGGGAGGTAGTGGGCAGGCGGGAGGATCGATATGCCCCTAGAAGATATCTTCAAGTAGAGAGGAGGGCGGGATCAAGCGTAGCAGGAGAGGGTGCAGGTGCTTCAACAGTAGTGAAGCAATCATCTGTGGTTCAAGCGGCAGAACCCACTACTGCTGCTCAGAAGCCTAGCACGAGTGTAGCTGTAATACCATCACAGCAGAATCCAACGACGTCGGCCGCTGCCGCTCCGGTGTCATCACAGCAAAGGCCCACTACCAGTGCGGCTCTAGTACCGACCACTGCGGTCGCGTCGCAGCAGAAGCCATCGACATCGGCAGCTCTTGTACCTTCGACTTCAGTAATCTCAAGCCAGTTGAAGCCATCGTCATCAGTGGCAACTCCAGTAACCCTATCTTCTGCGGTTGGGCCAAGTAGCAGCAGTGTCATTGCCTCGACCCCAGCAACTGTTGTCCCAACTACTGCTGTTTCATCCCTACCGACATCAGCAATCTCAAGCCAGTTAAAGCCATCGTCGGTCGTGGCAACTCCAGTAGCCCCATCTTCTGCGGTTATACCAAGCAGCAGCATCATTGCCTCGACCTCAGCAGCTGTTCTTCCCACCACTGCAGTTTCTTCCATACCAACCACGAGCGCTGCGATAGTACCTTCGACCTCCGCAATTTCAAGCCAGTTGAAGCCATCTTCATCAGTGGCAACTCCAGTAACCCTATCTTCTGTGGCCCAACCAAGTAGCAGCATCATTGCCTCGACCCCGGCAGCTGTTGTCTCGACCCCTTCAATTTCGGCAGTATCAAGCCAGTCGAAGCCATCGCCGTCTGTGGCAAGTCCAGTAACCTCATCTTCTGTGGCCCAACCAAGCAGCAGCATCGTCGCCTCGACCCCAGCGACTTCTGCTGTGCTTTCCTCCTCCGTCCAGGCTCCAAGCCAAAAGTTTTCCTCCACTATCGCGACTAGTGTAGTCCCCAGCTCTGCTGTTGTGTCGTCGGCTCAAACCAGTGTTGTGGCAACGTCGGCCGCGCATACTTCACCGAGTTCGGATTTCAGTGCGAAACCGTCTTCCGTAGCTGCGACAGCTCCAGCGGTAAGTAGCTCTCATAGTACTACTCCGTTGAGCTCGTTGGTAGCGACATCCCAGGGATCGAGCAGCATTGCTCCGGTCGTCTCTCCGTCGACTACGAGCCCTAGTGCTTCAATCATCACTTCGGCGGCGACCACCCAAAGGCCAAGTCCCAGTTCCACGCAGGTACAGTCTTCAGCGGCTACGGTGGCAAAACCCTCAGCTTCCTCTATACAAGAGTCTTCTCAGACACAGCCTCAAGTTTCTTCGAGCGCTGTTCCGACATCCCATAGTGCCTCGAGTGCGCCAACATCAGCGACAGTGCAACCTTCTGCCTCGCAGATTCAGTCGTCAGTGAGCCTCTCGTCAGTACGCTCTACCCCGCAAGCCTCGAGCTCTCAGCAATCGCAGTCGCAATCATTATCAGCTACACCATCGAATACCCAGGTCTTGAGCTCTCAGCAACATTCCGAATCGTCTGCGACTAGTTTTCCATCCGCTCCGCCAACATCGCAATCCTCAGCTAGCCAGTCATCGGTACAGCCAACATCTGCATCCACTGGTAAGGCTTCATCTACGGGACGTGGCCAGTCTAGCACTGTAGGAATCACTTCTGCTCCTTCAAACGGACTTCCTTTGCCGACCGGTATTATTGGTGGCATCAGCAGCGGCTTGTCCTCTGGAATTTCCGATATCGCCCAGCTTCCTTCCCGCGTGAGCGGTGTTGTCTCGTCCGCTGTGTCCGAAGTTTCTGGGCTTCCTTCTCATGTTAGCAGCGTCGTCTCTTCCGTTGTGTCCGAGGTATCCCAGCTTCCTTCCGGCGTGAGCAGTGTTATCTCTTCAGCCATTTCCCAAGCGACACAACTTCCGTCCGGCGTGAGCAGTGTTGTCTCGTCTGCTATGTCCGAAGTTTCTCAACTGCCTTCCCATGTGAGCAGTGTCGTTTCTTCGGCACAGTCTGAGGTTTCTCAGCTTCCTTCTCGCGTTAGCAGCGTCGTATCTTCCGCACAGTCTGAAGTGTCACAGCTTCCCTCCCGTGTTAGCGGTGTCGTTTCTTCGGCCGTTTCCGAAGTAACACAACTTCCGTCCCTTGTTAACAGCGCGGTCTCTTCTGTGCAGTCCGAGGCATCCCAACTTCCATCTCGTGTTAGCAGCGTTCTATCACAGGTACAATCTGATGCGTCGCAGCTTCCATCAGCTATCAACAGTGCGATCCCTTCGGGTGTGGGTAACATTGGTAGCTCTGTCAACACCGATCCTACTGCTCGTCCTTCCAACTCTGGTATTCTCCCCACAGTCATCCCTACTTCGGTTGTCGGCTCGATTATCAATTCGATCACTAGCGCTCTCCCGACAGGTTTACCGACTACATTGCCTACTATCATTCCTTCCAACGGCTTAAGCTCGGCGGTCAACTCAGTCGTTGGTGGCATTTCTTCCGGCCTCGGTGGCATCTCGTCTGCCGTGCCTACAAGGATCATCAACACAAGTCTTTTATCTGGCCTACCGACAAGCCTCCCAGCAGTAGTGCCCACCAGTCTCCCTACTGGATTTCCTACTGGATTTCCTACTGGCCTTCCCGCTTCAGGTCCGCTATCCGGCGTCAGTTCTTCGCTCTTGCCTACGTCGATCCCCGCGTCGGAAATTCTATCCAAGGTCATTTCGTCGATCGTTCCGACGGCTTTGCCCAGTGGTGGCATTTCTGCTACTGGTCTTCCTGGAACTGGGATCTCTCTCCGGCCTACAATTACCAGCTTGGATACCGCTCCTGCAGTCGTTCCCACTGCGATATCCTCCAACACGAAATTGCCTACACTCACCTTCCTAGATCCTTCAGATGGCAGTGTAGCCCCTACAACGAAGTCATCTGCCACCACAATTCCCTCATCAGTCGTCCCAACTCAGCCCACCGATGTCCCGGCTTCCTCCGATCTACCAACCTCTTCCAGCGTAGTTTCATCCGGTCTGACAATTCCGTCTGGTGTACTACCTTCCTCAGATCTGCCAATTCCCTCTGGTATACTACATTCCTCGAGTCTATCAATATCCTTCAGCGTGCCAGTTCCCTCTTCTGGCCTCTCGTGGACCCGCTCGCCAACGCTACCAACTAGTATATCCCCTACCACTTCAGGCATACATATTCCCGCGAGCGAGACTCTTCCATCTACAGTCGCGCCTACGACTTTGCTTCCCACCCTCGTTCCGACGCCAACCAGTTCTGTGCACGCTACTGGTAATACCCAAATTTCGAAATCAATTCCGACATCCCTTGGCTCCACCGGTGCTAAGGCTGAGAATTCGCCGACTTCATCTTCCAAGGCTGTTATCCCCACTTCGGAGATCAAGCAAGGGTCTGATCCTCTCAAAGATGACAAGACCAAGTCTTCCATCGCCAGCGCTACAGGCAATCCTCCTAGTTCATTGAGTGCTTCCTCCTCAGCTTCCGCGACCTCTGGCTCATCGTCTCAAGCGACAGCTACATCGGGATCAACTACTCAAGGATCTTCCTCTGGAAAGCAGACATCTGGAGCTACCGCATCGAGGCCTTCGTCGACGCTTCCTACAGGTCGTATCTCAAGTAAACCGGCGGAGCCCCTGGCAACTACCACCAAAGACGCTGCAGCGCCCGCTGCTCCTCCTCCATCACCACTTTCCAAGCCTCAAACGGCTGCTGTTGCGGTTGGAGGCACGGTCTCTATTCTCATTGCCCTCGTCGCGGCTCTATTTCTAGCTCGCCGTTACCATGCCACTGCTGCGAACAAGAAGCATGAAGAAGAGAACGGGGCATACCCTGAAGTGGCTTACCTGTACGACCCGCCTGCCGGTGGCAGTGGCAATGGTGGTGACGCTGAGAAGGCAGGCAGTGCTCCTGCAATGGGTCGTGCTCCTGCAATGGGTCGTGCTCCTGCAATGGGTCGTGCTCCTGCAATGGGTCGTGCTCCTGCAATGGGTCGTGCTCCTATAATGGCAGAAGCACCCGGTACTGCACCTTTAATGTCAGGAGCCGCTGGTGGATTAGGTCGTACTCCTTCAAACAAGTCACTGCGGCACTCCATCAATGTTGGTGCTATTGGAGTCACTTCTCGTGCTGCTCACCCACGCGAGTCTCGCTATAGTGCTCCTGTCCCTCCGACGAACCACGCCGCGATGGAATACGCTGCCATGTCCCATAATCCTTTCAGCGACCCGATTAGCCCGGCTCATGGTGCGACAGGTAGGGATGACTATGCCACGATTGATATTGAACCGCCGGCGAACCCAGCGGCTAATGCCTATCCCCCCATGTCCCCTTACGGGCTGGCACCTGTACGCATACCCACGCCAACACTAGCTCATGATTCGGAAAGGTACAGCGATCCCTTCGCTGATCCTTTTGAGCATGATCTTCTCCTGAACGTCGATATCAAGACTGAGACACCGGATTCAATTGTTGTGTTGGCACCTCCTCCTACGCCTCGGTCTCCACGTCCGTCAGGACGTAGCACACCTACGGCACACGATCACTTCCAACCTCCTCCGCCACCATGCACATCCCACTTCCCTGTTCGCGATTCATCCAACTCCAACAGCTCTATGATTCCGGGGAGGATGGCTCCAGACGGTCGTTATACACCAGACCTTCGCGCACCCAACGGACGTGCCACACCAGAGGGACACCTCAACCCCTATCAAAGCTCAAGCCGGGGCAGTCGCTCGCCTTCACCCAATGGCCGTTCAAGTCCTTCAAGTGGCAGCTCCAGCCAGACCAACCTAACGCAGCCTTCGCCTATTGCAAAGCCTGTGCGCACTGCTTCCCCTCCTCCTCAGCGCAAGGGATGGGACGATATCAAGACAAATGACGCAGTTGTGCCCGCTCCGCTCAAGCTGGGTGGTGGTATGCCCCGCAAGCCTGTCTCCGCTCCTCAACGAGAACCCACCCTCGCTGGCCCCGGCCAAATCCTCCTATCTAGTGGTGGTCTTCCTCTGACGATCAAGAAGAAGCCTGTTGGAGGCAGCGATGGTAGTAGACAGCTCGTGGTCCCTACGAACCTATACGGTAGCCCTGTTCCTACCGCCACCGAATTCAGCGATGATGTGGGAGTACAACGCAAGAGGAGCGGAGAGCTATTGTTCGCCGACCCGCATCTCATCGGCCAGCAATTCTAGACTCGAACTCATCCGGACTAAAGAGAACACGGAATTTTATACTTAATGGGATAATGCGGTGGTAATATGGGGGATGGGATAAACAATTTCTTACTTGTTAACTGTATATACGATGGCTCTACGACATCACACTCATAGACTTCGACCATTTCGACTACTCCACGAAAGGGACGACCTCCCACGCGTGGACTTTTTTTTTTTTAATCGCGTTTAGCCTCGTACGACGATCTTTCACTTCGACTTGCATAACCTGCACACCTTTTTCCTTTCGTTATCACGTTTTCGGACTTTGCTTCTCGCTGCCTCTGAAGCTCACCGCCAATTGGTAAGGGACTCAGTGGTCGGACCTTGTTGTTACTACAATACCTATTTTCTCTTCTGTACGCTCCTTCATGTATACCTTATTTCTTTTCATGGCTAGAGGAAGAAGGGGGAATTCCTGGTCCGCATATGGCGGGATCTGGAATGTGCCTTTGGTAGTTTAGCGCTGTTTTCTTACTTTTTGTTTTGGTGTGTAGGAGGCTTAGGGAGAGAACCAAATACCCGTTGTCATTGTGGAATATGGCATCTTTGTGTGCAAATTGGATGTGGAATGTATATCATATTACCGGCATTATCCCTATACTGCAAAACATGTTTCTCCTTTGCTGATTTTCTGGACAGGGTTGACGAGTTCAACCGCATCGTGCATGAAATCAATATACTGGTCGTTGAAAGTTTAATGAGCACGGTTGGGGGCCAACATTTCTGCATTTGGAGAGATGAGCATTGGTGTCGTTCGTGTTCGGTCGGACACCGATGTTGCGAGGTCCATATTGATATGCATCTATCTGGTGAGCTACGCGAGTGTATGTGAGGAAGGCTCGCAATGATATGTATCCGTATTGGCTGCTGAGGCCGAGCGGTAGGGGCGGTGATTGATGCTGAGCAACTGGGGAAATGGTAAACTCAATCAGTGAGTCTTTCACTTCAATCTCTCCCAGTAATACCGCTTTTTAGTAAATGAGTACTATAAAAGTCTATATTTGACCATGTTGTGTAATGGACGGATATTCACTCACGTGACTTACCGGTAACGCGACATGGAATCTTGGCAGGTGGCGAGATCTGACATCTCAAGTTTGTAAGTCCATCATCTCAACGATAACGCTATTGTGACATTATGCCATCCGCAACGGTATCCCGCCGTACGGGTAAGTCATACTATCCCAGTCTCATCTATTCCAGCGCTCATCTCCGACACAGACCCTGTTTGCGGCACGTGTCGGAAAAAGTCTCGGAAGTGCGATCGGACGCGTCCGACATGCATGCGCTGCAGGAACCATGGCCTCGTGTGCGAAGGGTATCAACTAAATATCCAGATGTACGATATGAAGAACGGCGCGCTCCGGAAGACGCGCAGTAACGCAAAAGTCGATCACGAGACCCGGGACTCAGTCAAAGATGCAACTAAGAGCATGTTAACACCAAGTACGACTAATTCGCCTGGAAGCTCGCATACGAATAGTTCTACAGGTATGAATCAACAGCCTAATGTTAATCAGGAACAAGAGCTATTATTGTATTGTAAGTACTTGTGCAAGACAGCTTGTTGTATTTTGTAGGAGTCAGTTTTGACTATCTGTTCTAGACCAGAATACGGTATGCGCGACACTTTGGATTACTTGCCAGGAGACACCCAATCCGTTCGAGTTCTTTCTTCTTCCTCTAGCACACCAGCATCCAGGGCTATTGAATGCTATCCTCGGTCTTGCTGCATGCCATATAGCGAAACCGGGAACACAGCCAAAGCATCCCTTGTTCACAGCTGCAATACAGTATCGACTTGAAGCAATTCAGTCCCTGAAGGAACTCTTGCTAAAGGAAGAAAGCCATGGACTGAGTGAATTGGAAGAGGAAGCAGCAATGGCCATTGTTCTGGTATCAGTGCTACATGACGTAAGCCCTCTCCCCACCGATTTGAGTGTATCGTCTCATGCAAGCACAGCTTTACGATTGTGGGATATCACCGCATGGTGCACATCTCAATGGTGTGACCTTTCTGTGTGAGAGACTGATCCACAGATATAGAAACATGACTTCGAACAAACTTTTTTTGATCACAATGCTCACATGGTAAGATACTCCTCACTGTCGCTAGCCTGAGCCTAAAATTTCAAGGTTCGACCTTTCACGAGGCTTCAGTGGAGCTGAGAAGCTCGCATTTCCTCCCAGTATCCGAGACTTTGTAGCATCTACAGCAGCTTCGACACTGAACTCTGTAGTCGGCTGTCCCGCCGAAGTTTTCGTCGCCATTGGAGCGATGTTGTCAGCTGGCAAGAAGTTCGCCAGAAAGGAGATGGATGCTGATGAATTCCGGATGATTCTCGACCCGATACTGGCACAGCTTCGAGCCTGTGATCCCACTAAAGGTCACTACCCAAACCGTGACGTCGAGTGGGTACTACTAGCGGAAGCCTATCGCCATATGGCGATAATTCGTGTTCTACGTTTTCCCGACACATGTAAAATCCCTTGTACCGATGATCGAATCAAAGCTTCTGTGGCAGCTATTTTGGACGTATCCGCCACTATACCAAGACAATCACCATTCTTCAAACGCCTTCTATTCCCACTATTTGTCGCTGGCGCCGATACAAATTCGCCGCACCAACAGCAATATGCCCTTATGTGTTTGGAAAACATCAAAATTACGACTGGAATATCGTATCGCAGAAGTGTCTTTATGATGCTAGAACAAACGTGGGAAGACCGCCAGAAATCGGATGGCACGACGAATGTGCCTTGGTTCAACTATGTACGTTGGCATCGATATGAGTTATGCTTGAGATAGAGTTACTAATCGTTTTAAGACATGCTCTAATCAACTTGCCCGGCAACACGACTATCTGTTCTTCTAAGCATGGGTTCTACCGAGACTTGAGCTTACCATGCGTAATCCTTTTCTCCTGGTCAATATGGAGTTTCTAAGCAGCATTATATAGGTCTTGAGAGCCAATAGTCTGGCATGCAACTCATGGTCATGGTAATGAACATTATAGTTCGCCATTGTCACCATGAAATCCCCAAGATTTCGCCGACGGGGCGTTACTTCGTGATGGCCACCCTGGAAAATCAATGACCTTTCCACCAATGGTGCAAACCCCATTGCCATTTCAGGCCCCTCGGGTTGTTTTTCCTGGTCCTCAATATTCTTGGTTGTGACTTCAAAGTAGAAGCGATTTGTACAATAGTACTATTCGTTGATGTGTCTGACCATGCATGCTAGTCAATTACCACATTGTCGTATTCGCTCTAGCCGGTTGGTTGCCAGGTTTTGGCCACACGTATTGCCTTTTCTCCCGTAATAAGCTGAAAGAAGTTTGGAAGATCTCTGGCAATGAGAGATAAAATAACCTGAGGATGAGGCCCTCATATGTGCATATGAAGGCTGGTTTACTGCGAGATAATTGTTTCTCTGATTGTGTATCGGATTGCTATCCAAAATTTGATCTAGAAATAACATGAACGAAGAAGAAAAAAGGAATTTAGGAATTCGCTGACGTGCTTGTAACCATAATGTTAGGGGTGTACCAAAAGAAATCCGAACTCTAACAGACCGAGTCGCCTATGTCATCGTAGAAGATAATACGGCACATAGTAAAATAACCCATCAACTTATATCAACCTCGCCGTCTGCTCTTCCTTTGTTCGCGCTCTCTGAGATATCTCAAGCCTTCTTCGTACAACTCCCAGTTCGCATGTCGTATTGCGTTCACGTAAGACCTATCATCAATTATCAACCCCTCTTCATCACCACCACTCTCTCCCTCCTCATCTTCCCTTGTCTCAGATATGATATTCCCTATAAGCTCTAGTGGTGGGCTGCTGGCTTCTTCTTCAAGTTCGTTACCCGCCCTCAAGCCCTGCAGTGCCAAATCCGGAACATCAAGCAAACGGAATTGATGTATCGTCTTGGGATAGATCTTTGTTTGATCGCTTAGTTCAGGATCCACAATCTTTCCGAAAATAATCTTGACAGGCATGAACTGCGCAGCCCACACACGTTCATCCTCGTGCCCAAAATCGTTTTGTGCGCCATTAGACCGCTCGCGGCTTCCACTCGCCTTCATCTTGAACGCTCCAGGAGGCCCTCCAGCTAAAGCACTAAGGTCGACACCTACTTGTCCGGAAACTTCGTTAGAGGAGTCGTCTTCGATGGTGAAAGAACCACCTGTCACATACTGCACTCCGGTTACCAGCCAGAGCTCAGGGGCATCCCACTTGCCGTTGGGATGTCCGTGTTTGATCCGGTGGGTTACTGAGGCATGTCTTCTAACCCATTGGTCGAGGTAAGGCTGTTTGAAAACGTCCTGGAGAAAAGCCTCTTGTTTTTTTATCTTTACTCGACGTCCAGATGCACCCTGTAAACATGCATGAGTTGCTTTATCGCGTTTTGTTCCAACTGTCGCCCATTCAGAAAAACTTATATTTGCTGAAGCGGCTTGCGCTCGTTCAAATCGAACCGAGAAAGGTACATCGTTTTCTTCTTTACGTGTCCACTGTCGGACATGTAGTTCGTAGGCTTCTTGTCCCAAGCTGTATACTATCAATATATGTAGCCTTAATTTAAGGAATAAAGGCTGACGGTTGACTTACTCTTCGCGATATTCGAAACGAGTTGTATCAAGGCCATCAGTTGGATCAAGAGGGTTGATATAAAGATTGCCCAGCCGAAGGTCCTCCGGAAGAATGCTTCTCTCATATGGCAAAAACGTTCGCTTTTGATTTTTCTTTTGCTTTCCAGTGAGTTGCATTTTTATAGAGCTCTGAAGTATGTAGTAGACTTGTGGTTGCTAAAAGGGACAAAATTCAGACTTTATCTAGGTAAGAGTAAGGCTAGACGAGCGGCTCGAGATTGGATGTATTTAAAGGTAAGCAGTCCTCCAAAGGCTATGCACATTGGTCATGGAGGAGGCAACAGGTTTCGCCACAGGGATCAGGCTGTCATACTGCGCCCATGAGTATACGAGGCTTCAGCTTTCAGCCGTGCAAGGTCAGGCGACTCTATATTGGGGGCTATGGCATCAGATGGTCAAATCAGGGGGGGTGGAAAGCGAGATGAATGTGCCAATGCCATGATTTACGAGAAATTCTTACCTTTGCAGGACGAAGTGGGCTTCTGGGGCTGAATGTGATTGAAGTTGAGTCGAAGTACGGGCGCTAACTTGATTAGAAAATGTCCCACTCCCATGTAAGCTACGCCACCATTCCTCTCCCAAGTTCATTTTTACGTACGTGAACTTTATTATCTTCCATCGGGCTCTATGCGCAAGCTAGGCAGGCTGCCTCTTTTATAAAATGTGGACTGGGGCTGAAATGCGTCACTGTCAGATGTATAGCCTAAGACACTCTAGCCCTAGTCATCAAATACTCGACCAACAGAACCGCATTGGGTGATGAGCGTCAGGAATGGCGCCCTCTCATCTTATATCACAGCCTTGCCATCTGATCATGGGGACCACGCCACAACTAAATCTGAGGAATTCTTACAGACACCTTGCCGCTCGGTGCCGCACGACATGACTATCAGCGTTACAACTGCATTCTCCTTAAGCAGTTAGCTTTCATCCGGTACTCTAAACGTTGCTCACTGATACCTGAGCGGTCTTCGGTGGATACCGCTATGGCCAGGAACCGAAACTCACACGCTGCCCCTGAAAAAGATTCCTCGGATCACCTTCATCAGGGGGATGCTTGTCCGTCGCTGAAAAGTAAACATATTCCCGAACCGTTAGAGCTTTTGTAACAAACTTCAGGATATCCTCCCAACGCAATCACGTACTCCAACAACGATACGGCAGTTTCCTTTGAAGACTCGAAAGCGCAAGATGTCCTAAAAAAAGGACTGCAGAAAGAACTGCAAGCTGAAAACGCAACATCTCAGGAAAGGCACCAATTACTTTTGGAAGCACTTCAAATATATAACTGCGGCTGTTGTGCGTCGGAACTCTATAAGAAAATCACGGATTCGCATCCTGACGGAAGCAACTTGTGGCTCTTTGATCGCTCGGATTGGGCCAACGTCTTCTTCTCTGCCGCCAGGATTTGTACGAAGTTCGTCGAGAACCCGCCACTCGACAAGGAAAAACGGACGATTTTGCCTCACCAACTCAAATGCGAAGGACAACTTCTGTCGTCGAGGGACTGGAAGCACCAAGCACTGGATTTTCTCGAACAAGGCCGAGCGCGTTCTTTGCTACATTCGATCAGCTCTGGGTCTACTGTCACAGACAGAGAGCGATGGCTTATTTGGAAGACGGCTCGCCAACCTGCCATGAGGGATATGCGGGTTGTGGTTAATGCTGCTGTTCTTTCTATCAAAAAAAACCCTTCTCCATCTATACTCTCGGCCGATGACGATCCGATGTCTGATAAAACCACGCAGGATGTCACCCAAAGAAAGTCACCTGTTCCTACACTCCACTCTCGGTCGTCTAGTTCGTTGGACTCCAATACTAAGATGCGGGTTCTTCCGCAAAACAACCAAAAAATCTTTGCGGACATGAAAGTTCAGATACGCTGGAGGAAAGCCATTCTCTTTGCTCGAACAAAAAATCCCCACATCGGAGATGTCTTGCTAGGAGATGTTGAGGAGATCAGAGAGACCATACCTTCAGATACCCTTGTCGTAGAGTACGCGCTAGCCTCAACACCCCCTGGCGGTATTATGACGATAATAGCCTCATCCGAGGGTATCCAAAAAGCTGAATGGAAGGAGATCGACGCCACAAACATTCATAATTGCATAGACCATCTTCTTGTCTCCATGGAATTGACCCAATCGAGGCCCGGTCAATCAACGCGAGCACCTCACATCCTCAGCCCCCTGTCATCGCGCTCAATTGTAAGGCCTTCCGGCCCCCAGCGGAAAGATTCCGCTTTGCGTCAGCAAAATCTGAGCGACCTTCTGTCCGATTCTGTTGTCACTCCGGTAAGACCTTACCTAGCTGGAAAGAACAAGCTTATCATCATCCCATCTGGCAAACTGGGCCACGTTCCATGGTCTATGTTTTTCAAAGAGGTACCTGTAACGGTGGTTCCGAGTTTGAACATATGGAGTCGATTACACACGCAAGCGTCCTCAAGCGACGTCCCTCACCCCAAGATCTCTGTTGTCAGTAATGCCCCTACAGATAAGGAGAAGCAAAGGAGAAATCTACCAGCCATCAGAAACATTCCGTACTCGCGTATTGAAGCCCTGTGCATTGCCAGGCGACACCAGCAATGGCCCTTCTTAGCCGACGAGAAGGACCAACAAGAATTCAAGACAGTCGCCGAGGGAGCCCATATTCTTCACCTGTGTGCTCATAGCACTTTCAATCACAACTCTCCACATAGCTCCTCTATCCACTTGTTCAACGAACCGCTCAAGATGTCGGATTGGCGGGGACTGTCGATCAGGGCCGATCTCGTTATATTTAGCTCTTGTGTTTCTAGTACGTAGAACACCCTGATTCCCTATGATATGAGATGGTTGCTTACCAAGTCACCAGGCTTATCAAAGGCATACGCATCAGGGAGTGCAATCGGGTTCGCGCACACCCTCCTCGCGACCGGAACTAAAACCTTCATCGGCAGCCTCTGGCCTGTAGACGATCAAGGTACCCTCTTTTTCATGATGATGTTCTACCAGGAGCTGATAAAGTCGGTAACGGCCGCCGAGGCACTACATGCTGCGCAGGAGAGGATGCGCACGTTGACCCAAGACGAGCTTGACGATCTCATTGACGAAATTGAGGAGCATGCGACCCGTGACGAGGCGGATGGGTTTGTGGATAACCCTACCTATCACATAACGCAGCTGAAGCGGCAGGATGTGAAGGAATTGGCGGAGGCAAGGTATTGGGCAGCTTTTGTGTTGACGGGGTATGGGTCGAAGAAACTTTACCCTGAGGGTCTACCTACCTGAATCCTTACAAAGTCCCAATGATCTTCTTACACATGGATTGTCGATGGCACCAATGGCAACCCAATAGAGGAGTAAGAAAATGGGGAGTGTGGATCATAGAGGGCGCTATACTTCCCGATTGGGACTAGTTCGCGGAATCTAACCAAAGGTGGGAGTAACATGATCTGGGGAGTTAAGAACCATACACGTAGGGATCAGTGTGCCACGACCACACTTGGTGACCATTCTTATTGACATAGATATCTCTTTCCCCCGAGAACTCCCTTCTTGTCTGTGTCTGTCGCACGCTGAACGATCGCTCGACAACCGTGCTTCTGCTCTCCTTTCCACGTTCCGGAAATTCAAGGGTGCGCTAGGACTCTCCTGGCTCGACAACAATGCAGCAGTCAAGGCGCTGAATGGGGGATTTCGAATAATGCACAGGGCCATATTGGCGCGTGGAGAGGCTCTTCCCAAGAAAAAGACGGAGTAACTTGCAGCGGATATCAGATGGTTGGTTATGTGTTGACTCTTGACTCTTGCCTCGGCGGTTTCGCGGCTCGGCCGGTTGCAGGTCGCCCCGCATGCAGCGCACCACAGCGCTCGCGATGGTCAGGCCGCGATGTCGTACCTAAGTAGCGACCGCAGTTTGGACGGTTTGAACGGTTTCGAAAGACGATTGATCATCGGAAGAAACAGCCCGGCAGGCCGGCACCCGGTACGAGGTGGCTCTAAATCAAGCGGCTCTCAGTGTGCTGGCAATGACAAGACGATTGGACGACGCAGGGTTCGCCAGCCTCGTAACGAACGCACGTCTCAACGACAATCCTGACTTTCACATGCGCAGCGCTGCGCAGCGCACAATCTATCTCTGGCTCACTCGCCCATAATCTTTCCCTATCGATCATGCAGAACCGACGGCGCCCCAAGTTCAAGGCCGTCTTCTCTTCCTTGCCATGCAAGTCCTCCAAGGTAACACCAGCTACTCCCCGCATGCGGCTACTGTTCGAATAGAACAACGCAGGCGTTTATCAGCACTTGATCATGACATCTGAGCAGACACCGACCCCAACCCCCGCCCAGAACCCGACGCCAGCGATAGAGTTTGGGAAGCCAGTCCCCGCCGTTCTGCCTTCGGTCGAAACGGACAGAGAGCCGAGGAGGTCTAGTATGATATTCAACGTTCTTCCTGCGGTAGTGCAGAACCGCATTCCGGCGATCCCCTCGATACGGCGGACGATAAGCGACTTCCGAAGCCCTGGCAGGAGTGTTTCTGTGGCAGAAGAGACTGTACACTATGAGGATGTTCCCGCGACCTGCACGTCTCGACCCAACAGTGCGCGGTCGAGCTTGACCCGCCACTCGATCGATCCTCTTGAAAGAGAACTGCCTGTCGGAGAATGCGTCCCGACACGCTCACAGTCGTCTCCTGGCACGCCGCACTCTCCCATAGGCACGCCACACTCTCCCATAGGCACGCCTCCGCCTTTTCTCGTGCCGGAGAGGAGGACCGGTATCAACTGGAAGTATGCGAATCAAGGTGCGTTCTACTGACTCCGAGCTACAGAGCGGCACTGACAGGTCACAGGTGTGAGTCTTACCTCGCAGGCCTACGCCGAATCGCACACCTTGGCAGCTAGGAACGACGACACCTCCACCACCCTTACTCGCCAACTCTACATACACGGGATGACATATCTGTTGCGCGGCCTTCCCTCTGATCTCACACCGGAAGAGACGATGAGCATCCAGGCCGCGACACCACCGAGCGCAGCCATGATCCAGATCGAACCGTGCAACCACGCCGTCGTCCCCTTCATGCAAGAAACACCAGTGCCCCAAGAGCCACCGGCCGACCCATCAACGCTGCATCGCATCACCGCAATGATCGTCTTCCAAGCCTTCGTCATGATCGAGTTCCTCCTGCCCTACATCAAGCTCTTCGCCGGCCACGCCTATCGATTCGAGAGAGAACACAAGGTCATGCAGCGGCTTGTGAACAACGGGCTCGTGACTGCAGATGCGCTCCGGCGACGGAGTCTGCAGTTGTCGCACACGATATGCCAGATGAACGGCGGGAGGGTTGGACAGGCGCTGAACGATCTGATTATTTGGTGGGTGAGAGGGCTGACGGGAGGGTTGCAGCAGGGGATTACGGAGGGAGTCACGATGATGAGTGGCGAGAGGCCAAGGGGCGAGAGACCACGGACGGCGAAGAGGCTGGAGAAGGAAGACTGAGTAGCGATAGCAGGTATCGAGGGTTGCATATATGGTCGCATTTACGGTTGGATTTATGTTTATGATGACGCTAGATTTACGAATAATTTGAACATTTGAATACTTGACCACACATCGGGAAGCTTTTCCCCGTGCCGGTCACGTGGTGATAAGATAGCAGCATTTGAAAATGTGGAATGCTAGCGCAAAGCACGTCCCGTGAAAAAAAGTTCCCTCTCCAAGCGCACAGAATCAAACTCCTGCTGAGCATCCATCACTTCATCACCTTTGGCCTGCCCCAGCGCGGCTTCTTCTTTGCCCTCTATTCTAGACGCTGTATTACTTGTAATATACAGCTTCTTGACGCCCTTGTAATTGACGTCGCACTACAAGAGAAGCGGCATCCTTTACTGCCACCATGTTCAGCGCGCTACGAACATGCCCCGCGTCGCTGTCAAGACATCTGTCTTCGGCGGCGCTGTCGGCGAGAGTGCTGCGAGTGCCCCAGTCGTCCTCCGCTGCGGCGAGGACGGCGGCGCCCCGCATGCCCATCGTCGCGACACAGCCTTTCCACCACAGCGCAAAGTGGCAACAGGTTGCGGCTGCAGCACAGGCAGAGCACCAGTACGAGGCGAACAATGGCCCCGTCACCAAATTCAAAGACCTTGCTTTGAGGGGCCTGGTCCATCCGAACGTTGTCAACACCATCACGCAGAAGATGCAGATTGAGACGATGACGGACGTGCAGACGCGGACCATCAACGAGGCATTGAGCGGCGCTGACGTGTATGATATGTCCCTCCACTCCATGTATATCGCTGACATCATCTAGCGTTGCCCAGGCGAGAACAGGTACCGGTAAAACCCTCGGCTTCCTCGTCCCCGTTATCCAGCGCATCATTGAGAAAGACCCCGAGCTTGGGGAGCGCGCCCGCGGCTACAAGCGCGCCACTTCCGACAATGTCAGAGCTATCATCATCTCGCCGACTCGAGAATTGGCCGAGCAAATCGCAGTCGAGGCCAAGAAGGTCACACAGGGCACCGGCTTGATCGTGCAGACTGCTGTGGGTGGCACGATGAAGAAAGCGATGCTGCAAAAGACACAGCGTGAGGGCTGCCATATCCTCATTGGCACACCCGGTCGTTTGAACGACATCCTCGCAGACCCTTACTCTGGCGTCAAAGCACCGAACCTGGCTGCCTTTGTCATGGACGAGGCGGATCGCCTTTTGGACCAAGGTTTCCAGGACGAGATTGAGCAGATCAAGAAGCATCTGCCAGATCCCGAACAGGTCGACCGACAAAACCTCATGTTTTCGGCCACTGTTCCCCGCAATGTCGTTGATCTCGTCAGGCGGACACTGAAGCCAGGCTTCCACTTTGCAAAGTGCGTTACCGAGGACGAGGTGCCCACGCACGACAGGATCCCGCAGAAGGTTGTCCATCTCCAAGGCTTCGAGAACATCATGCCCACGCTGTACGAACTCGTCGTACGCCAGCATCAAAACCCCCAGGAGCGCGCTGGTCGACCGTTCAAGGCGATCATCTACTTCAACGCTACTGCAGAAGTCAATCTCGCCGCATCAGTCTTTTACAAGCTATCCGGAGGAGGCTTCAAGCGCGACAAACCGCTCAGCGGCCTCCGTGGCTATGAGATCCACGCCAAGCTCTCGCAAGCCCAACGTACCAGGGCTTCTGACGACTTCCGCGCCGCCAAGTCCGGCGTTCTCTTCTCCTCTGATGTCACCGCCCGTGGCATGGATTTTCCCGAGGTTACGCACGTCATCCAGATTGGTCTTCCCCGCGACCGTGAATCGTACATCCATCGTCTAGGACGTACCGGTCGCGCTGGCAAAGAAGGAGAAGGATGGCTTCTCGTTACACCCTACGACCGCAATGAAATGGGACGTCGTCTCAGGGGACTGCCTCTCCGGGATGATACCACTCTTGAGGCTGCCAAGGTCGACATGTCGCAATCAGCTGAACTGCCAGAAGATATAGCCAGTCTCATCCAGGAAACTGTGGAAGCACATAAAAAGGTATATCCTGACCAATTGGAGAACGCCTTTCGCAGCCTCTTTGGATCATTCCAGTGGTACGACGACAAGAACGGTTTGGTTGAGGGTGCAAACAAGTTAGCTGAGTTTGGCTGGGGAATGCCAACTCCTCCTCCTCCTCCAGCATTCTTGGGTGGTGGTGGTCGACGCGGCGGCGGACGCGGCGGCGGACGTGGCGGTGGCGGCGCCGGCAGATACACCAATGACAGAAACGATCGCGGCTTCGGCGGAGATAGGCGAGGTGGCGGAGGCTTTGGTGGAGATAGACGGGGTGGCGGTGACTTCGGCGGAGGCGGAAGAGGTGGTGGAGGCTTTGGTGGAGATAGACGGGGTGGCGGTGACTTCGGCGGAGGCGGAAGAGGTGGTGGAGGCTTTGGTGGAGACAGGCGAGGTGGTGGCAGCTTTGGCGGAGACCGAAGGGGTGGCGGAGACTTTGGCGGAGGCGGAGGCGGAAGAGGTGGCGGAGGCTTTGGTGGAGACAGGCGAGGTGGTGGCAGCTTTGGCGGAGACCGAAGGGGTGGTGGAGGCTTTGGCGGAGGCGGAAGAGGTGGCGGAGGCTTTGGTGGAGACAGGCGAGGCGGAGGAGGTGGAGGTGGACGCGTTCCGAACGCCTACTAAACACAAGTAAGTTGATGGCCGTCTCTCGTTCTCGGTGGATGGGGAAGGCGTTCATCTGACGCTATTTGTTGCACTGTATAACTACTCTTTCGCCCTTTGTACATTTTACGCCATCGCCCTATCCACTCATGTACGATATCGGTATACCAGGACGAGGGAAACGAATCATCGGGACTGGGCGTTTTTTTAAGGGGGCGTCTTGTCGAAGGGTGGGCTGTTTGGCCTTGCTTGTACGCTTTGTTGTTGGGGCACAATCTCCAATCTATAGTCGAGGGGTAACGGAGGACTCTAGGTTTGTCTAGAGTAGGAAAATTTGTTTGGGCAGTGTGCGATTATGTTAGACGTTCAATCATGATTCTTATGTTCTAGATGTGTGTATATGAAGTGTGAAGTGTGGAGTGAGCGTGCTTGGCGGTGTTTGTTCATTTGTAAGTTGGTGTAGTGCCGGTGTCCAAAGGCCTGAGGTTTGTCAGATAGTTGTCTTTTGAATTAGATGGATGATAGAAGCACGGGACGATAGGTGCAATGATGAGCTTGGTAGACATTCTAGAAGGGTGGACTAAAGAGTGGGGTTAGTCGGTCGGTATCGAACCTAACGATGAAACGAATATCTATACTGATGTCAAGGTGAAATGCATAAGCAGAATGTTTACGTGGGTACAATCTGGGGGAATGCTAAATTTGATCGTACTGGCTGTTCTTTGCGTGACTTGTTGACTGCAGTTGGAGTTGGTAGCTTGAGTTAAGAGTCTAACTTATGCAGGAGAAGAAAAAGCAAAGAGAATTTAGCAATAAAAGGTTAATGTCATATAGCAATGTCTATCAAGTATGATGAACTAACATCTGCTTCAGAAACTTCTACCGACTTATAAAATCCATGAAAGCCCCAGCCTCAACAAAAGAGCACCGGCCGCGTCACTTCTTTGGTTCAGTACGGTGCTACTTCTCGATCAAACGGTTGTCTCCAACATAGACCGGCTACTCTCCCACAGATGTCGGCGTGGTTCACAAAATTATGATGTAGGAGAGTGCAGCATACGATTAGCTTCTCCCTACCTTTGCCCTTTGACCGAAAGTCCTGATCGATGTGGCGAGAAACGCAGACTTGGTAGTTCGGACATGCCGTTTTTGAGGAACATTAGCAGCGTCTCTAGCGTATGTGGGGAAACAACGTCGTGGCCATTTTCAAGCCTGAGTCTGACTCTTGCAAAAGACATTCAGAATCGATGTGTCACGACCATGCATCTTCTCGTCCGTCACGTATGCAGCTCTTACACGAAACATGACTCTGACTCTAGGCTCAACCGTATGTGGAGCTGTGACGAGGGTCGTCTGGCCGTTTTGAACTCACCAGTTGCTCGCACGTGCAAAGGTGCTCTGCCTCCGAAGTATGAGTTGTCTAGCGTATGTGGAGTCGGGATTCGTTGTAAGATATTAATCGAGCGTGGCCGGAGTGCACGTACGAAGGGAGGCGTCTCTAGCGTATGTGGGGTTATCCAACATCTCGAGTTGGACAAGGACGCTGTTGCCTGAGCAGGGCAAAATACCCATAGAGATAAGATTACGATGTTACATTATTGTCTTGTTGTATTGTGAGGTTCGTGCAGGGTCAATCAAGTTATACTTCGAAGTGTTATTGACCGGCGGAGTGGTTGGAGATTTGGAATCGCTTGCCGCATCCTATCAGTTTGCAGGATCAGTAGCGCTAGATATGTAAAATCGTTTTTTTAGCCACCGATGCAGGATTCTGACGCCGTGATCGAATGAAGTCATCTTCATCGGGGTAGGTCAACGTGCATACCCTCCATTTGACGCGAGTAGGCGAAGAAGGAAGACGCTCGGGGTATCTGTGATCAACTATGGCGATGAGCCGACGACGAGCCCGACGAGCCGTGGTCCTGAGAAGCGGTAATTCCTGCTATCGAGAGCCTTGCCATGCATAGACGGAGGGTAATCGAGTAGATCTTCGGAACGAGGGTTGGCAATGACTAACATCGCACTCGACGGGAAGGAACAGAGGGTTATCGGGTGCACCGACAAAGGAGCCATGCCACGCAGACGAATGAATCAAGAAGCTGGCGGTACCTTTGAGTGTTCAAGGTGTGTGCTAAAACGTAACGATGGACCAGGTTCTCTTGGCTCCCTGCAAGGCGGTAGATAACCGACGTTGATTATCGATAGGTTACGAGAAAAGCTCGGCTTGGGGGGCTCAAGTAAACTCACGCGGCAGCTTTAGCTTGCAGATGCACTATGAAGGCCATGCATCTCGAGGAATAGTCCTGATTCGTAGAAAGAAGAGGATCTCTACTTGCGGACTAGGCATGCGCAGCCACGGGCCATGTCTGGGGCTTTTCGGGGACTTCGGAAGCACGCCGATTTGCGCGGTAGGCAAGACGCACGCAGCCGGCGAGAAACCGAGTCAGGGAGTGAACAGTTGGGCTTCAGTGACCGGCTGCTCGCCGTTGTTGCGGTGCATCCCGATCAATGGCTGATCATATGCCCAATTTCTCGATGAGGAGTGAGGTTGGATGCTGGCCAATAGGGCAACTGCGATGCGATTAGTGCCTGCCAAGGCCAGACTTCACACTCCGCGTCCAGACTGTCTCTAGCGATGCAGAGTCTCATCCACTCCACTTCATCCGCTCATCATCATCTGCAAATCGACCGATACTGTCAGCTTGGCTTCTCGAAGGCTAGGGCTCCCACTATCTCTTGCCGAAGACCCTGCATCCATCCCGGTCGTACAACAGTTAAACTCAACGTCCACAGAATTCTCTGCACGCTCGTCTAGGCCGTGTTCCTTTGTGAGCGTGGGATCTTGCTAGGCTTTTGTGCAGACGGCAATGGTCGAAAGGCGGCATTGTATAGGGTCTTGGTATAGGGTCGGCTTTGTTTGGTCGATGACTGAGCGGGCCGAACTCTAGTGGCGAAGGGGTCATATGCCAACTCACGATGGTGGTCGTGTGGGACATGGCCGGGATGGGCGTCTCTTTGATACAGGTAGGATTAGGATGACGGGGGTGTTATGCGAGCTCGAATATCGTGGAGACGTGGAGCCTTGTTGTGGGGGATGACCCTGAGGTAGGTGCGGCCGCCCAGAGAGGCTTAGCGTAGATGGCGTCGATGAATTGCGTGATTGCCTCCGCCCGAAAAGGCACTGACCGCTCCTTCCACCTCTCACATATCATACCCCACTGAGATCGCTGCAACCGCTGTTTATTTAAACGTCGTCGACTCCTCTGTCTCCCTCAACGGCTCAGTCCGATTAAGCCCGCTTCATCTCTATTCTTCACTTTGCACTCCAGACTTCTTCCTTCGTTGCTCAAGTGCCTTTCAGCCACACTGTTGGGGCTGCTATCGTGGCGCTGGTCACCGTTCCCAAGGTACCATCAAGTCCGACTTTTCCCACCTTGCATTGCTGCTCCCACATCGGCGGAGCATCATTTCTCCAGCGCCTTCGCTATGGCTCCCAGCGTCTTGCTGCCGTCAGAGGAGCTGCCGGCTTTCAATGCGTCATCAACGAAGCAAACGTCCAAGTCAGCACCTGCTCCGGGGGTCACATCGCTGGACGTGCATGAACCAGTAGGAGGAAGTGTGCCTGTCGATTTCTCTTCCCCGTCTACTCACGGCAATGACCATGCCGGTGTTGCAGATGGATTCTCGGGAAACAATGCGTCTTCGGGTCGTCACACAAGCGGCGACCAATTCGTCACTGCTCAGACTCTCTTGGAAAACTCACGGAACTTTGCTTCCGGCAGCGCAGGCCCGGAGGGAACTCCTAGCAAGCCAAATATCCTGTACATCATGGCCGATCAGATGGCTGCACCACTCCTCAAAATGAATGATCCCAATTCTGTAATCAAGACACCCAACATCGACGAGCTTGCCAGCACTGGCGTAGTTTTCTCCAGCGCCTACTGCAACTCACCGCTGTGCGCACCTTCTAGGTTCACCATGTGCACCGGACAGCTGCCTTCGAAGATCGAAGGCTATGACAACGCTTCAGTCTTGAACTCGGGCATCCCTACGTACGCCCACTACCTCAGGCGGGAGGGCTACGAAACTGTACTCGCAGGCAAGATGCACTTCATCGGCAAAGATCAGCTGCACGGCTTTGAGCATAGGTACGAAAATCCCTCGATTATCTACATCATCCATTAACTCGTGGTCAGACTCACCTCTGATATCTATCCTGGTGACCTTGGCTGGACCGTGAACTGGGACAGGCCCGAGGAACGCCAGGAGTGGTTCCACAACATGTCCTCGGTCATGCAAGCTGGCCCTTGTGTTCGCTCGAATCAGTTGGACTACGACGAGGACGTCATGTACAAGGTAAGCATCTTAGCCTCGAGCGAGCGAGCTACAGCTTAGCCCCGATATATCAGAGCTTATACTGACAACTGCATAGTCCCAGCAATACCTCTATGACTATGCTCGTGCTGACCCCAAAACCCGTCGACCCTTTGCACTCACAATATCTCTAACTCATCCTCATGACCCTTACACCATGACTCGGGACTACTGGGACCGGTACGAGGACGTCGACATCCCTCTGCCTAAAGTACACATCGACCGAGAAGACCAGGATCCCCATTCACAGCGTATCATGAAGACAGTTGATCTGTGGGACAACCCCATTCCTGACGAGGCAGCTATCCGCGCTCGTCGTGCCTACTATGGCGCTTGCACATTTGTCGATGACCAGGTCGGAAAACTCCGAAAGATTTTGAAGGATTGCTACCTAGACAAGGACACTATCATTGTCTTCTCTGGTGACCACGGAGACATGCTTGGCGAACGCGGCCTCTGGTATAAGATGTCATGGTTTGAGAATAGCGCACGCGTACCCATGGTTATCAACTATCCTGCAAAATTCCAGGCCAAGCGGGTCAATGAGTCCGTTTCCACCATGGATCTGCTGCCCACGTTTGTAGATTTGGTTGGCGGCGATACCTCAGCGATTCCTCCCATCGACGGTGTTAGTCTCTACAAGTACCTTGTCTCGGATGAGCCAGGAACAGATGAGGTCTTCGGCGAATACATGGGCGAGGGCACCGTGACGCCTGTCATGATGATCCGTCGCGGGCCTTGGAAGTACACTACTTCTCTCGTCGACCCGCCTCAGCTCTTCAACCTCGTCGAGGATCCCCGAGAGCTCCAAAACCTAGCCACGTCTCCTAAACACGCTCAAGTGTTTGCTACCTTGGAGGCGCAAGCTCGGGAGAAGTGGGACCTGCAAAAGATTCACCAGGACGTTCTAGCTAGTCAGCGCAATCGCCAAATTGTTTGGGGTGCACTGCAGATTGGTAAGTCGAGCCTTGGCTCCCATGGAAAGGAGCTATTTATGATATGATGAAGCCGCTGACGTGGACGTAGGTGCCAAGGATACCTGGGACTACCAGCCCCCAGGAATCGAGAAGGACCGTTTCATTCGTTCACACATCCCGCTCGATGAGCTTGAGCGTCGTGCACGCTTTCCAGTCGTTGACTACATGGGGCGTGAGAAGTCGGCTGCAGCGACTCATCACGGCGTTGCTGGAGCTTACGGCGAGTGATGTGTTTGTTCACAATGGGCAGTGACTTCACTGCCCTTCTTCTTCCCCGGGCTTCATGAGCGTTTCAGCGGGCTGTCCATTAAAATGTTACAATATGGGCAGGAACAGGAGCATTTTGGGTTTGTTTTTTTTTTGGCTAAACGAGCATCACTTCATGTACAAAATAAATGGCGACAGGCCGGATGATCCGGTGGTCTGGGACATAGCACAGGAGATGGAATAAATATCAAAACATGACAAAGTTAGACGACCAAATGTGGAAATAGACGTGCAGGAAAAGTGACCAGTCAGTTCACGGCACCAACGGACATAAGCTGGATTTAGTTATGCCACGTGATAGATCCCCGCCACAGCGCATCGTGCATTGATGGACTTTAGGTGACGGCAGCTGCACCCGCATTTGTTCGCCCTGACAGCCAAAGATAACAACCACAGGCCGGCCTCCATACCTCTGTAGACCGCCATTCGACTCTCCCCTCGATCCTCACGATCCTCTCAATCCGTTACGTCTCGATAACAGCAAGCAGTTCGCCATGTCCACCGCCGCCCGCCGCCGCTTGATGCGAGACTTCAAGGTGCGCCACTCCGGGTTGCGCCGGTCTGCTCCTCCATCCGAGTTATCGCTAACAGTACTGAACTCCAGCGCATGCAAACTGACCCTCCAGCTGGCGTCTCCGCATCTCCCATCGCCGACAATGTCATGACCTGGTACGACAACCCCGCACGCGACACACCGACCTTTGAGCACCGACTTACCATGATAATGTAGGAATGCCGTAATCATCGGACCCACAGATACGCCCTTTGAAGATGGGACGTTCAGGCTGGTCATGCACTTTGAGGAGGCCTACCCGAACAAGCCGCCCGGCGTGAAGTTCATCAGCCAGATGTTCCATCCCAACGTCTACGGCACCGGCGAGCTCTGCCTGGACATTCTGCAAAACCGCTGGAGCCCGACGTACGACGTCGCTGCCATCTTGACCAGCATCCAGAGGTGAGACGGCCCAATGAGACGCTTGGGGATAGCAATGCTGATGGCGCAGTCTGTTGAATGACCCCAACACTTCCTCTCCGGCCAACGTCGAAGCGTCAAACCTCTACAAGGACAACCGTAGGGAGTACACCAAGCGGGTGCGCGAGACGGTGGAGAAGAGCTGGGAGGACTGATGGGGGCGGATTATGTACGCGGAGTTTACAGGTATGGGAATAGTCACAATAGTCACTTGGGGCCGATGCCATGGTCTGCGTCTTCATAGCGGCGGCGTTTCGGATTGTTTAGATAGTCAAGCAGCTACGTTTTTGCCTACACAGGCCTTGATGGAAATCTCTGCAGTGATACAAAAGTGTGGCTGACATTTCGGTGGGCATGTCAGCGAGCTATGCGTCACGGCCATGGTCGTTGCGTAGTGGGGAGTGGCGCTAGAGAGCTCGCGGCCGTCAACAACCACAGTAGACCGCCCACACGTCGACGCAGCGCACATTCCGGCCCACCCACCTATTCTGCTCTGCCCTCTCTACCGTGAAAAATCGGCAATCCACCATTCACCTTGTTCAGCCTCATCTCGCCGCGTGTGCTACCCTGAAACGGGTTGTTATTCATTTTCCCCTTATGCCAGGCGGGGCCTAATCTCTCCCAACGCGCCGAGCCTAGCACTGAATACGTTGGTCGTCAACCTCAACGTCCCACGACAGCAACCCGCAGCAACCCGCAGCGACGCACAGCACGACACACCGACGCGCCTTGCAGCTGCCAGAGCGCGCCGACTACGAGCAGACTGAGGCCGCCGGGCCGGAGACGTGATTTCGTGCTGCCACCATGTCGTAAGTGGGTCCGACGAGAGTGCTGCCGACGATGCCTGGGCTAACCGCTGCAGTTCCAATACCATAAAAGGTGCGCTTTCCTGCTGCAGATACCCGGACGTGCGGGGTGTGGAGGCCTTACTAACTCGAGAGTGCAGTGGTGGCACGCTTCCGTCCACAGAACAAGATCGAAATCGCAAGCGGCGGTGAGCCTATAGTAGAGTTCAAGGAGGATGACACATGTACGATCCAGGTACGTTGCGCGCTCCCCAACAATCCACAGCCTGCTGACCAGCATGTGTGCAGTCGAAAGAGGCCTCCGGCTCGTTCACCTTCGACAGGGTGTTCGACATGAACTCGCGCCAGAACGATGTCTTCGACTACTCCATCCGTCCGACCGTCGACGATATCCTCAATGGCTACAACGGCACCGTGTTCGCATACGGCCAGACCGGTGCGGGAAAGTCATACACCATGATGGGCACGAGCATCGAAGACGACGAGGGCAAGGGTATCATTCCGCGTATCGTTGAGCAGATCTTTGCGAGCATTATGGCCTCGCCGAGCACTATCGAATACACCGTGCGGGTCAGCTATATGGAAATCTACATGGAGCGCATTCGAGATCTACTGGTGCCGCAACACGACAATCTACCAGTGCACGAGGAAAAGAACAAGGGCGTATACGTCAAGGGCTTGCTGGAGGTGTACGTCGCCTCGGTAGAGGAGGTCTACGAGGTCATGCGAAGAGGTGGAGATGCAAGAGCAGTCGCTGCAACAAACATGAACGCAGAATCGTCACGGTCACATTCCATTTTCGTCATCACCGTCTCCCAAAAGAACACCGAAACAGGCTCGCAGAAGACCGGTCAGCTCTTCATGGTTGATTTGGCTGGTTCGGAAAAGGTTGGCAAGACGGGTGCAAGTGGTCAGACGTTGGAGGAAGCGAAGAAGATTAACAAAAGTTTGAGTGCGCTCGGCATGGTCATCAACGCTCTTACCGACGGCAAATCCTCTCACGTTCCGTACCGAGACTCGAAACTCACTCGTATTCTGCAAGAATCGCTCGGTGGTAACTCACGGACAACACTGATCATCAATTGCTCGCCGAGTAGTTACAACGATGTCGAAACGGTCGGCACATTGCGATTCGGTATGCGCGCAAAGTCAATCAAGAACAAGGCCAAGGTCAATGCAGAACTCAGTCCCGCGGAGCTCAAGGCCATGCTCAAAAAGGCACAAGGAAAGGTCACTACATTCGAATCGTACATTTCCTCTCTGGAAGGCGAAGTAACGCTTTGGCGTGGCGGTGAGAATGTGCCCAAAGAGAGCTGGACACCGTCGTTGGACAGTGGCGCGACTGGGGCTAAGAAGACGCCATCTACACCACGTGCGACACCGAGAATAGATGCAGCGAAAAGGCCGGAAACGCCATCGAGACCAGACTCGCGGTTGGACCTTGAGCGCGCAGGAACACCCAGCATACCCTTGGAAAAAGATGAGAAGGATGAATTCCTGCGGAGAGAAAATGAACTGCAAGATCAGGTCGCGGAGAGGGAAACACAACTTTCAAAGATCGAGGATCAACTGAAGACGACAAAGGAAGAGTTGTCATACTTCAAGGAGCGGGATTCCAAATCAAACAAGGACAACGAGCGGATGACGACCGAACTCAACGAGCTGAAGATGCAAGTCGAGAAGATCAGCTTTGAGGGCAAGGAGGCACTCATCACCATGGACGGTCTTAAGGAGGCCAACACCGAACTCACCACGGAACTTGACGACGTCAAGCAACAGCTTCTAGACGCCCGGATGAACGCCAAGGAGACCACCGCCGCTTTGGATGAGAAGAAGAAGAAGAAGGCCGAGGCTATGGCTCAGATGATGGCCGGTTTCGACCTTGGTGGAGAAGTCTTCAGCGACAATGAGCGCTCGATTCGCAAGATCATCGAGGAGTTGGAGACACTGCATGAGATGGCATCATCCGGCGAGGCTGTTGCACCTGACGCACTACATGAACTCCGTGAGAGGCTACAAGAGACCCAAGGTATCGTTCGACAAGCGGAGCTCTCCCTCGCTGCCCGAAACGAAGAGGACGCCTCTCATACCCGACGACGGGAAGCTCTGGAAACCCGCGTTTCTGAGCTGCAACAAGCCTACGAGGATCTATTGGAGGGCAAACTCTCAGAAGCCGACATCGAGGAGGTCAAGGCTTCCTTGACAGATGCCTACGGCGCACGGCAAGAAGGCAACATCGAGGCTGCCGAAGAGCTCAAACAGGATCTAGCCCGTAGGACCGATGAGAACCAAAAGCTCAAGACCGAAATTGAAAGCTTACAACAGCGTATCAAGAGCGGTGCTATCGCTGACGGTGTCGCCAATGGTATCAATGGTAAGACGGTGCAACAACAGATCAGCGAATTCGACAACATGAAGAAGAGCTTGATGAGGGACCTGCAAAACCGGTGTGAACGTGTAAGTCCGCCATCTCTGACCCCACCCTGATCCCATATCTGCTTCCCGGGACCATTCCTTTCCATATACATCCCTCCCTCTTCATGGCCTGGCCGATCTGATAGACATGTACCCCTACCCGTTCATCTTGGAGGCGTAACCCCTAGTTCCCTGGATGATGATCTCCTTACCCTTTTATTACTTCCTTCACTCCCGATACTATACATGGCCCGTGCACGGAAAAGAACCAAGCTTACCGTTTCTCAAGGTTGTCGAACTGGAAATCTCTCTCGATGAGACTCGCGAGCAATACAACAACGTCCTTCGGACGTCCAACAACCGGGCCCAGCAGAAAAAGATGATGTTCCTTGAGCGCAATCTCGAGCAGCTCACCGTAGTCCAGCGACAACTCGTCGAACAAAACTCCAGCCTCAAGAAGGAGGTTGCGATTGCGGAACGCAAGCTCATTGCACGGAATGAGCGCATCCAATCTCTTGAGCAGCTTCTCCAGGATAGCCAAGAGAAGCTCACAGCGGCGAATCATCGGTATAGACCCTCTCTCATACCTCTCAAATTTCCTTCTTCTTACAAGTTAAAACTCTCCCCAACAAAAGCCCCTCCTGTCCTCCCTTCAATAAACTTCTCCCAAACATCAGATGGCTGGACGTCTATTGACTTGTCGGAAAACAGGTTCGAAGCCCAGCTCACGGCCGTCAAAGAGCGCCTCGAAGCCGCCAAGCAAGGCTCTACCCGCGGTCTCGGGTCACCCAATTCAGGCGCTTCCTTCGCGTTTGGAACCGCGGTCGGTTCGCGCATCGCCAAGCCCCTTCGCGGAGGCGGCGGCAGCAGCAGCGGGAACGTTCAAGATGGACCGGCGTTGCCAGTTCTCGGACAGTTGCAAGCGCAAGAGCAGGCGCAAGGTGGCGGCAAGAGGACGAGTTGGTTTTTCAACCAGCGGTAGGGTTGAACGGCACTAGGGCCCAAAGGGAGGGAGGTGTGGTATTGGATATCTTAGATCTTCGTGCGCGGACGTCGTTGGCGTTTGATAGATCCTGGAAAGAAGTTTTTCTCAAGAGGTGGATAGATGTACCGGTTCTGGATTTCCCCCCCACTCAGTCAGCAACTTTACAGATCGTAGCGTGAAGAATGAAAGGGTAAGCATCCTGGGAAGCCGATGGCGGATTGATCGATCGTATGTGTTATGTTATGCGTTAATGAGTCGTAATGCATCTCATGGGGCGTTTTTTGTTTAGTCTATCGTTAGCTGCACACCTATATATTCCCCATATATTGTTCCTCCTATCGAACGAAGTCAATGAAGCATTTTGGTAACTACGAGCAAGAGTCCCTATATCGTGTGAATATCAGATTCTAGTAGCATTTTGACTTGGGATTTATGTATAGGATGCAGTCTTAATTCTGTCCCGAAGCATGCTATGTACTTTTTTTGAAACGGCCTCTGTGAAGCCATCAAATGATGTTGATGCCTGAACACCGTTGCCCCCGGACTAGGATAGAAAAATCCCAAGAACGCCGAAATTACTGGTTCAGGTGCTACTAGACTATCCCCAACATGGTGAAAAGTGCAAGTAGAAACTTGAACAAGATGCCATCAAATCGGGATGATAGGCCGTTTTGCGTGCATTGAAGTTGGGGCTCTAAGCATCGACATCAATCGCATCACCTTGCTCCATCTTCACATCGCCGTCCGCGTCATCATTCTCATCCACGGCCTCGACAGCCTCGACAGCCTCCTCGGTAGCCTCCTCTGTAGCCTCCTTCGTTTGTTCGTGTTCCTCCTCCTCCTCCTTGGCAGCCTCCTTAGCAGCCTTTGCTTTCGCCTGGTCCGCAACGTGATTGATAATCTCGGGGTTCTTCTCGTTGAACAAGCGGAGCAGCATGGCCTTCCGATCGTCCTTGTCTACCATCAAGTTCGCACTCCCCGGGTGCCTCCATAGCGGTAGTACCATGCGGAACGGGAAGCCGTCTTCGCCCTCGGTCTGCTCGATTTGCAAAAAGACGCATCCGATATCGAGCTTCATAAGCTGGTCGCCGACTTCGCCAATCTTGTGTGCGCCGTCCTTGGGGAGTATCGGGAACATCTCGATGAGGAGCTTGTAAAGAGTCGCCTTGGACGTACAGTGTACGATGCGCTTACTCGCCCACGGTTCCAGAATGCGGATCCCCTCGTTCTGCAGACGCCAGGGTGCTGGGAGATCCCTGTCTTTGTTGACCTTGTGCGCAACAAACATGATAACACCGCAATGAACGAACTTCATGCCACGATACTTGTTCTGGTTGATGATCGATTTGGCAAGCGCAGACGTGTAGTATAGCTTGTTGAGCAGGAGACCTTCACTGTTCTTGACCATGAAGCGATCGCGCGGGAAGCGGTCTGAGATGCCGAAGAAATCTAGGATTCTGGTGACATCGGAATTGTCCGCGGAGAGGTATTCGAAGTACTCCTTGTTCTGAGACTGCTGTTCAGGCTTGGGCTTCCCGCTCGGGGCTGAGCGGGTATCTGAACCGTTGGGCGCAGGCTTGGACGGCAATTCTTCAACAGCGGACACTACAGGTTCAGCAGGTGCATCGTCTGTTTTCGATCGCTTTGCAGTATCGTCATCTTCGTCGTTGTCTAGCTTACGCTTCAGGGGCGATTGCTCTCTAGTTGGGACCTCGCCATTTGCCTTGTCGTTCGATTCGAACTCGCTTGGTGTTGCGTTTTCGAGCGCGGCCCGGGCTTGCTTCAGATCTGCCTCATTGCTTGAGCTCCGTATCTGGGCAACCTTGATGTCGCCTACCTTCTCCAGCACGGCGACGAAGAAGCCTCCAGTATCCTGCATATGCGGGTATACGCGCAAGCAGTTTTCAAGCGGTATGCGCCCCTCTTCAGATTCTGCGGTCGGGGGGAAACAACCGGGTACGATCTTATTGGAGAAGTTGCGGGTAGACTCCGATTGCTCATTCTTGAAATGAGCCTGCACAAAATTGTCCCAAGAGCTGAATAAATGCGCGGTCGTCTCTTTGCTTCCGGTGTCAAAGGAGGTGTCCATGACCTTCCATTTGGTGAGGCCAGGCTTTCGCTTCAGTTCGGGGAGGAGGTGGGAGCAGTCAACTATCTTTACTTTGGATGTACCGCCGGAAGCCTCGACAGCGGCTGCAATGACAGCTTCATTCTCGATCGGGTTCATGCTGCAGGTTGAGTAGACCAGGCGGCCTCCCTTCTTGAGCATGTGTAGGCCGCGGAAAAGGATGCGCAGTTGGAGATTGTTCAGGCCGAGGCCATCCTTGGGAGTCCACTTTGACCATACACCGGGATTCTTGCGTGCTGTACCGTCGCCAGAGCATGGCACATCGCACAGAATGCGGTCAAACTTGAGGTGTTGCTTCTTCTCTCCCTGAGCAGAGGGGAGTTCAATGGATGGATATATCGATGCGTCATGTTGAGTGACGATGAGATTAGGGAAATTGAGGCGTTTGACCTGGTGTACCAGCATACCTGCGCGCTTGTAGTCGGTGTCGTTCGCGATCAATAAGCCGGTGGACCTGCCGTCGTCGCTATAGTCGCCGCCGTCGCCTGTGTTCGGTGATTCGCCGCTGGCTGCCTTCTTGACACGCTCTTCCTCGTCGCCATGAATCATCTCGGCCAGCTGCGCCGTCTTGCTGCCCGGTGCAGCACACATGTCCAGCACAACCATGCCAGGCTTGACGTCCAAGAAATGCGGCGGGATCATGCTCACCACCTCCTGTCTGCTGATGTTTCCCGAGGCCGCTTCTGTGACGAGGAACTTTTGGAAGTCGGCGAACGGCGCGTGTCGGCGCACAATTTTCTTGTCGGTCTTCATGTCCCAGACAAGCTCGTCGGGGAAGGCCTTGACCGGCTTCGGAGGCTCGACGGGCTGGCCCTCGAACTTCATGGCGGTGATAGCTGGGATGTAGCGGTTCTTGAAGATCTCGCGCACCGCCAGCGCGTCCGACTTGGTACCCGTGAAGCGGAAGCTGTTGGGGAGGTCGGTCGCCAGAGTCGACCACATTTCGGCGAATTCCTCCTCGTCCAGAATCGCACCCCGCTCGTAGTAACTCTTGAAGATTTCGTTCTCACGCGATATATCTGACCAGGAATCGGTGCGCGTATCTCTGCCTCCACCGCGATTGTATTTACCTTTATTTGAACCGCGAAACGGCTTGGAACCTCCACCGCGCCCTCCACCGCGCCCTCCGCGAGAGCCTCCGCGAGACTTTGACTTCGACATGTCGAATTGTGGATATTGCGACAAGGTAAGGTCGATCCCGCTGGCGTAGGACTGTGAGTGAAGCTCTGGAAAAGTTGAGTAGCTCAGTAGCTCAAGCTTCCGTCGAGGCGGGCATGATTGGCGGGGCAGCGGCACTAGTCGGGCCGAGCCAAATCTTGGCGGGGCCCGAGCGCGCACACAGATTTTGCTGCCGAACATCCAACTCTTCGAACTCTAGCTTCTCACTCCGATCTTGACACCGTCAATTCCCTACTAACAACCAGCACAATGGCCGGCTCCTCGTAAGACAGTCCCCCACATGCAGCAATCGTCTGCTAATTCAGCGCCAGAGTCCCCACCAAGAACCAGATCGCGGTCCCCGAGTCGCTCCTGAAGAAGCAGAAGGCCGCCGAGAAGGCCAACGAGGGACGCGCTGCCGAACTCCAGAAGAAGCGAGAGGTGCGATAACAATCTCCCACAATCTGCGTTGCAGTTAGGAGTATCACGTTGGCTAAGACTGTCTTAGGCCAACAAGCAGAAGCGCGCCGTCATCTCCGAGCGTGCCCAGAAATACACCGAGGAGTACCGCAAGGCCGAGCGCGATGTGATCGAGGCAAAGCGTGCTGCTAAGCAGAACGACTCTTTCTACGTGCCCGCCGAGCCCAAGCTGGCCTTCGTCGTCCGCATCAAGGGGTGCGTCTGCCTGTCCAGCATGATGAAGAAATTTTATACTGATATCCCCCAGTATCAACAAGATTGACCCCAAGAAGCGCAAGACCCTCCAGCTGCTCCGTCTCCTCCAGATCAACAATGGTATCTTCGTCAAGCTGACCAAGGCCACCTCTGAGATGCTGAAGATCATCGAGCCCTTCGTCGCCTACGGTTACCCCAACCACAAGACCGTCCGCGAGCTCATCTACAAGCGCGGGTATGGAAAGGTCAACAAGCAGCGCATGCCCATTACCGACAACGAGTTGATCGAGGCCAACCTTGGCCAGTTCGGCATCGTCTGCATTGAGGACCTGATCCACGAGATCTACACCGTCGGCCCCAACTTCAAGCAGGCCTCCAACTTCCTCTGGCCCTTCAAGCTGTCTAACCCCACTGGTGGTTTCCGTCCCCGCAAGTTCAAGCACTTCATTGAGGGTGGTGATCTTGGTAACCGGGAACAGTTCATCAACGGCCTCATCAAGTCGATGAACTAGGCGGTTGATGATAGTTCTGTGGCGCGAGCATCCTACGGACATCTGTCCTAGAAGACCGCGATGATTGCCGCGCCGGGTGAGAATACCGGGCATGTGCATCAGGTCGGACGAAGGTTTACCACGCGGATTCTGGGTTCTGGCGTCAAGGTCAAATACGTGGAGCAGCCCTCTACGAGTCATGATAGGGAATCAAAATTTCAATACATCTTACACTTTACAATTTTCTCTCGAATAATCTTGACCATGCTATAGCAGTCGATTTCCAGTATGAACTCTCAGATCAATCAATTGCATAGTATTCCGTTACTCGAGCAGACATACATATCTTGAGTGTGGAGATTCAGTACCATGCTATTCAACCCATTCCCCCGAGTCTATCACCATCCGTTCCCAATTCAATTCGCATGGTCAAATCACCGCTATGCATGAAGTCCCAAACCAAGTAGAGAGTCATCGCTGCACATTGCCTTCCATCTACCGCATCCCCTTCCCCTCCAGCACCCTTCCACCGACTCACTTGCCCTCGGCCTGCTTCTTCTCAATGCTGGCAAGTTTCTCGTCAATCTTCTTGAAGCTCCAATTCTTCCAGAAAGAAGCGTAGACGAACGGGCCTAGAAATGACAGATAAGTATAGATCTCATATGCCTAGCGTGGGCTGAACATACGCAAGTCGAATCGATTGTCGTCGACAGAATAGGATTCGGCGTGGACCGACGGGGTCATGGTCGTCATCTTGTGACGATTGATGGCTTGATAATGGTGGAAGCGCTTTACGGTGTCGGCTACTTCGGCTGGTGACAGAGTGTCCTTCCAATCGTGCAGGAGTCGGAGAAACATGGCGTAGGGACCGAGCTTCGATTCCTTGCGTCTGGATAGTGGAGGTACACGGTCAGTACATGTTCATATCGAAAAGAAGTGTTCGGGAATGGGGTTTCAGAACGCACAGTCGACCCAAGACGCTTAGTTGAGCGTACGTGAATCCCATGTCTTGCTCGTCGGATTGCGTGTACGACTCTGTAATGGGCTCTAGTTCGGCCGTGGGTGTCGCATCTACAAATTCTTGCAATATGGGCAATTCGAAGTTCACTGCTGCCCACGAAATAAAGCGTTTCAGATCCACCTTAGATATCGAGCCAATGCTGTACGAAGTCAGTGTATGTCTCACATGCTTTGGGAATACTGGGATTACGGACGGGTTAAGGTCGGCACTGCTGCAGTCGTATTTGGTCAAGTAGCCTAGATATCAGTTAGCGGATATTTTGTCTGGGCGGAGATGGGATAGAAGGATCTTAATATCTGCACTGGACTGAAATACCTCGTAATTGTTCGTCCACATTTCCGCTACCAAGGACCAATAGTCCGCCGTTTTGGCCTCTCGTAGAAGGTAGAAGCTGGGCATAGAAATATGCGATTATCTAACGCGGATGCCGTTAGTGGCAAGTCTAGGGACACGAGGGGTGGAATTTGTACGAACCATACGTTGCCTACACAAATTGGATTAAGATTAGCACATTTTATCCTCATCCTATGGGACTATATGAAGACATACCGCGCTTGGAGATTTTGCAATGCCAAGTTTTCTGTCTGGGTCCCGCCTGGATGGCATTAGCGCACTCTAACAACTGTATGTTATTCTGCGGATATACGCACCATGAACCTTGAACTGAGGTGCGAAGTCGGTATCGTCTGTGAAAATTGTCTTGACCGCTTCATAAGCAGCATCGATGTTGACATCACGATGCTTTGCCCCTATAGCGTCTGCGAGCCTTTGTGCTCTAGACCTCGTCTATAGAGAGTATGTTAGCAAACTGGACTGCGAAAATCACCGGAACTGAGTCAAGACACCCACCTCTTTGCTGCTCTGCTTCTCCATTCCCCTGGGAGATGTTAGGAGATCGTTTTGCGTAAAAGTTGCATAATACTTGCATATACACAGTCGAGAGAAGTCGCCCACATAGCTCTTGGGGGGTTTGAAATTTGTCTGTCCCACAGATGCGGCGTACATCGCTGATAACTTCTTCATTGTTGGTTTTGATGGCATCGAAGACCATCCGCGACATTGAGAAGACCAATGTAGCCGTTGCGGCAGAATCAATCTAAGGTATGAAGTCAGGATGTATTCGCATGCAGTTTGATACTAGATATACAGACCCCACCGCTGAGTGGCAACTATTCAGAGTTAGCATTGGGGTCATTTTCCAATGAAGAGAACCTATACCAAGAAACCGCCCTGTTGGCTTCGTCGCAAGTAGTCCCATAGCCACGCGGCGGGCCCCAAAGAAATTTCCTCTTCCGGGCAATGAACTTTCAAGGCCCCAGGCTTGCTAGGAATGAGCTCCAGGTCCATGTCGCCGCTGACGCTGCTCAATGAAATATTTGCGTCTACTCTCACATAGGCTGGATTGGATGTCGCTTGCATCGCACGGCTCGGCGCAAACCTATGCGAACGGACTTCTTCGATATCGATACAGGCGGTTACCACTTCGACATCCTTGAGGGAGAACTGATCCAACTGCTCTATGATTTGACCGTTGATGAAAATCATGGAACAGCCGTCGAATAGCAACCTGTCGCCATCTCCTCCGGAAAGCTAAGATGGTGAGATGCAGAGTCAGCTTATGTTTATCAGCAGAGGAAATATACTACTAACGTTGCTGTAAAGGTAGACGCCGCCATTCTTCCTCGTTGCTTCTTGGATCAACGATATGCGAGTGTTGAGTTTGCGTAGTTCGTGATGCGAGCCCGAGGAGTTTGTGAAGATCTCTGAACAAAGTCAGAATTATGAAAACAGGTTGTATGGAGATAACATGCCTACTCCGTCAAGGCTCATCTCCGCAGAAGGGTTGCGGGGAGTAAATAGTTCTTCCTAATACGAAGTTAGTCACGTCTTGCATGCATTTCGAGCCATGTTACGTACACAAGTTTCGCATCCCACGATCGTGTCGAGTGCTTGTATGAAGTTAGCAAAGGTCTACACGTTCAATTCAAATATGGCGAACTCACTCCGGATGACGGCATCTCCAATAGGGACATAGCGGCTGCCTTGAAGTTTGGCGATCGTGCCTTCTGCTTCTAGTTCCAGGTCGAACTCCTCCACGCTGAATTGGCAGTCAGTGAACGATCTACATGCAATTTCATTTGGTATTACGTACTGACGGGGCCGGTTCCATGGCGAAAACCACCTCATCTCTAAGACGAAGTCAGTGTACTTCACGAATGGGCTTGCGAGACGGACATACCACGGTAGTTTCCGTCACCAGCTAGATACAGTTTGGGTCGAATGAGCACAATGCGTCCATTCAGCAAGATTACACGTGCGTTGTATCTGTTGTTCTTGTGGCGCACAGGCATGCCGAGATCGATAATAATGTCATCTAGCTCGCGGTCTTCCATGATGGCGGCGAGCATATCCATTGCATTGTCGTATGTCTCTCCCTCCAGGAAGTGGTCTTGGGCCATATACCCGACGATCTCAAGTTCTTATGAAGAGTCATTGCTGCACATTTCTTGGGCACATGGCCATAACGTACCTGGCCCGACCCTGAGCTTCGCACCCTGCTGCTTGGCAATCCGGATTGACTTTTTGATTCTACAAAGTCAGAGCATGCCATCAAAAAAAAAGAAGTCATGCTTACCTCTCGAGATTGCCTACCCAGTCGAGAGCCTAAGAGGGGTACGACGTCGTTAGCGAGTCTCAGTGTAGCCCGCGTACATTGCAGAACACATACCCACTGGTTCAGCTGGCAGGTCGCCACTTTCATGAGCCGCCCCATGGTGAAGGTAGTCTGCGGTCTTCGCGCCGTGGGAGCAGTTGTAGTCGCGGTGGGTTGAGTGAAACGTCTGCGGACGGCAATGTCGACGTAGATCCGAACAAAGGCCGTTATCGTGGGGGGGGGGCAGTGGCAGGGATTAGCGTAGAATACTTTTTCTGGCTGCGGATCACTGCGTCACCGTGTCCATCAGGCGTCTATCCCGAGCACTATTGCCTGCCCCTCGGACAGAAAAGTGAGAGAACCAAGCTTTCAGTTCGCATGGTGGGCGCAATAGGCGTTTGCCTGTATCGGTCCTTGTCCGGCCGGTGCCTGGTGGTCGGAAACACCCACTTGGCACTGGACCCTTTATGCGGACAGGTTCACGCTCAGTTCGCGTCGCGACCGCAGGCACAGCGGGGAGGAGCGAACTATTGCACTGCCTTTCTCCGGGTGACATCATTCGTCCTCACTGTGTTTGGAGCTTCGATCTTTCCAGACCACGCCAGACCCCCCGTCCTGTCCTCACCAGACGGCCCAGACACCATCTAGTGCATCCCCAGTCGCCACACGGTATGGTTGTCCGTTCTCTACTATACTGGCCGCCGCTACTACTACCATGACCGACAACATCATCCTCTCTGCACCCTCGCGCAGAGGTGCACAACCCCCTATCATGGAAGACTCTGGTCGTACGACCGAGCGCGAGTTCTACAGATATTACCACCATTCTCAGCGTCCAAAGGGCCACAGTCGTCAGCCGTCGCCCGTCGTCGAGCCTGCTCTGCCGCCTTCCCCTGTCGCATCTGGCCCAAGGACGTCCGAAGACAAGGCTCTGACCGCATTTGCCCAATTGGGCGCTCTCCGTCTGAATACGCGCCGATGCTTGATTTCCTTCTTCGACCGTCGCGACTGCTACATCCTGGCCGAAGCCACCAAGACCCTGTCACTGAGCACCGGCAGGCCTGAGTTTCGCGATGACACCATGTGCTGGGGCACTTCCATCTTCCCCAAGGAGAAGAGCATATGCTACTACACCGTCAAGTTGCCGTTCATTGAATCCGACCCACTGGACGAGCACGCCGAAGTGCCGTCACTGGTGGTCAACGACCTTTCCCAAGACAATCGTTTCAAGAACTACCCGTTCGTTGCCGGCCCCCCGTACTCACGCTTCTATGCTGGCGTTCCCATTCGCGCCCCCAGTGGCCACAGCATTGGCACCTACTGCGTACTGGACGACAAGCCTCGCGACGGCATCACGGAGTTCGAGCTGGCTTTCCTCAAGGACATGGCCACGACCGTTATGCGCCATCTCCAGATGTCCAGGGCCACCGACGACCACAAGAGGGGTGGGATCATGGTGAAAAGCCTAGGCTCGTTTGCCGATGGTAGATCGAGTCTGGAGGAGTGGCTGGATTGGGAGTCCGAAGTCAACTCAGGGACAAATGGTACGTTCAGCGCCCCGAGTAGGAGCCATCACCTAGACATGTCGCTCTTTCTGACATACTTCCCCAGGGCAAGCTGATGCGGACGTGCAACGCCCCCGTCGACCGACACTATCGCCAACCGTTTCCACTACAATTGCCACTCAAATGTCCGCCTTTGGCTCCGGTGCCCTTGCCAGAAATGATAGTAACGTTTCGAGCATCACTAGTCGCAGAAGCACAAATCCCACATCCCCAAGCGGAGCTACAGGTAGTACCACTCTAACGCCTGCCTCCGAGACCGTCGGTAACCATACACCCGAGGTTACGACCAAGACTGCGTCCTCTACCAAAAAAGGCGAAGGCGATATGCTATCTCCGGAGCTCAAAACTATTTTCAGTCGAGCGGCTCAAATGATCGTGGATGCGACTGAAGCCGAGGGAGCTATTTTCTTCGACGCAAAAGTCAGTACATGGGGCGGTCTCGTTGATGACGATGTACTCTCTGAGCTGCCTCCGGAGCCCAACAAGCCGTGTGTCGTTTTGGGCGCCGCACACTCCAAAGGAGACGGCGGTGAAACGGCTGCCTCGTATGATTACTCGATGACCGAGAATGTGTTGAAACACTTCTTGCGCAACTATGCTCATGGTCAGATATTCAACATGGAGGATGATAGTGGAATTTCTGTTCTGCTTCCTACTTCAGTTGAAGAGTCCGAATTTGGAACATCTGTGAAATCGGAATGTTCCAAAACCTTTGACGAGGACAACATGCTCAAGAAAGTCTTTCCCCACGCTAAGAGCCTCATTCTTTACCCGTTATGGGATACGCATCGCGATAGATGGTATGCGAGCATTGTAATTTGGAGTACGGATCCCATGCGGGTTTTCACAAGCGAACAGGAGTTGAGCTACCTTGCTGCCTTTTCGAACAGCGTAATGGCGGAGGTTGCTCGGCTAGACACCAAATTGGCCGATTCTGCCAAAGCCGACTTCATCTCATCCATCAGTCACGAGCTGCGGTCTCCGCTTCATGGTATTCTTGGAATGACAGATCTGCTGAAATTAACGCGGATCGACAGCCAACAGGATAGTCTTATCCAGACCATCGAAACGTGCGGCAAAACCCTCCTCGATACAATCAATCATGTAACTCGGCTCCTGTGTATACTGTTTCCAAGGTAGAAGTGCTGACCTTACTCAGGTACTTGATTATGCGAAAATCAACAACTTGACGCGAGGATCGTCTAAGCAACGGAAGAAGCGCTCAAAGACAGCCAAACAGATCAGCCCTGCCGGAGGACATACCAACGATATCATGACCATTATATCCGACATTGATATGAGCGTTCTGGCGGAAGAGGCACTTGACAGTGTTTTCGCAGGCTTCCACTTCCAACAAACAGCAGCTCTGGACAATTCTTCGGACAAGCCCGACCCATCGCCCGTAGCTGTCATAGTGGACATCAATAAGAACGACAACTACGTCTTCAGAACTCAACCCGGAGCCTGGCGGCGCGTCATCATGAACCTTTTCGGAAATGCGCTCAAATACACAAAGGCGGGCTATATTAAGATTAAGCTCCAGATTGTGCCGAACAACGATCCTAATGACGATTATGCTGAATTGCGCCTCATCGTCGCCGACTCAGGCATTGGAATGTCGGAGAGCTACATAAATAACCGACTGTTCCATTCTTTCGCGCAGGAAAATCCGCTAAGCCAAGGGACTGGGCTGGGACTCAGCATCGTCAAGCAACTCGTGGAATTGCTTGGTGGGGATGTTGAAGTGCGTAGCGAAAAGGACCACGGAACCAAGTTCACGGTTTCCTGTCCTATGAAGAGATCGATTCTGTCTCCATCTCCAGCAACAAGTTTAATACTGCCGGATCGCAGCATCTTAAATGTTCGCAAACGTACCGATGGTCTGAACGTGCACTTCGTGGGCTTCGACGATGAAGACGACTACTTTCCGGTGAAAAGCTCCAAAAGCAAGAACGCTACAAAGTTGACAAAAAAGGCGGTGGACTGTTTATGCGTGGACTGGTTCGGAATGAAGACTTGGAAACATGGTGCGGCAGGTGCGCCAGCACCCGATCTGTTCATGGCGACTGAAGCTGGGGCGCAATATTTGCGATTGCAATACAACCAGGATCCGGAGAAGGCACAGAGGGCTCCAGTTGTGGTTGTATGCCGCGGAGCTGCATCCGCTCAGTCGACCACGGCAATCACCGTTCCAGGACTAATAATTGAGTGTACTGCTCAACCATGTGGACCGCATAAGCTTTCAAGAGCCCTATCATCCTGTCTCGACCGTTGGGCAAATCGCGTTATGGTCGAGTCGATTAGTACGGATACTACATCCATCTCCCCCAGAATATCGCAGCTTAATTTGAAAGAGAATTGTTCACCCCCCAACCCAAGAGTACCTATACCCGCCGAACCGTCTCGTCCGACCATAGCATCGACCATAAGCGCACCGGAAATCCGCTCTTTCAATAGCAAGCCTGTCCAGCTGGCCGTCCCCTCGATCTCTTTGAACTGCCTCGCAGTCGATGACAACCCAATCAACCTTCGCCTCCTGCAAACCTTTGTTCAGAAACTAGGACACACGCACATGCTCGCCAAGACCGGGCTGGAAGCTTTGGGTGCATACAAATCGGTCTGCGCGACCATTACCTCCAAGCCTGACGACGCGTCCGCTCTAGTTCCCATCACTACATCCTCTAGCCCCACGCCAACGATCTCGCCGGGCCGTATCGATGTCATTCTCATGGACATCAACATGCCAGAGATGGACGGTCTGGAAGCAACACGCCAGATCCGCGCCCATGAGCGTGACAATGGACTTTCGCCTGTGACCATCATTGCCTTGACAGGCCTTGCTAGCACGGATGCTCAGCAAGAGGCTCATGCAAGTGGCGTCAACCTATTCATGATCAAGCCAGTTCGGCTCGCGGAGCTGGATACCATTCTCAAAGGCGTCATTAAGAGTGGTCCGAAAACCGTGGGGCGTGGTGATGATGAGGGTAGTAGGGTTAGTGAGACGAGTGCTAGTACGGAAGAAGAGGCTGGTGTTGAGGATGCTGGTCGTCTAGAAGTGAAGGGCAAGGCAGAGGCGCATGCGAGGAGTAAGAGCGAGATGTGAACTGTGCGACGCAGGCGCTTTGGTGGACGTTCCAGCATTCGTTGCCGTTAAGGTAGGTATTTATTTCACTCACGTGTATTCTATCCGGGCAAAGCATTATTATCTGGCAGTCAACGGCAGGTTTCTTCTACACAAAATAGCGTTATACCCGCATTTTTTCGGGGGGCGACAATCCATGCATAGCATGGTGTCAGGTTTATTGGGCATTTTTTAGGTATTGGCACGAGCAATGAGAATACTCTTGGGGCAATGGATTACAGTTCATACACATCGGTTTCCGTTCAGTTTCTTAAATACTAAAAACCTTACTAATGTCCTGGTACTGTATATGGAACTCATGATGACATCAACAATTTCCGTCGTCGGTGAGGCGTGCGAGAGCAGCAATGCAATGTGACTACATATCTTTTCAATTGAACCAAAAACTTACGCTGAAACTAGGCGACAGACTACGCACATAGTGCCACCAGCCTACGGGTATATACAAACACTCTCCCGGGCCAAGAACACCTTCTACATACTTTGCATCCTTGAAGTCCTTAAAACACTCTTCGTATTCCATCCCCTCTGCCTCACTCTCCCCACCCCCACCATTCTCAGCCCAACACGATATCTCCCTCCACACCCGCATCCCCACATCCAGGTCCACACGGCTCGTATTACTCATATCCACGCCTCCTTCCTCCACGCCCCGCGGATACAACTTCGCGCCCTCGCTCGGCGCATACAGTCGTATGTACTTGTACCCTACGACTTGAGCGAGGATGTTGTGGTACGGATCGGTATGTAAAGGCGAAATGGTAGATGCGGGACCGAACCACGCATTGAGCAAGGGATCCTCGAGCGCGGGGACGGATTTAGTCTTTGTGGTGGAGGGGGAGGATGGAGTGGGGGTGCTGTAGCAGTAATCCGGTACACTGATATCGGAGCGTAGCGATGGGATTTGCGCGAAGAGATCGTGTTGGGCCAGGTAGCCTGTTTGTGAAGCTGGGCTGGGCTGTTGAGGTGCGGATGAGGTGTTTGGTTCCCGGAACATGTATTCCGCTAGGAAATCGCCGAATGCGAGGATCTTTTGTCCCCAGTCGTCGTCGGTGTAGCTTCGTCCGATTTCTACGGGGACGAGGCGCCGACCGCCGAGGGTTCGGGAGAGGAGGTATTGGGGTGTGTTCCAGGGACGCGAGTGGAGGGCTGGCCAGTGCTCTATTGCGCCTTCGATGATGAGGGGGGTGTGGGTTTCGAGGTTCGAGACTTTGGTCTGGAACGTGGTGAGGCCGGGTGGATTGGAAGCGCGTGGGATGGGGTGTTTGAGCTTCGGCGAGGGAGAGGGAAGGTCGGTGGGGAAGATTGATGGTATAGAGGAGTAAAGGGTCTCAGAATCGACCTTCCGTCTCTTCGCTGGTCGTGGCTCGGGTTCTCGTGTTTCTGTCGTCTCTAAGAAGCTTTCCAGCGCTGAAAACCACAGCTCAATGACTTCCTCCCTTGCGGGCGCCCCGGCAAGTATAAGCGTCATATCTAATATCTTCACCACTTTCGTGATCCAATCTTCCTTTTCCTTCCCATCTGCTACTTCTTCGCGCGAGCCCTCTCCGTCCTCGCCATTCTGGCGCTCCCGGTCTTCAAGTATCCGCAGTGCCTGGTGCAGTGCAGCATCTGTATACAACCTCCGCCAGCAAGTCTTCACCTCCTTATACGGCACATCGTGCAGATGCTGGTACGCGAGCTGCAGACACAGGTCCGGGTCGCAGGGAAGGAGAGCGAGGGCGGCGCGTCCGCATTCGTGAATGGAGTCATCGGCCTGTGTGCTAGTTAATTCGCTGCGTGTTAGTTCAACAATCTCATCAAGCGTAGGCAAATTCGTGACGTTCATTGCGCCACGAGAGAAAAAAAAACCAAGGCGTCGCTGAGATGGGCCAGTGACGAGGTGAGGAGAGAGCTTCAGCGCATCCTAGAAGCTAAAGGTATATGACCCACTCCACAATCCTCGGACCCCGACGAATCCCACCGGCCAGGCAGCCCACCCACGTGGATCGGATCCTCACCAGGGATATACGTATGCTGAGATCAGATTACCTGCTACCCCAGATTCCACGAGTGCGGATACCCGGTGGCAGAAATGCAAGATGCGCGTCCCACTCTGTCTAATATGTAGAAGCGAAAGGGCGCGCATGCATCATAGGCGAGAACCAAGATTTGTTTGAATTGTTTTCATTTAGAGTGTGCGTGAGCCGGCATGGCATATGCACTGTATGCATCGTCATTCGTACAACATTGCGACGACGGCGATGCGAAGTTGTTATAGTACATGGTATCCTCCTTATTATAGATGGTATATGCAAATCATGAAGGCGTTCAAAAGCATCGCTAATATGCCACTGACGCCGTTACCCAGGGGAATCTCGTACTAGTAAATGATGGAAAGAACACAACGTCAAAAGAATGGAGCAAAAGGACCTGTGTTTGGTCTGGGGTATCACACATTAGTTAAGGAGAAAGAAGTCCGCCTGCGTCCTGTAATGAGGGTACGCTTGAGTGGCTGTTTGTTGTTGAGCCACGCATAATGGAGCGTCGCGGCGCAGGCTGGGTTGTAGGGGATATTGGGGCTGTCGGCGAGTTGCGGGCGTTTGAGCCTTCAGCAGCCAGCTCATCTCTTTCTGGCAAGAAGCCTGCTAAATCAAGTTGTTGACCGGGCCGAGTCATGTCATGGTCATCGGAGTATTGGGAGAAGCGACGTCGGGCCGGAGGTGGGAAGGCTCGTCCATTGCTCGTATGGAAACTCGACGCTCTTGATATTCGCCTTGGTTGGGCTGCGAAGTCATGTGCGAGGACGGAGTCTGTTGGTGACGGGGCCGTACCAGACTGTACACCTTCCAAGAGTCCGCCGACGTCGTAAAAAGAAACTCTTCTGGCATAGCGAGGACTATGCAGATGGTCTTCGCTCATTCTCCTTTCCTTTGCATCAAAGTCCCCGCTAGAGTTTGAGAGTTCCGACTGCCGCCGTGGATATTGCCAGTTGATGTTTGAGAAGGGATATTGTTCTTGTCCGTGAGAAGACAAGAGGCTCAGATCCGCAACTTGTGCTGGTCTTGCGATGTCAATCTTCTCTTCTATCAGGTCTGGGTTCGGACGATAACCTAGTGACCGAGCGAGGTCCTCGTCGCTGCCGTATCGTTGTAGAGTATTACGGCGTGTGGAAGATCGTCGATCCAAGCTATCATTCGTCGAGCCAGCCTTGTATTTTGCTTTCTTAATGCCTCTATCGCGCAAGAAGGAGCCGAGAATGATTGCGTTCGAAACGACAGTAGCAGCAAGAATTTCGGAAGACGCGAATACGGTGCGATACTGTTGTAAGCCGCGCTTTTGGATGACGAGTGGAATGCGAGCTCCGGTAATGGCGACAAGGATGATGGACATGGAGAATAGCGAGATAAGCGATAGCTTTCTCTTGAAGGACATTGCCGAGCGGACAATGATAGGAATCGGGAAGAAGACAAGTAAGAGGTCGGTGATAATATCAGTTGTACCCATGGTGAGGAGATGGGCATAACCCTGACGGCATCGTGGGCCAGGATCTGGCAAGACTTGCCAATAGTGATTGAAAGGCCGACATTCGGATAGCGTCGCGACTAGAACGGCGAGGAAGGTGACACCGAGGAAGATACGGATGCCTCGAAGGCCGTTTTCGTAGCCTTTCTTCCAAAAGCGCTCTGTCATTCGCTTGAGAAATTCCGAGACAGTAAACTTTGCCATCCATATGCTATTGCGCTTGAGCGGGAGCTTGAACGTTGGGTTTGAAAGACTTACAAGAGAGCATAGGAGATCCTAGAGGCGAGAACAAGCTTGGATCCAATTTCGCGACGATGCATCTTGGCCAAGTCCTCTAAACCATCCATGTCGGCGTTGTTCGTGCCGTAGATGAGAACCACATGGATAAGACCCATTCGAGCCATTAACGGAAGGATACTCAAGGCCATGACCTTGTCTTCGCGGAAAAGCCGCTCATTTCTGATGTATCGACCGGTGAGCCGGGTGGCTATGATGAAGACGGAGAAGATGGTGCTCCACCAGCTGTAGAGAAGTGTCGGGTTGTTGGAGATGCGCGAACGTCTCTCGGGCGGGGACTCGTTGTAAAGATCCCGCGGGAGTATCATGGTGTCTGTGAGGCCAAACAGACCCCCACCTCCGCAGAGGGCGAGCTGCTGGAAAGGCGTGCACTCAGTATCTAGGATGGCAGTTCGAAGTTGTGACGACGGTCTGTAAGCGTACTATCGACGCGGGAGCGCTTTGACCATGTCTGTGTGTCGCGTGTGCCGGACTGGCGGATAGAGGCAGATATAGTGGGTATGACTTCAGGGCGCCGTTGGAACAATATATCGGCGGTTTTGGACAGCGCAGTGAATGTGCGAGGAGCTGAAGGCAGGAGAAGGCGGCCGCGACTGTGACTTATCGCGCGCTCGCGCAGAGGATCCAGACGAAAAGCGGGTGGGACGATGTGGCGGTGATAAGCGGCGCACCAAGTGCTCGGCCAACGTCTACCACTGCACAGCTCTTCTTGTGCAAATCCGTGGTTTTCGGGTGAGGAGAAGGCGGCGTAAAGTCGACGTGCTCGAAGCACAGTGGCTGCTATCAGGGACGGCGGGCGGAGGCGGCAATGTCAAGGTATTGATAGCTGCTCTATGACTGATATACAGAGCCGGAAGCACGCGCTGTGGACAGTGAATGCTCCGTTTGGCTATGGCTATGCGCGCTCCTATCCCTGTCACAAGAACCAGATGCATGACAGCTGCTCGCTACCCGATAGCGTCTGCTCTATCACTGTCGTGGTAACACCTCCCGGCACCAACACGCCGCTCGCTCGAGGCTGCAGCTGAGTGGTCGTCACCCATCGAATGAACATGGCTTGACGGCCGCCTCAAACACGCGATGACATTATTATTGTTCGGATGTTGCGTGGTGTTGCACCTGACTGCCTTGCTCCTCTGATGACTGCCTTGCTCCAGATGCCCTCTGGAGGAGTCGGATCACGACGGCCATGCCCAGAACGTACCACATGCCGGGCTCGCTGATCAGTTCATGATTCTCAGGACCTGCAGGCACTGTCTTCAGACTGCGCAGTATCGCATTCGGCGGCCGGCAGCGCTCGGTTGCGCGAATCCGCAAGCTCTGGACCCCCACTGATCGCCCATCCTGGTCTCCTGCTATCCTTGCCTCCGTCCCCCGCCTCCGGTCGCTGGACCGCACATGTTCTCGCTGTCCACGAGTGCTGGTGCGGGTGGCCTCGTCGCCTTGTTGGTGCCGCTGTACTCTCCTCTCCTCTCCTCTCACTACCTCGACCCGGTGGAGAAGAAGGCGTTGCGGGACTCGAAACCTACTCTTATCACATCGAAACGTCGCCGACCGAATCCTAGTCGTCCCAACCACCTGCTTCGAAACGTTAGACCCTCGGTTCAAGAGGTACGAATCTGTAACAGAAGCTTGAATCGCTTTGCCAAAAAGGCCGATATGGGCGAAGATTGGGCAAACTAGCAAGCCTAGTGTACATGGCAGTATACCAGCGCTTAACGGCTTAATAACCAAGGGATTATTATGATTGAAGTGGAATTGAAGAAGTGTCTCGCGATAACGGAATTTCGAGGAATCAGCGTTCCAAAGAATAATTTCTAACCCCTCTCCAAGGGTGTCACCACAAAGTACCTGAGTGATCGACGGCCTCGGACCCCTGATCAGATCGACCATCTGTTCTTTAGTACGAACATCGATCAATATCAGCCTTTCAGTGTTTTGCTAGCGCATGGCTTCGTGAATTTCTACGGTCTGAAGTCGCCTACACAAGGATGTAAAAGCGAAGGTCTATCGCCTCGTGCCCGCTTGGCTGAGTTTGGATCACGTGGGTGTCTATATAGGTATGTATATGGTCGGGGCTGCGTCATCGGACGAGGTCACCCTCCTGAAGCGCACGCTGAAGAACAGGAGCATGAAGACGTATAACTCTGATCCCAAGGCCACCAAGGCGCAACTTGCCAATGACGTTGCGTCATCGCGGAGGGTGCGACAGGGTTGTCCAGGCGGATTCACATGCGAAACCTCCAAAGCTGGGCGGATAGAGCAACGGACAGCTTCATGGCCGCGGAGCAGCGCACCAGCACCGGCTCCAGCAGAATAGGTAATAGCAAATACAGCAGTAAATACCTAGGCTTGCTGAGGCGTCGAACGCCGTCGACCAAGCTAGACTTTTACTGTGGAGCGTGCAACTGCAGGTGCCAATGAGTTAGTTTGTTGTTGATACCTGAGACGTCATGGGCGATCACTCACACGAGCAGCGCGACAACCTGCTCCTGCCTACAAAGCCCCTCCAGCCACGAACTCTCCTCAATCACCTTGCCATCATCAGCACTGCAGGCACTGCAGAAAAACAACCCGACACCTCTGCCCTATCCTCTTGGCACCCGAAATCTTGATCAATCCCTCTGAGCCAGGCTTGGAACCACCTGTCCGCATTCCTAGTTGAAGCTCCTCTACATACGAGCCAACCATGTCCGAGCCATCAGATAATATGGCCGGAACTACCAACGGCAGCACTGTGACCGGCCACGCAATCAACGCAAAGGACAGTCTGCTCCAATGTAAGGTAGGCAATCGCCCCTCCCGTACCTTGCCGAGACGCAGCTAACTCCAATCACGACAGTCCACAGCTCTTATCTGCACCTCGCTCACCACCTCTCCTCTTACACTCTCTAACACCCGCAAAGCAGCTTCCTCCGCCTTCACCGCCGTTGCGAACCACCCGACGACCCAGAAGATGACGGACAGTGTTACGAATGGTGAGGTAAGTGGTCGTCCCCGCTTCGCAGTAGCCGAATTTAGAGCTGACCGTGGTCTCGCGACACAGTGCCCTAAAGCCCAAAAATCCCCGCCGGCCCCCCCACCCTTGAGTGCATCGAAAGAGCCATCGCACGCTTCTGCGTTAAGCTCGCTGCCAAATCCCCGCCACTTGTCTGCGCAGCATCCCGCAAATAATTGTCGATGCCCAAATGGCGGGATTGGGCCGGAAAGACAAACAGGTCGGTCGAGATGCTAACTCTCCACAGGTCCAGTTGCGGACTCGGCTAGAGCTGAGGGAGCGAAGACGAAGGCCGAATTCGCTGACCTTGCAAATTCCCGAACGACGCCCGGCCAGCCAGCCGCGACCGGCCAGCCGTTGACCCATTACCACTCCATGTTCTACCGCCTCTTGAGCGTACGTCTGAGCCCGCACTCAAAGAGGAATGCTTGCTAACTGCCTGCAGTGGAAGAACCCCCGTGCAACTGGCATCTCCTTTGCTGCCGTCGTGCTTGTCATCTTCACGACACGTTACCTGAACATCATCCGCTACATCTTCAAGGCCTTGTACATAACCTTGGGTGGTACGTTATCCGAAGAACCTGTATAGTCAAATGCTAATCGCAGAACAGTTACGGCCAGTGCGGAGCTTGCTGGACAGTTGACAATTGGCAAGGGCGTGACTTCTCAATTCAGGCCGCGACAGTACTTCACCATTCCCAAGGCTTCGCTCGAGCGCCTCTTGGACGATTTGGAACAGTTCATCAACTTCTTTGTCATCGAATCTCAGCGAATAGTCTTTGCTGAGAACGTGTACGCAACCGTTGCTGTAAGTAGTCCGTAATGCTAGAGCCAGGACAGAACTGACGCAATGTGCTATAGGCCTTCTTCGCTTCGCTCATCTCGTACTTCCTTATCAAGTGGGTTCCTCTCTGGGGCTTGTCTCTGATTGCCACCACGGTCGCCTACCTCGGCCCGCTCATCTACCTCAAGAACAAAGAGGTGATCGATGCCCAACTCGAGAAGGGATACAACCTTGCCAACGAGCAGGCGACACAGCTGAAGCATCTTGCCTCGCAGCATACTGGAAATGCAGCCAAGACTGTCCAGGGCTACACGCAGCAGTACACGGCAAAAGCGCAGGAGACGATCAACTCTTACCGTGGACGCTCTGCTTCCCCCGAGGCCAAGAGGCATGATCTCCCCGCTGCGCCGACCCATCAGCCGATCATCAAGGAGGAGTCATCCGAAGAAGAATCTGATGATGACCTAATTGAGCCTGAAACCGCTTCGTAAGTGGGTTGAGCGCGGTATGATCAGAACAGCCAGTCGGTTTCTTCCAAATGATGGGTACGCAGTCTGGTTTCCAACTCGTCCGATCGATATGTCCCCCGCACCTCACTCTATCCGCATCTCTATGATAGCCACAGTGCGATGATCCTCGCAGGATCATTCTACAACGGCCACACGCCCCGTAAATTGAACACCCTCCTCCCCCACTACAGCACGAATGTGTATTGTCTCCTAAAAGCTATTTTCTTGCAGTCTGTTTAGCGGCCTCTTTCATGTCTCTCCATTTCTTTCCATAGGTCTCACTACTGCGTAGTAGCCTGGTCGGATTCTCAAAGGATGAACGGAACGAAACGGATGGGACGGAAACAACTGACGACGGTACGATGACACACGCAGTTGGTTCCTTACTAAATAGGTGTTTGAGGATGGTATAATATATGACTTAACCTTTACCTTGCCTTGCAACTATGCGTGTAAACATGGGAGCAAACAAGTCGCGCACGCTTCGCGCGTTGAATGGCACTGGCGCGACGCAATGTCTAAATTTGAGAATCACACCACTATACACTCATGCAGCAGAAAGAAGCGGACAAGCCAGCAGTTGCCCCGGTGTCATGTACAGTAGAAGTCACACTTGGCCAATAATGATGAAGCCCGTAAGCTCGTAAAGCTCAGCATGTCCGTCTATTAGAGGCAACGGTCCGTGCGCCAGGCAGCTGTTGCGTCAAACTGCGCCCCCTGTTGACGCCGTCACGGCGAAGCTCACGGCGAAGCCTGAACATCATCCCCTCTTCGCCTCGCTCGTCCTACACTCTTCTTCCCTACCAACCTTTTCGCCCAACTCCCTTTCCCATACTGCTTTCTTAATATCTACCAGTTTCCTTTGTTCATCGCACCGACATCATGATCGAGCACGTCGTCCGTCGCGGACTTGAGCATGCGGGCTCTATGAACCTGCTCAAGCGCGCTGCGGAGGATGGCCCAAAGGTTGAGCTGCCGACGTGGGGAGCCATCCTTCTGGCTGTGACCTTCATCGGGACGGGCATTTTCTTGACTTTGGTATGGCGACCTCCGAGTTCTCTCTCATATCCTCCTTTTTCTCATATCCTCCCTTTCGCCACCATGCTGACAGAAACATCATAGGTCGAATACACCCTCAAAGACCTCATCGCTACCCTTGCGATGATAGAGACCCCCTCCGCGGCCATCACCGTCTCCACGCCCGACGAACCCGCTTCCAAAGATGAGAAGGAAGGTCTCCTCGAAACCGCGCCCACCATCACGCTCGTCCACCAGAAGCCGATTACCTCCTCCATCCGCGCCACCATGAGGCATCTGAAGTCGCAGGCTGGCCGTATGGCCCGTCTTCGAGGCTTCAGGATCCACGCCCTTTACGCCTTCGCCTTCTCTTCCGTCCTGAACATGCTCAACGCCGCCGTCCCCATGCGCTTCCCCCTCCGCATGGTCATCATCTCGGCCCTAGGAGGTGCTGTCTGCGCTCCTATCCACGCCGCCTGGACAAACAAGGTGGTTTCCACGCCCTCTGCCACCACCTTCTGGCAGCGCATTCCCAGCCGTAGCTCGTGGAAGGTCCTCGCTCTCCCGGCTGCCGTCAACGCCGCTATGCCGTACTTCGCGCTCTTCGTTGCCCATGCTTCCGCCTGCCTCCTAGGTCTCCACAAGGTCAAGGACGTGTCCGGATACACTAGCACTCAGTGGACTTTCCTCATCCTCCGCGTAGTCGCCGTCATCGCCATCTCCATCACTTGCTCGCTCTTCCTTTGCCTTCCCGCTATCGTCACTCTTGTCCGCACCGAGGCCTCCATCCTCCCCGAGGATCAGGACACTATTGTGCCTTTCGACCGCTCCTTCGATGGCAAGGTCGTGCCTAAGATCCTTGGCGGCACTGGCGCTATCAAATTCCTTGATGCGTGGAGGAGCTTCAACTGGGAGGCTCGTCGCCGTCTTCTCAAGCACTACGTCAAGTCTTTCCTCGTTGTCTTCGGCATGATCTTTGTCGTGGCTCATATCTTGGCTTTCGAGCTCTTCGTCGTCATGGGTCCCCAGCTTGGCAAGCTCCTCGCCGAGGCTAAGCACCAGGGCTATATCTCTTAAGTAGAGATTTGATTAAGTGGGATGTCGGACGCTTGATGGCATCTGTGTTGCATGTGGGGGTGAGCGAAGTAGTAGTTCTGTACGTGACAGGTTCGACATTTTGAGGCGTTGCATATGCGTAACTAGCGATATAAACCGTTTGATTTTGTCTTTGGATAGATAGATACACTCCTTCAATACAACTGTACTATGGAAATCATTTCTTGCAGGACCGCACTCGTTCCTGGTCGTGTTTGGAAACCCGAAGTTCGAGAGTTCCGACACGACTACCACCATTGCAAAGATGGTGCAATGTAAAAGATAATGTTGAGGGCCTCCCGCATTGCTGCCACAATATCCTGCACCTTTCTCCATATATGAAAACTGAAAACCTTTACAATATCATGCCAGCATGGTTTCAGTTTCAGTTACGAAGGACTAGTAGTATATGGACATTGCATCCAAGTGAACTATCATTTAGGAGCATACCGTCCCCCTCTCCCCCCCTTATCCCATCACTCCGAAATATCGGAACTTCCAAGTCTATGCCCAACTAAATCTATAATTCAATCACAAGAACAAGAACAAAACATACACCATGAACAGAAGTAGCATACATCTCAGATGCGCCAGCATCTAATTCTCATATACACAGAGAGAGAGAAAGCTAACTCGCTAAAAAGCTCCCAAGGGACTGTCCATGTACATACTTTTTCCCGAACCCTGCGTATCGACAATGGTATATAAAATACTTGCAAGCAGTACCACTCCTCTTCTAGCGCTGATCATCATCATCATCATCATCATCATCGTCGTCTTATCCGCATTACTCATTATCCCGTTCCGACTGAGACTTCGCTGGACTGAATCGATATCGATATAACAAAAATAATCCTCCCAAAAAAATGACTTATCTACATGGGGGGTCGTCGTACTACAACAATGACGACGACTACACGCCTCCCGTGCCCCCGGGTCCGAAGAAGAACCCGTCGAAGAGATCGAAGCCGTTTCCGTCACTCCAGTCATGCGTACCGTCGTTGATGCCGAAGCCCATGCCGAAGCCTAGGTCTTGTAATCCGCCTGCCGTTGCAGTTTCGCCCCCATTGTTAATGCTTCCACCATTTCCGTTCGTACCTTGGACGGGGAAAGAGTCTAGGAAATCGAGGTCGGAGAAGCCGAGGTCGGGATAGGTGGAGGTAACGTTTTGTGCAAAGGCATTGTAAGGCATTTGGTTGGAGATGGGCTGATAAGGAGAGGTGAGAGTCTGTGGGACTTGGGCTTGAGATATTGGTGGGGAGAGGGCTGGTGCTGTGTTAGTTGAGGGATATGAGGGCGACGGTAGAGGTTGGAAGGGGTAAGATGTTTGCTGCTGCTGTTGTGGTGTTTGTTGGTAGCGTATTTGCGGTGAGATCTTCAAATCTGTGCTGAAAGCCTGCATCTGCTGTTGCGGTTCTTGTTTGATCTGCTGAGGCGGCGGAGGCGGTCGCATACTGTTTATATGGTTCGATATACGGCTGAACGACCTCTTGTCCGTTTCGTCTTCGGAGAATAGATCTTTGAGGTTCATATCGAAACGTGGAGCGGGCCGGCGATTCTGCGGGAAGTAGCCAGTTTGTTGATACCCACTCATCTCCAAGTCGGATTTTGCGTCCACCTCGGACGTCGGAGTGTATGTTGTGCTCGGCGAGTGTGACGGTCGCATGGACCCATGCGTCTGGGAAATAGCGCGAAGCGCTTGAGGCCCGAACCCTGTCGTAGTCATGCACATTTGTATGGTCGCTTTGCTCATCCGATCAAACGCATCACGGCATGCTTCAGCGGGAGGGCATTTTTCGATCAGGTCACCCAAGACGGATGTAGCGGCTAGTACGGTAAAGTCGACGTCGTCCAAAGTCTAGCGGGAAAATCAGATCACAATTTGGCTTTGACGTACAACGTGACACAGAGTCCATGGATAGAGCTTACCAAGAGACTTCTTACTGCAGGCGAATGCCACACAGCATATAGGAACGAGATGCCTAAAGAAGTTAGTATTGCATATGCGAATATAAGGTTGGAACCCTACCAGCCATGAAGAGATGATGAGTAGCTAGGAATGTGTAGTTGACGAGATGGACTCGATGTAGCTGGCGGTATAGTTTCAACACCTTTTGTCCAGCCTCTGCGACCTTGAGGAAGACGAGCTCTTCGTCTTCCCGTTCTTCTGTGCTGATGACAGAAGGACTGCCGACATTACTGTCCGTAGTGCCAAGTTCCCCGGCTAATCCCATGGGTACAACCAGGCTTTGTCTATAAAGCATGATTATAGCTTGCCAGTAATTGAGTTCCAGGAACAGCGGCGAGAATTGAACTCCTGCGTCTAGCTGCGTTGGCGCCGACTCTTTCCACTCTAAAAGACGCCTGTCGATATCAACGCGCCATGTACGAAAAGATCCGAAACTGGCCAAGAACGGTGATGGTAGGTTTGTGTGCATATACTCATTCCCTTGGTTTGCCCCGCTCGCCCTTGCTTGCTGTGTCTGCCGGTGTTGCAGTACCTGGAGAATCTCTGACTGCAGGAGTCTTAGGCGAAAGTAGTGATGAGCAACGACCTTGTAACTTGGCCGCCGCTGATGCTCCGCAGGCTCCAAGAACCCCTCTTTAGTTATGAAGCGATCGTCTAGCATCGATGGAAATTCCGTGGTTATCACCTGATCTGTGATTCCAAACGGTCGTCCCACCTATGAGCATCCTAGTCAGTACCACACAACAGGGCGCTTCAGGGATACTCACACAGGTGCTGACAAGGCGGTCGAGAGAATAAACACACCACCACAGGCGGCGTCGGAGATCTCGGACCCACTGTCGCCGCCCTCGTTCCTTTGCATCAATCTTGCCACTGCCGGTAGCCGTCGCCGAGTCGCCCTCGGACGGCTCGACCTTGGGCACAGACTCATCCGGACCCGAACTGCCGTCTATCCCTACACCGTCCTCATAGTGCAAGCCGAGATCAACACCAAGACGGACAGCCACGCCGACAATATACCAGAGGCCTGGCGCAACGGGTCTCAACAAAGCAAAGCCAGCTAGTAACAGCACAGCCTGGAGTTCCTCCAGACCCCCTCCGAAGCCATCGGGACGGTCCGCAGCCGGGGAGGAACCAAGGAAGTTTTCCAAATGGACTATGGCCGACGCATGATACTCCTCGGGCTGGTGCTGCTGGCCCGCGAGTCGTCGCTTCTTGTGTGAGGGCGGTGACGGTTTTGACTTTGTCGGCGAGCGGCCGTTATCCGATGTCGGAGAATCGGCCGAGTCCGAGCTGCCCATGATGATACCGGCGCCGATGGCAAAAACAATATTGAGCATGTATGACTCGCGTGATGTTCTGTGACCCTGGCCTGATGTGTACACGCGTTCGAACATTTCCATAAACTCGCCGCGGTGCAATATTGGGATCTGCGGGTTCGCGTGTTCGAAGTACAGTTCGACCAGACGAGCGCCAAGTTCGCGGTCGGGAAAAGGAGCCTGTCGGAAGGTCGGTTTCGTCTGCAAGCCAAAGAAGCTGTCACGCATTGAGGCTCCACCGTCAGCCACATTGCCGGTCAGTGACTTGCCGCCTCGAACACTCCCCCTTTCTGAGGACGAGCCAGAAACCGTGCTCTTAACGGCCGCAAAGACCACCCTCGCGAAAGATATCCCCGACGTCGATCCTAGGAAGCGAGGATCGCTCGCACCCTGCACCGAGACCATGCCGATATTGGACACCAGGTTATCAAGTTTCTTGCGATCGTATTTGTCGCTTTCCTCTTTAGTCATGTCGGCTGGCGGGTTGGAGCCGTTGCGCTGCTGCTGCGGTGGCCCGCCCGAGGATGAGGCGGGCCTGGGAGTCGAGCCATTGGCGGGCTGGAAGCTCGGATTGAACTCTTCGGCGGCGGCGAAGCTTATGCTGTTGTCGTGGAGGAGTGATTGCAGGTACGCAACGCGAGTTTCGAGGTAGTAGACGTAACTGCACGGGTCAGCATGCCAGCCAGTCGATGGGCGAGTGCGCGCCGAGCGGCGCTGGGACTGTTCCACCGCCGTCGCCTCGTCGCCTCGTCGCCGGCGTCCAGCTCGTCAGGACCACACACCTGCGGGGGATTTCGCGCTTCGTGATGGGGTCGTAGCCGACGCATTTGACCGAAGCCTTGTCGCAGCTTGCGCAGCTCGGCAGCCGCTGGTCGCAGCGGTTCTTTCTCAGCCGGCATCTGCTCGGGCGGGCGCGTCAGTGGTGAAGTGCAGGTGAAGCGCTGCTGCGTCGGCGCGTCGGCGCATCGCACGGCGCGGAGGGGGTGGACAGACCGGTTGCAGGCAGAGACATTGCGGAACGATGAGGCGGCAGACGCGCTCGCCGAGGGCGACGTGGGCTTCACCGCCGCCGGCTCTTGGGCCTGCGGCGAGGCCTCGTCTCCGTCGCGAGAGACCTCATCCAGCGCGCGTTTGAGGCCGGTCATAGCACGCGCATGGCAGGATGATGACGGCGGGGGAGGGAGGGAATGGTTCGCCGTGTTCGCCGTCAAACCGCGGCACGTCGAGTTCAACTTGAGCTCGCTCGGACGGGGATAGGCGTTAGCAGCAGATGCGGCGACACGGTCAGCGACGTTGTGGAGGCCATCTCCGAAAGCAACGAGAGCTCCAGGGCAGTACGGTGGGGAGCTAGCATGGCTTGTGTCTCTTATCTCAGCCTGATAGCTGTGCAGCAAGGCGTCGGCCCGAGCGTAGGCCAGTCATGTGACCCATGTGCCGGCAGCCATCAAGTGGTGATGCTTCATGTCGATTGCGAAGAGAGGCGAAGACAGGCGAAGACAGGCGAAGACGTGAAGGTGTGTTCCCAAATAAAACCATGTTGCATGAGCAAAACTATTCTAAGATCTAGACCGATAAATGAGCATGCAGCTCTGGGGTATTGATACGAAATTTTTGTCAAACGCCAAACCATCTAGGTATCTTTTGAAGTCCCATGTGTATATCCCTGGTAGCCCTTGTGGCCCTTGTAGCCCTTATAGTCCCTGTATTCCCTGTAGTCCCTGTAGTCCTTGTATCCCCTGTATCCCTTGTATCCCAACTCTTGTTGCCCGAGGATGTGATCCGTCTCTTCTAAGTGTTTCGTAACCTAACCATATCTATACTCCTGTCCGGTAGGAGACACCCAATATTAAAACTCTTGTAAATGTGTTGGTAAAGGAAAAAGCATCCAGCGCCAGTGGGGAAAAGAAAATTCCAGATCGTGTGGTAGTGTGTAAACGCCCGGTTCGCGTCCTACTTTGAGAGCATAGGCTCATTTGCCTCATCCAGGGCCAGAGTGCACACGGATTCGGCATCAGAGCCCTCTCCATCCTCGATGTCACGGAATCCCGGTCGTTTGCGCTCCTCCATGAAGAAGCCCGGCATCCAGCCAACCGCTGCAACTCCTGCGATAGTCCACCATGCGAGGCCTGACATTCCAATGCGGTCGCCGACAGAATCGACCGCGCCTGACACGGTGGGACCGAAGCCTCGGCAGACACTGGCCGATGCTGCTGCTGCGCCATTCAGGGTGCCAAGAACCTTCCTGGACGGGGAAGCATTGGCGAGCATTATGGCGAGAGATGGGTAGGACAGCGACTGGGCCGTGACTTTCCAGACGAGCAGGAGAACAATTCCGGGGACGCGGAGATTCTTCGGTAGAAGAGCCAGGTACGGTGCCAGGATGTAGAGGAAAGGGTACAAGGCGATGGTAAGGCAGAAGGTGCGGAGACTGCCGAGTTTCTTGCTGATCCAGGGGAAAATCAAAAGCTGGGCGATCATCTGGAGGAAGCCTTGGATGGACAAAAGAGCGCCGTTGGTCTGAGGGGAAAAGTTGAAACCACCCTGGAAGTAGAATGGAAGGTGGCGGTTATCGCCAGTCGGCTCGGCTTTCGACATGAGAATGGGTAGCAGCTGCTCCAAAGATATCGTGTGACTGCACACGTCAGTACTCGCATCCTGGACCGTGACAGGGTACTTACAAGGCCAAAATGCCGTAGCACACAATATTCAGGCACACCTGTTTCGTGAAAGCGTCGCGGAACTTGGGGGCAGCAACTGTATCACGGTCGAGAGCAAATGGCGTCGGTTCCGACAGCGAGGACCGAGAGCTGCACAAAGTCGGGGAGCTGTCGGTGCTCCTGTAGGCGCGAGGGAGCATTGGGTCCGTCTCGTCCATGGATGCATCCTTGTCGCTCAATAGGGTTGCGTATGAAGTATCGTCTCGTCTCCACACTTTGCTCAACAGCCACTGGCCGGCCTCGCAACCACGGTCGCGATCATACTTGCGATCCTCATGCGTCTCCTCGAGAAACAGAATGCCCACAGTAAGCCCGCAGATCACCACTGCAGTGCAAACCAGGTTCGGAAGCAGATACGGATACGTGTCGAAAACAGTGCCCTCAAACCAGGTGGGAAGGGCTAGCGCGGGGCGAGCGAGAACACCGCCAAGTGTCGCGCCGATGATGGTGCTACAAAAGAGCGGTCAGTGTTGGGCTCCTGGTGCGACTCAAGCAGAGTTGTATACGTACCCAAGACACCAGACAAAGGGCATTATCGAATAAGCGCGCGCTACAGAGTCAGTGTGGCACTCTAAAAAGGTTCGACGCAATCAACTCACGTTGGTGCTTCTCCACTGTTACCAGCTCTGCGACGGTGGTCTGAAGAACGCCGATGTTCCTGCAGATGTGATTAGCGTGCGCTACTGCAAAAAAGGTCCGCGAATGACCTCACCCGTTCAGCAAACCTCCGAGGGCTCGGGCAAACAAAGCCATGGGCAGGCTTTTGGCGAAGCCAAACAGTAGCATGCTCAAGCCGGTGCCAAAGAGACCTCCAAGGAGAACCTTCTTGCGTCCGACTCGGTCGCTAAGTCGTCCCCAGAAGATGCCACTCATGCATTCCATGAAGGCGAAGGCCGACGTCACCATGCCCACGTACATGGAGATCTCGCTTTTGCTGTCTGCAATGCCGAAGGATTCAACCATGAAATAGGCGTACGGGAAGATGGACATGAAGGCAATGGGCTCGCTTATCCGGCAAAGTGCTACGTATACATGTTAGGAGGGCGGCAGGTCACGGGACTCGGTGCAGACTCACCCAGAATGGCCATCTGTCTGGTAGGAAAGGGCGTCCCATCTCTTGAGCGGGTTGATGCCCCGCCATTCTTGGCCATCGATGATGTGTCGTGTGTAGAAGGAAGTGGCGTGATGGGTGATGAGGGGTGATGAGGGGTGATGGGTGATGAGAGGACAGTGGCAGGATCGGGATAGGGAAAGTTGAGAAAGGGATGTGTTCAGAACCGTCAAGACAATCACCACCGAAGCTTTAAGGAGAGAGACTGTGTGGTATGAATGCGGGCGTCATGAGATATATAAGATTTAAGTGGCGTCGTGGAAGGGACGATTGACAAGGATAGCAGTGACGGCACTGTCGGGGGAAACGGAGCGGTGATTGTGTGGGTACGTAGTAAGTTGAGGGCGGATAGTTGCAGTGGAAGGACCATGGCCACGACGGGGGAAACTGTCCCAAATTACCTTCAACATGGCAGGGTCTGTTTGGTGCAGGTGCAGAAAAATGCCACCCACATTTGTGACCATAACCAAGACAGAGTTCGACGACCCCTGAGCGTGGGCCAGGGCTGTACTGCAGAAGCTTTGGGCCACTGTCATTACAAAGGCCGGCTGCGCGCGGGACCATGGTAATGGGCGTGCTAGCGACAAAGGGGCAAGGCCATCTCTAGAGGTAGCGGCATGAAGAGCGTTGCGACGAGCTCCATGACATGGTCGCAGCGATCATCATGCACATCCCGATGAGGGCTAGTGGAAACCCGGGGAAACGGACAGGTTCCTAGCCTGCAGCCATCAACTAGGTTTCAAACCTTTGCCGAGAGCATACCACCAGAGTACAAAAAGGCCCATGGTTGCTTCCACCCGCCGCCGCCGACGGGGACGGGATTTCTTTCAGCTTCCCCGGGGCAAACACAAAACCTTGTGGTCCGTGGCCTGTTATTTGCTTTTTTCTCTCTGTCAGCTCCCACCTCTCTCAGGGGGAGGGCTCTTTGACAGTGTGTGAGTCAGGGCACCGAGCAATCGGCAGTCTGGTTCGAGAAACACAGGCTTAGCGAATCAGTACATCCAAGATTCCCAGGACCACCCCATGTCGCTGATATTATTATCCCACACTGACGGAGGGTAGCGCACAAAATCAAACCACAATTGCCCTGGCTCTACGAGTCACGAGGGTAAAATGGCGGTGAATCTCGCAAGGCAAAAGTACAGTACGAACGGCGGCCATGACGGTTCCCGGGGACGGCAGCCAGAGGACGATGCGCGGCCTCATTGCCCAAGGCCGAGGATGACGATGACGATGGTGATGGTACAAGTCATCATCACCGCCAACGGCGCGAGTCGCGAGCTCCATATGTAAGGCTTGGTGCAGGATGCACGTTTCGTATCATATCATCTGGCAGCCTCCCGTGCGTCACGTCTCGCGTGCAATTTGCTGCCCTAGGAATCCAAAGGCTGTCACTCCACATGTCTGGATGCAGTCAGCATCCAGCATGAGTCTGTAGCGACCAACACGGGCCCGGCATGGACGTGAGCAGGGCGACGAAGAGCAGGCCCTCTCGCGCCGTGTTGTGGCGGCATTTCATTGCTGGGCGCACTTGACACTGCAGTCGTCTATCCTCAGCGTGTACACCGATGTAATGAGTGCTGACGGGACAGATCGTCAGCTGACACCGGGACGACTGTACCTTCTACTGTAGCGCGGCCCAGCTTAAGCGGGTGGGAAGGCTCTGGCAAGGCTTTTGCTTTTGCTTCGTGAGTCGTCACCACTTTAATGAGTGGGTCCGGGAGAGCTTCCGTCGCGTGTCCAAAGCTGAGCTGTCACAGGCCGGTGATGGTCTGCCTCGAAGCGGTAAGCATAACGGCGCGTTTCGAGCCAATGCGGAGCAGCGTGCGTTGCGGTAAGGCTGCTGCTGCGATGTGCCAGGGTGGCTTGCAGCAGCCCACCAGCCCACGCGAGAGACAGGGGAAAAGGAAGGACTTGAGACGGCCGGTTTTTCTTAGTGGCTTCTAACGCTGGGTCAAGTCTTGCCCGCGTGATTGCCCTATATGTCCAGCAGAATTCTCCGATGGATGCGCGCGCTAGCATGAATTCTGTTAGATTTCACACGCTTCGTGGTAGTCCGTGGTACGATCATTGATTAGACACCGTCTGTGTGCTGCGTAAAACGGCGCGCGCCCTGGAGCCGATGGGATGAGGGGGTTTGGGGGGAGGGGGGCACTCTGAAAGGCCGCTTGCTAGCCGGCTTTGGGCCTTGAAGCAGGCCGAGGAAGTGGGAGACACAGACGATGAACCCGGGGAGCCGGGTCGATATCGACCGATCGCTCTGGCTCAATTTAGACGTCACTCGTCGACCAGCGCTCACGGCGCCCATCTGCGCCCATCTGCGCCCGTTGATGGCCGTCAAAGGGGGGGCGGCGCCGTTACGCCGCAGTACATAGAGCGCCGAACGTCTTGTACATGCCCACCATTACTACGCCCACCACGACCTGCCCACTGGAGCCAGCGAAAGCCAAAGGGTTGCAGGTTGCACGACAGTCCGTTGCAGTTTGACAGCGTCACCAGACCCGGCCGATCCCAGCCGCGAATGCGCGAGTGTTGAGTTAAGGGCCTTTTTGTGTTGCAGCTCGCAGCGCGCAAGTCGAGCGCGCAAGGCGAATGGCTGCCGCCGGAGCCACGTCTGCAGCCGCACGCGAACTTTGTTCGTAGACTACCACACTGTGTGCCTATCTACCCACCTACCTTCGGCCTGCGCTTCTGCCTGCGGCCTGCGGTCTGCGGCCTGCTCTGAACTTTGTGCGCGCCCGCGTACAACCACAGTCGGCGCTCGGTGATTTGAAAGCTTCGTCGACGCTGCCTGCCGTGCGACGCTGCATTTCGTCCGCCAGGTCCCAGCCCGCCGCGGGCTTGCTTCCGGGACTACTGTGGCACTATTGTGGGAATGGGAGGGAGTATTGCGGGACGTTATCGTGATGCAAGTCCGCTACTCTGGCTTGGTGTTGCGAGTGACGAAAAGTAGAGGACACGTCGGGGCCATCCACCGGCCCGTACATGCTCTGCCACGTCGTGACCATATCAGGGCACGAAAAAACCCCTCTGGAGCAGCATCCGATTCCAGCTTCCGGTGAGAATGTGATGTGAGATCGCGGGAATGCGCTGTCGGTGTGTTTGGGTGACGTGGGTGAGAAGAAGGCGACGCGCAGCGACGCGCAGAGATGCGACGAGTGGGCGGCCGTCGATCGCCGCTAGCGCCTTGCCGCCGCACTGTGTCCTTCTCCTCCACCATTGAAGGCCCGACTAGTTGGGCACACCAACATTCACGATATGCCTCTTTCCGATCACTCACCGTCGCTCCAGTCATTCCGCAGGCAGCAGCTGCTGGTTGAATTGTAAGTCGTCGCGTGGCCATTTGGCGGTGGTGCTGACAGCCCGCAGCTCCAGTCTGAGGTACGCACCGCTGGACGGTGTCTTCGTGAGCATCACCCCGGGCGACCCCTTGCTGTGGGTAGGGGTGGTTTTTGTGCGAAAAGGTACTTGATTTCTGCCGAGCGAGAGCCTGCCGTCCAAGAGGCCAGAGATCCGTTATTCACCTCCTTTCAGGACCATACGCCCCTGCAGTCCTTCGTTTCCAGATTTCTTTCCCACCCAGCTATCCGTCACTGCCTCCGCTTGTGACCTTCTCTACCGATGTCTTCCACCCGCTGCTCACGCCACTGACCACTTACACGTACACGACGGGGTCTTCAGACACCGACACCGTAAGTGCAACCGACGAGGAACGCCTACCGCCCGGTGGTTTTAGTCTTCGACACGGGTTCCCACAGTGGTTTGGGCGTGCGCGAAGATCCGCCGCAAGCTCTCGTAATGTCAGTGGGTCGGCCGTAGGCAGTCCTGCCCCGAGTCACACCACGTTGCCCTCGGATGCCAAAGATGACATCGCAGACCTGATGTCCATTGGCGCCGGGAAGCAGATCTCCATGGTGGCCGTTCTAGACTACATCCGCACCACCTTCAGCGAGGAAGAGGTATTGGACTCCATTCCCCTGGAAGCTGCAGCGAACCCTGGCGCGTACCACGCTTGGCGAACGTATCGTGCTGCTGCTCTGCAGCTCCAGTCTTCACCCAGCTCGCCCATCTCCGACTCTCAGCCTCACTACAATGCAGGCGCGTCGGCCCGTACGACCGAAACCTCGACTCTAGGCAGGAATCGCCGTCCGGGGGAGTGGAACTGGGAGGGCGTGTGGAAAGAGCGGGTAAAGAAAGCGGTGAAAGGCAGTCTGTCGGAACCCATCTTGTTCGGGGGAGCGGCCGGAGAGGACATTGTAAGTTGCCACTTGGCGAGTACCTTTTGTGGATGCTTGAATAACCCACTTCCAGATTCGATTCCGTGACAGCGGCGGAGAGAACATGGAAATCATGAGAAAGCAGCTGGAAGTGGCGGCCTTGAAAAGTGCGGAAGCTTAGGTCTTTCCCACTCGGTGACATGAGCGCTGTCCCGAGAGAAGTAGATCATGACCGTAGCAGAATAACCTCAGATTCGGTATTCGCAGATATCGACATGTCAATTGAGTAGTTCCAACTTGTCTTCTTGCTTTTTCAGCTCCTACCGGTGGACGCGATGTCCTTGTCATTGACTGTAGCTTTCCGTTTCTTCCTCATCATGGATCGTAGCTTCCCGTTTCTTCCTCATCATGGATCGTAGCTTCCCGTTTCTTCCTCATCATGGATCGTAGCTTCCCGTTTCTTCCTTATAATGGACTGTAGCTTCCCGTTTCTCCCTCATCATGGATCGTAGCTTCCCGTTTCTATGGCGCGTCTCTCTCATCTCCCGTTGTCACTATTCTCTTCTTCTGCCACCAGAGCTGGCCTCGTCTGTGTCCGTATCCATAACCGCGAGTTCTCTATTCCATCATCTGTCCAGTTTCCACGTATTCCGTAACCTGCCCACGCCTCAAGGAGTCCGCAGAGAATTTGCACTTGCGTCATTCACGCGCGGTAAGTGCACCGAGCCCCCCAGGGTGAGCTTTGCCTGATAATTTGCTCGTATCCAAAGTAACGGTCGGCAAGGGGAAAATTCGACGTGAAGGCGACAGTTTGATTGCTGGGCGCGTCGCCATGGCTGCATGCCAGCCTGCTGCTGCCCTCTCGCCCCGCTTCGACCTCTGTCCGCCTCCACTCCACATCAGAAAGAAGACGCGCCGAGCAACCTTCTACAGGAGAATCCTGCATAAGTCATCCCGCTCGACTTGCTTCGACACGTTTGTGTACGGCCCGCTCGACGACATCATCAGCGAGATCTCGGGCGACATTTGGCGCTCACCCGCTGCCCCCGGCTTCGAGGATTGGAGTTGGAATCCGCTCAAAGCTCCTTCGACGTGCATAGTTACACCACTACCCGTCAGTCGAATTCCGAGCGACCAGCCGCTGATAGTACGTTGATGACATACTTTTGGATCGCTTCACTAACAGCGCACAGGTACGCAAGAACAGGAGCAGCCGGTCAACAGCCTCAGGCTCAAGCGCTGGAAAAACCATGGCTTCTTCATCGGGGGATTCTCATCAGCCCCAGTCGGCGTCTGCTCAAAAAGCATCGATTACTGTAAGTACACCAGGTAGAGACTCGTGCACGCCGTGGCCACTCTTAGAAGAGCCATCGGACAGAAATGCTTTTGGGCGCCAGACATCTATTAGTGACACCATCCACACTGATCACGCTTCTGCGCGACAGTCAAACGAAGGCTCCCAATCGGATAAGCGGGGCGGCTCTATCAAGGACTTGCTCAAAGGTAAATGGCGCGTGCATCGAGCAAGCACTGCGGACTCGACACCAAGCAGTACTCCAAGTATCTCGGAACCATCGCGCTTGCGCCGTACAGGTACTGCAGATGCGTCTCGAAGCATCACAGAACCATCCTGCTTGCGCCGAATAGACAGTGCAGATACATCTCGAAGCAGTTTCAGCAGAACAGGTATCAAGATTGCGAATAAAGATGATGCAGCCAATGACAAACTCGCATACCCCAAGAATGAGTTCAAAGAGCATTTCGCAGATGGACTCCCCCCAATCGACCCTCGCTCAAGGCATACCAACGAATTGCCGACGTTGAAGGCCGAAATTAAAGTCACATCCGAGAGTAGAATTCTGAACGCGGAACCAGTACAAGATCTTTGGGTCTCTGTCGAGGTTACGGGTACGCAACACAACCGACAGGAACCCAGAGAAGCGATGGTCGATGTGGCCTTCGTCGTGGATAACGGGTGAGCTCGCCTCACATAGCGCGACTGCGAATGCTCAATTTAATATACACAGGTACTACGTTAGCAAGGAATGTCTTGAGCGGGCATTGAACACAGTCATGAAGGCATTTTATACTCTCAAACGCGGCGATCGACTTGCAATCTACACCACCCATTGCACCCACTACGGAGCTGTCACCAGCACTACACCCGACGTAATATATCCACTTCGGGCTGTCGGCGACGGGACACAGGAGATACTGCGAGAGTTGACGAGAGAAATCGAGGAGGGCGGGCGCCAGTCGTGGAATCCTCCTCGTCCCAATCCAGCAATGACGGAGGTTGTCTTAGCCGTGTCCAAGTCTTTGGATATTGCAGGCAGTAAGACCGGCCAAACCCACGTAATCGTGCTTTCGCCTAAAATGCATGTTCTGCATAAAGTTTTGGAAACTTTCCCACGCCTACACGTTCATCAGATAAACCCTGCAGTGCTCCCATATCGCCATAGCGACACGCTCCGAGATCATATCTGCCCGGAAGCATGTTGCGAGAACGTCTTTGTCAACAACTGGTCCCACTACCAGGTCCTGGGATCTACCGTCGAGCAGATCATTCTCAATGCCCGCAGTGAGAAGCCACACGGCTCAATCGAAAATTTACATGCCGATTACCGTCTGAATAAGGGCTGTGAAGTGCTTGAAGTTCGCGGATCGAAAGACATCGACTCCCTGAGGCTAGGACAGACTCACAATTTCTGTACGGCATATCCTGAGCTTGAATCTTTTGTGAAACATACACTGATCTGATAAACCAATGCCTAGTCGTCCATCTCCGAGTTACACGGTCGGAAACCAAGGAGATCGACTTGGATTCGTCGGACCCTGTTCTCAACTCTAGCCTAGACGCGACATACACGAGACAGAACCTGCGAAACGTCAAGACCGCTGGTGGTTCCATGGTTCACCTTATGTCCATCCAGCTCACGCACCAGAACTCTCTACACGCTCACGAGACTTGGATATACACCGAATCCCATCTACTACTCTTGAAGGACCTCGGTAGAATGTTGCCACCTCCGGATAGATTCATACGCTTCCACAAGCGCCATCTCCACTACAAACTGAGTAGGCTCGACCCTCATGATGCACACGAAGAGGTTGAGAGTCTATCGTCCGATCGTACTGACTTCAAGGATTTGGTTGAACGCATGACCACGGAAATTCGTCATCAAGAGGCCGTCTTGCGGTACGAGGAACGTGACAGGCAGAGACTACCTATGTGTCCAGGACCCATTGCGGTACCATTTCAAGCTCATGAATGGCTCGTTGCTACACGGGAGGAGAAGAGGAATAGGCGTCGTGCAGATTCTGCCAAGTGAGCTCGTGTCTCACTATTTGGCGTGTTGCCTTGGATGACTTCTTGAGAAGACTTGATGTTGACGAGCTGAACCTATTGGTAGCTCATGGGGTTCGACGTCGGAATAAAGATCACTCGAATATGGGCATGCGGTTCATGTGTGGAGGATGATGAGATCTGCTTGTTTTTTTTCTCTCCGAGGTTCACTCAGCCATGGCTGTTACACGAATGGATATCAGGGTGTACGATTGGTGAGGTGGGAAATTGAGGGACACTACCAAATGCGTCGGTTGGATTGACACGTTTGATGTCTGAAATGCTATTATCGGCGATTGATGTGAACGAGGGATGAGAAATGGCGAAACTTTTCCGTGAGCAAGCAAACATGCTGGTCGATGGGAAACAGGCATAGGGGCATTATAATAGTGCCTTTACCACAACGAAAAGTGTTTCTAGATCAATCTTCCCCCCCGCATCTTCAGCCTCCAACAGGCGGTAGCATGCCTAACCCCGCAAACTCCACAAGCACTTCTTTGATACACTCGTTGGTGTCCACGAATCCGCACCATCCCATCTTCCTGGCCTTGTTCATACTCATATCCTGCGTTCCGCCCATCAGACTCCCATCCGCAAACGCAAACACACGCTCAATATTCATATCCTGCAACTTCTTCGTGTCCTTCATTTCATACTTGTGCAGTATTTCTTCCCACGCTCTCTGCACCTCTGGCCTCTTCGCCCACTCCACCAGCGTAAAGCGCAAGCGGTATGTGCTCGGTGGTCCAAAACCCCGCGGCGGCGGATCATGCGACGTTGTGATGGAAATGGGATAATCAGCAGGCTCCAAAGATGGAAGCGAGTAAGAAAGACCATACCAAGTCGCGAATTTCGGCCAAAAGTTCCCCCAAGTAAACGGCGAACCATCGACAGTGTTGAAGCGCTGGTTCTCCGCCTCTTCGGTCAGAACAGCCCATTCCTCGAGATACCCGTTCAGCATCGAGGAACTGTTTACATGGGTGGCTTCCCAGGAGTTGAGGTCGGAGGGGAATTCTAGGGGCTGGTTCAAGTGCTTGGTTACGGCGGCGTAGATGCCGAGTGGGTAGACGAGGTTCATGGCTGCGTCCGGGACGGCGCCTAGGATGTACGACGGCATAGCGACATTCCAGCTTATGCCCTGTGCGGCGCAGAAGGACCAGAGGAAGTCTTCTTGCTGGTAGTAGAAGTTGGGTTCCAGGGTGACGCGGGGGTGGTGCTCTTCTTGCGGTGTTAGGGCGGGACCGAGGTGGATGCCATAGTTTTTTGCCCCGGTTTGGAGGAGTATGCGGGTTGGTTTTATGTTGGCTAGGGGGAGGGCTTCGCAGAAGTTTTTTAGTAGTGCCACTAGTGTATTGTTAGTCGTCCTTGGGATATATTGTGGCAATGTGAGACTTGGTGGGCTTATGTACCGTTCACCCTGCACATCTCCTCGGCATCACTCCACAATCCCTTCCCCTCTTTCGGCTCGACTTGCACGTAACTGTAAAAGAACACATAATCCGCCTTGACGCCTTTCTCTGTTAGAATACTTGCGATCTCTTCCTTATCCTTCAGAAAGTCCAGGGGAATATGCTCTGCATTCTTGGGCAACCCGTTTGGAATCGCAGGCGGACGGCGAGAGAGACAGTATATTTTTGACCAGCGTTCAGGGTCCTGGGAAAGAGCGCGCAGCATGTAGTAGCCAGAGATGCCGTTTGCGCCGGTAATTATTGCTGTAAGGCCTTTGAGTGAGGGGGGATAAACGGGAAGGGAGTGGTAGATTCCGCGGGAGCGGACGAGGTGGGGTTCTGACATGGTGGACATTGTACTAAATTTCAACCAAGTCGAGAGGGATTATATCGAAGAGGATGTGAAGGGGAAATGCATGAATATAGGTATGCTCGACTCGCCTTCATTGATGTTCGTGTTGCCTTTTTGGGACCTCGGATAGTGACGTAGTTCTAAATTGCGGGGAAGGAACACGGGGGATGGCTTTGGAGGATGAAGGAATGTGGTTCATGCAGGGTAACGCGTGGGGGTATATTCGGATGTTGGCTCCGATCTTTGCTCGCCGCAGACATGAATCTCCCCACTCAGTGAGGCTACAGCTGGACTGGGTCTGCGCGACGTCGAAATGAAAATTCTCAATGTATTGGTGGGTATCTTATCCGTGTTTCTATCCAACTCACGCAATCCTTCACAGAGTCCTTGTCCCCCTTCAAAACCTGGACACCGCTCATCTCAGAGTGAATGCACTGTATGATACTAGAAAGTATCCTTCCGGCCCTTCTTATATTCCTTTCTCTCGGGTGGCGTACAGCAAGACCCGTTATTTTGGTATAGTATACTCAGACCCCGCTGATGTTCACACTATGGCTGCAGGCTTCGTAGGGGCCTCTGTATAGTAACCGGTTGCGGCATCTTGGTTCGGATGCGGTATTGTGTATGGCGATTGATATGCAGTGTTCTGGTTCGGGACCGAATATCCGTTGTAGGCTGGGAGGTCGTGGTCGTGGTCGGGGCTCGCAGGGTTATGTGCGGGAGCGTATTTCCCGAGATTGCGCTGTTTACGGGCCCGATGGTACCCGATGGCGGCGTATATGAGGGTTGCGAAGTAGAGGATGCTATGGCGTGTTAGAGAATTCCTGCTTCCGGAAAAAGACAGACTTACAACAAGAAAACACTAACGCCCAAACCTCCCGCACTTGTTCCAAACTTCCCAATGTAGACAATCTCCATTAGGGACGCTCCCGACCAGAAGCCCGCTTGGAAGCTACTCATGGTCAAGAAAGGTAGAGGGGTCAGTTTATGGCAGAAGAACATGATCATCTCCACAATATCGAGGAGGACCACCACAATCATGAAGGACAGGTAGATGGCTATGGCACTGTGGGAATTAGCTGTGTGCAGACTCGCGTCCGGCTGTCGACTTACGCTGCAGAGCGTTCGGTGCCATATTTCCTGACCTCCTTGACCGCCCAAGCAAAGGCGGCGATCATGAAGAGCATCGCGCAGATACGAACGATCCATAGCGGGATCAAGATGCGCTTCTTCCAATCTGGGGCTGGGCCGGACATGTTGTGTGAGTACAGGAGTGTTAGATGGAGAGCGAGGAATGGCAAAGGATTAAATAGTTTGGAGATCGAAAGCTGAGGGCAGCTATTTTAAGGCGTGTGGGCCTGAGGTACAGACGTGGTAAGACAGGCGCAGCACCGATCAACATTAAAAGTCAGCCAGGCATATTTCGAGCAAGCGTGCAGGTGCAGGGGCCCATAGGGCAGTGGCGCAGGTGGGGTGGTATTTCGAAAAAGCACAGCCACATGTCTAGTGTGAGGCGCAGCAGCAGTATTAATATGTGTTGTCACGTTGTTTACGAGACGTCGGTGACTAGACAACGGGCAGCGGCGATCAGGTGGGTCGCGCTTCCCCGGGCAAGCTCGCGGGGTGGCTGGGAAAAGCGGGTCGTGGCTGCTGTTGTCATACGGGCAGGGCAGGTGCCCGATAAGCTCCAGATGTCGATAACCACCACGCACCCTCCCCAGGACGCCTCTGCCGCGAGCACTTGTATTTCCTCCAAACGACAATGGGCGCAAATATCTCGAAACCGTCCGATGCAGCCATCCAGGAGGAGCTGATAGAGCGCTTGCAAGCTTTCAAGGTCAAGGATGGGCATACCTTCAGTGAGAAGGACGGCTATGTCTACGTGGATGACGAAGCCCGTCCAAGGCCCTCTTATGTGCCGTACAAACAGGATGTGTCGGCTACTGCCATAGCGGAGTGGGAGAAGGAGCTCATGGAGGATCCGAAGGTGAGTGGACAAATAACTGCACAACTCCGTGAAGTGTTGTTGATTGTGATCACCAGAACCGCCTTGCCCTCGCAGCACTGAGCTCTAACCCAGCCAACGCCGTCCTTTCATCACGATCGACCCAAATCTCGGACACGCAGAACTTCAACATCAAGATACCCTTGGAGGGATCTCCGATAACAAACCAAGCCTCGTCAGGCCGATGCTGGCTCTTCGCCTCCACGAACGTCTTTCGAATCGCCATCATGAAGAAATACCGCCTCTCCGAGTTCCAGCTCTCCCAGTCGTATCTGTTCTACTGGGACAAGCTCGAAAAAGCGAACTTCTTCTTGGAAAATATCTTGGACACGGTCGGTGAGGATATCGACAGCCGACTGGTGCAGTCTTTGCTGGCCGCGCCTGTCAGCGACGGTGGCCAGTGGGACATGGTTGCTAACCTTGTGGGAAAGTACGGACTAGTGCCTCAATCACTGTATCCGGATTCATTCAACGCGACGAACTCATCCACCATGAACCGCATAATCACCACCAAGCTCCGTGAAGATGCCATTCGTCTCAGGACTATTGCCTCGCGCGCGAACTCTCCAGAAGCACTAAAGTCTACAGTCGCCGCTTTGAAGGAGAAAATGCTCCGTGAGGTCCACCTCATCCTCACGCTCATGCTGGGTCCGCCTCCTGCAGCCAACGAGCCATTTACTTGGGAGTATTACGATTCTGACGGAAACTTCAAATCCGTGAAGACGCGACCTACTGCATTCGCCAAAGAGCTTTCAGACAGTAGGACCGTTCGCATGCTAGGCGGCACAGACGTCCATCGCCTCTTCTCTCTCGTCAATGACCCACGGAACCCGTACAACAGACTCCTCAGCGTAAAGCGCCTCGGTAACATCTGGGAGGGTCACCCAGTCACTTATGTAAACGTCGACATGACCACTATGAAGAATGCGTGCATCGACATGCTAAAGAAAGGCTTTCCAGTGTTCTTCGGCTCCGATGTTGGGAAGTACTCTGATTCCTCCAAGGGCATCATGGACACCGATCTGTTCGAGTACGAACTGGGTTTCAACATCAAACTCGGCATGAAGAAGTCTGAAAGGCTTCAAACTGGCGAGAGTCAGATGACACATGCCATGGTCTTGACGGCAGTACATGTCGTCGATGACAAGCCTGTCAGATGGCGAGTAGAAAACTCGTGGGCGGATCGCGTGGGTGACAAGGGATACTTTGTCATGAGCGATGCTTGGATGGATGAATTTGTCTATCAAGCGGTCGTCGATCCCATGGTTGTTAGTGCGGCGGTAAGGAAGGTATTGGAGCAGAAACCAAAGATGCTCGAGCTGTGGGACCCGATGGGTGCGCTAGCTTGATATCGCTTTATTACGATTAAGAATCTCTTTTGACGGTGGCGTTGAGTATTTTTCACTCCTCTGGTCGATACCTCTTTTATTTCAATGACGAATTTCATATTTACCTAAACAACTACAAACTTTATCCTTTTGTGCATTTGCCCTACCCCCATGGATACCATCGTCTTGGACTCTGGTTTGAACAATGCTAATATTTTCGTGCAGCTAGCGATCTACCGAGTTCGAGGTTACCCTTTCCAACCCACAGCATGTGAGACGAATAGGTTAACTCAAGCGGCAGTGCACAGCAACTCACCCGTCCCAAAAGGAAGTATGCAGTCTTTGGTCACTGATATAAATTGCACTTACAACCGTATTGTTGATATCCAATTTGTCATATTCTTCGCGTTGCTCACCGGTGTCTACCACCGCCGAACCATGCTCTGAGGCGAAATGGCTCCATGATGCTCATAGGGTTCTTATTGTCCAACCACCTATTCATACTCACGCCCAAATTAGACCGCCACCGATGCAAAATTCACGAGTTCGCAAAATGCAGGACATCAAGCAGCCACCTCGTCCCCAACCTTCCTACTCAAACTCGAGGCTATCACGTACGCACTTTCGCACCCGCTTCTTGAACTCTGCCGGGTTGTCCCGCCACAGAGAGGCCGCTTCCACGTTCGCGGGGCTCTCATCGTTCGGCGAGCTTAGCATCGAGATGACCGACAGTAGTATCGTCTCCGGAGTCTGCACTGGCGACCACCGCTCCGCCGCGCTCTCGTACCCGTACTTGTCCTCCTCGGGAGGATGCAGAATCGATATGCAAACGTCGCCGTTCGTGTAGATGTTGGGGTGGAAGATGGGCGTCTCGAAGCGCATCTTGGGTGGCAGTAGCGGATACTCGGTGGGAAATGTGAGGCGTGCGCGGAAGAAGCCGCCGCCATAGAACTTGGTGTCATCATTTATCATCAGCATGACTTCCCACTCGAACACGTTGTTGTCGACAAGGCCGCATGAGATGCCGGGAATGTCCTTGTCGTTCTGCATCTGCTTCAGCTGGCGGGCGAGGAGACCTCCGGCGGCTGATGAGGCCATGGTTGCGGATTTTTGGATGCTTGGAGTTGAAAGTGGTGTATGTTGGAGCTACTCGGCAGTTGACGGTTGTGGGTGTCGACTGTGTGGAAAGAAGGAAGGACTGCGGGCGCCCGGAGGCTTTATGAAGGATCGCGACCGATCAATGTGTGGTGGTGAATGTGCTGTTGTGAATAAATGCCCTCCGGGTCAAAACACCGATTCGATGGTTCTGGAATCGGAACAGTGAGAATATGAAGGCTCGCGGGGCAGATCACGCTGGCGGGGTAAGAGATGCGGCGGTAACAATGCTGTCTGTGTATGATATGCAGTAGAGCTTGCCCAGAAGAACGCGTGATCAGTGCAGCATCAAAGCGGGAGGCGGCGGGGTCGATGTTGTGCTGTGTTGCTTCTGGCAGATGTCGGTTTCCGCAGTCGTGTGTAAGGTTGTAGTATAGTAGGAGAGAGGTGCCGCAAGTGGCGGTTTCCTGCCAAGCCAATTTGTTCCCGGCTAGTCTACCGGCAATGCGCACTCCTTCAGCACTCTTCTTTGAACCTCACCCCCATCGCAGGACATGTCGTTACTTGTTTGCTCGTATACACTCTCCATGTGGCCCTCCAAATGATGGCTTCCCGTGACGGAAGCTGGCGTCGCGCGATCAGCACATTCCACACGCCACGTTAGCATGAACAGCCCATCATATCCATTGTTGTATCGCCTACTTTTCTTATTGAAGACTTCAATGCTCCGAGTACTGTAGCAACGGCTTACTCGAATAGCCACGACAGCCTCAGTTTCCATTCCATTTAAGTGATGGAACGTGAAGGCGCAGGCTGAAGATCTCGGTCATTGCCAAGTTCCAACGGTCCATGCCTTCTCACTGTCAGCTCCGTCATTCCTTCTGTTTGGGGCAATGGAGTAGGCAAGGCTTCCAGGCAACGCTCAGCAAGCACATATGTCGGCGTCTCTGTGACTACTCGATCGCCTGATTACCTCTTCAAAGATTGCCCCCTATGCGACACCATGCAGCAAGAACAACAGGGTTACCCTTTCGACCCCATACGTATATTGTCTGTGAGACCCCACGACAATCCAATAGAAGGCTTGAAGCTATCAAATCGTTCTGCTGTCGTCCCATGATGTCGGTACAGTAGTTGCTCAGTAATCCGCGCTAATCAGGGGTCCATACATGGACACTGCTTTTCGGTTCCCTACCCTTGAATCGGTTCCCTACCTTTGAAAGCCATACCGCTCTTATACGGCAGCTGCGTAGCTGAAGAGCGAATCAACAACCCATTAAGTATACTACATGATTGCACAGTGTTACGGAGCTGGAGCTGGGACGCGAACACGGATGAGAGGCGTTCCCGGACAAGTCAGCTATCGAAGAGCAGCTCCACTCCGGACAAGGGTGTGCAGAACGATTTCCCCGACAGCACCAACCACGAATGTGGGAGCTGAGCAGTGGGCTTTGAGGCTGGGCCTGTGGGATTCGTGATCCCGGTGATTATTATAACGACGGGCCCCTCAGTTTTGGCGGGGGTTGCGCATCGCATATTCACCTCTCAGCCGCCGACCAAACTACAGCCTTGTATTATAGGTCCATGTCTCAATGATATGGCATTACCTCCAACGATGTCACTTATCTGGCACTTGCTCTGCCTGATCACATTTGCCGGAGCGCAGCCATCATTGGGACCAGATCCTGTCCAAAACTTTTGCATGCGATGGGGTTCACAAAGTAGGATCTTCGTTTGACTCGACATAGGATACCAGCTGACCTTTCAAGCTACCGTGAAAAATGACGTCTTGTACATCGACAGCGGCGTGGAAAAATACGGCAATGAGAACAAAAGTTATCTCGGGGCTATCAACTACATGATGACAATTCCACTCACACAGAGTTGGAGTTGGGAATCGACGAGCGATTCACCAACATATCTGAATATCACTAGGGAACCAAAGAATATAACCAACCCAAACACGAATGCATTGGTTCCGAACCTCTGGAGAGGATATATGTTCCATGGGCCGAAAAACATCTCAACCATTTACAGGTATGGAGGAACCACGTACATGGGCAATCAGAGCTATGTGGGCAAGTCCTCGCCAGAGTTCGCCAATTCCTGGCCTCTCTGGTCTTACACGCCTGGATCGTCCGACTCAAAGTGGAAACAGTACAAGGTCGGTGGAGAATGGATGCCAAATCATGGCGCTGGTGCGGATGCGACGGATCACGGCCTGGGATTCTATCTCAACGGACAAATCGATACAGGCACTTCTAGCAAGACTTCACAAATGGCGGATAATAGCCAAGAACACTACACGCCGCTAGAGGGCATGGTGGTAGTCGACCTTGTGAAATTGAATCCAGTATCACCAAACATATCGACTTCGATGATGAAGGGAAGCCTGCCACGAGTTGGAGGGACACTTGAATACATTGCCCCTGTGGGATACAATGGAATACTAGTGGCTCTAGGCGGGCAAATACAACCAAAGATCGAAGGTGGTGTGGCAAAAACGAACGAGGGAGAGCTTGTAAGTAAAGGTCTAATCATGTAGAGCCCTTGCGATTCAGTCGTATGCGGGACTAAATACACATTTCCAATGTCTAGGATACCACGCTGACTTTTACGCAGATAGACTTTGAAAGCGTAGACATCTTCGATATTGATTCGTATTTCAAGAACACCAAGAGCAACGGAACTTGGTATCAGCAGAACACAGCCGGCGATATCCCGGCTCCACGTATTGATTTCTGTTCCGTTTCGATTTCGGCACAGGACAATTCAAGCCACCACATTTACATATATGGTGGCTACGATCCCACTCAGGCTGATGCAAAGTTCTACGACGATGTTGTGGTTCTTTCACTACCATCGTTTCAATGGACTACCGTGTGGCCACAAGGTGGGAGTCCGCGGATTTACCATAATTGCCATATCGGAGGAAACCGCCAGATGATCACTGTCGGGGGCAACACCACAAACATGAAATGTGATTGGGAGAAGAAAGGTGTAGCTGTTTTCGAAATGAGCGCACTCACCTGGGGCAGTGTCTTCCAGAGTAATGTTGGAGCATACGAGGTTCCAGGCGCGGTTCAAGTGGCTACCAACGGAACAACCAGTGGAAATGCAACAATCGGCGAACCAGTGAAAGGCTGGTCAAACGAAGGACTGCACGAAGTGTTTTGGAAGTCGAGATGGACCGTTCCCAAGACATGGACGTCCAACCCTCCAGCGAGCTTTGGAAAGAAAAGCACAAATACAGGCGCAATTGTTGGCGGTGCAGTGGGTGGGACCATGGCACTACTCTTGGTCGGTATGGGTATATTTATCTGGCATCGAAAGAAACATCGCAGTCTGGCTGAGCTACATAGCAACGACTTGCCCATCCAACCCGAACTCAGCTCAAAAATCAAGTACGAACTTCAGGGCATCAACGAAAACAACCCGGCAGAACTACCAGGCTTGCCAACAGCAGAGCTGACAGGCTCGCCCGCGGCTGTAGAGGCAGATGACCACACGGCAACACGTGCCGCAGAACTTCCTGGGACAAACACAGCTCCTGGCGGTTCAGCAGGGGTACCACAAATCAGGACGCCTGGTGATGACTTGCCCGAGGTACCGGAGTATACGCCTGGGCTAAAGAAACCACCAGGGGCAAGGAGAAGGTCTAGTGATGCCGCTAGAGAACGGGAGCAGGACCCAAGGGAAGATTACTTCTGAAATCTCTAGTATTGGGCTACAAAACGCTATCGACCTCCCGTCCACCCAAAAAGAAACTGCCTTCATTTAATCGCCTGGCCGCGACAATGTTGATGGTAGTACACAGGTTGGAAGCCATTTTCATTTGATTCATTGCCGTTGCGTTAGCAGGAAGGAAAAGTCGGTTTGCATCCGCTCATGATTTCAATATTTTTTTGCCCTATACCCCTCTTGTTTCTTTGGACCTAATGATCTATGTAATAGATGAACGTGTATTGTATCTCTTACTTTGTCTTGTAGATCGATGTTGCTCTCCAAAACTTATCGCTGCCATTTTCTTCACGTCAGGTATCTCCTCTATGTAAATTTGTTCTTAGGTGTATATAGTTAGTACGTTTTATGATCATAGCACCAAGTTTAGAGGAGATGTGAGGCATGTTGATGTGATTCTAGTTATTTGTGGTATCACTAACACTAACTACATTGAAATTATACATCACAAACCCCGCCCAGCCAGAATCGTCCAGTCCACATCACCTTCCCTCATCATCATCCACCTAGTATCCAAACCTCGTATAGTGAATTCAAAATGCCTCATACCTCCACAAACGCTGAAACGCCATTTCGTCGTAGATATAATAAGAACAATGGCGTCTATAGTATGTGCATGCTTCAATGCAGTACGTGGAAACCAAAGAAGGAAAAATAAGAGTTAGTTGATTAAGAGGAGCGGGTATCAGCTAAACAACCTCAAGAAGCCATACAATCCGGCTCCACACAGCACAGGGATGGTTAGGTTATCGTCCCAGCCAAAGAGATCTATGGCTTCGCTGGCGCTGGCTACAAGACCGGCACCAATAGACATGACAGTCAAAGCCCAGTAGCCCGTCACAGTGGCGTCTTTGAAAGACAGACCAAGCGTCTCGCGAGCCTTCGGGGGAAGGGTAAGAACACCTTGGTATGCGAATGCGTTCTCGCCTTTGTTGTACTCGTCGAAGAAAGGTGCGAGCCAACCCCAAAATGCGGCCGCAGTGATGACACCAGTAATGCACGCAGCGACAGATCCGGCGAGCGACTTGCCTTTTCGAACCCGCCACGTTCGGTGTCCCCACAAGCGGCCAAAGGTCGAGGCGGCCGTGTCGCACCAAGAAAGGAGCAATACGCTCATGACACCAATATCCTTGGGGAAGAAGCGGAGCACGAGCCAGGCGCCGAGCAGATACGATATGACGCCATTCCATCCATCGACCTCCGATTCCCGCATAAGCGCTCCGAGACACCTGATGTAGAATCGATTGACCTGCCACCATTTGTGCCGGATGACGTCGGTCGCAGCGATGGGAATGAGGAGTGCTAGGAGAACGGGATGGATCTGGTCAGGCTGTTTGCCAGTGCAGTACAGTGCGGTGGTGAGGAAACCGATAGAGACGTGGAGGATTTTGCGGGGCACTTCGTGTCGATGGATCTGCGCGCGTTAACCCCGCCTGTCAAATGCCATAATACATGTACTTACAAAAGAAGACCATTTTTGGTGGATTGGAATCAGGCCGAGTGGACTCGGACTCCTGCTCAGCTCCCTCCAGTAGTTCTTGTTCGCAGCCTGAGGCGACAAATGGCCATTGGCAGTCCCATTCGGCAACCGCAATTCCCCACTCTTCGCTTTTCCATTTAACTGCTTCTTCGCCGTCAATCCGTTCATGCGCTTCCGGTTCTTATAGACCGGACTTCGGCTCCTAGCCCGCGCCCTCTTCTCCGGATCCGAGCCTGAAGAGTCCTCATCGATAGCCGGTGGCGACTGCAAACGCGCCCTACGCGCAGCCGAGCGCGTCGTAGGACCAAAATAGCCGTCCTTCCCACTCGCTTCAGACGGCGTGGGCGACGGCGATATGACACGCGGCGTATGCGGAATCTGGTACTGTCTTGAGTTCTCCATGGCGAGAGGCCGAGATTGCGCGCACTGGAAGGAAGGAAGCGGAGGCGCGCGGATGAGTCCAGTGAGAGTCCGACTTGTGATGGACCACAAGTATACGGCGTGGTCGAGTAACGAAGGGCGGACTGGACGGTAAAACAGTAAGTCCGGGTCGGTGTCGTACGACGGCGGAAAGTCGTAGTCGCAGTCAAGTCCGGGTTTTACATGAGCTATCGGTGACGCAAATTCGTCCGTTGGGCGGCGCGCATGGTCCGAGGGTGAGCGGGCAGGAGATGCCACGGTGGGATATGCTCCCGTGGCGGGGAGAGACGATAGAAGAGTGTGGAAAGGGGTGGGAGATTGGCTGTGTATTTTGGCTTTCAGGCGGTAATTATTTTTGGCAGGGTCACTTCATCATGCTGCGGCGCTTCGGATCGTGACGGCGACGGGGGTCATGGCTTGGCGGGATGAGGTCAGAAGGCTTGTGGTAGTTGTACGGTCTGTATGGGTAGGTGGGCTCTGATTAAATCCAAAATTGCTACCTGTCTATTCAGCCTGTTTCTCGTGCATTCGCGCTGAATTAATCGCTTCGAGACTGAAGTTTTGTGGCCACGTGCCTCTCTACTTGGACCGGAAATCCTGGAAGTTGGATGAGTGAAGCTTGTGAGAGCGCCACAGTTCCGCCACGGACCCGCCACAGCCCTGCGCCACAGCGGCTAATTTTTTGCGGAGTAGCAAAAGTTCGCCGCGAATTTTACCATCACGCTTCGAAAACCAACACCGGGGCCGAATCAATCAAAAGAGTAGGGACTTTGGGAAGAAACGGTCAGAGAAAATGGCACCGCAAACCAGAACCGACCGGCAATGGAGCGCCCTTACGCCGCCATTATCAGAATGGATCCTGGACGCTATATCCGCGATGGGCTTCACGAAGACGACGCCTGTACAGCAAGCCGCCATCCCAATGTTTATTGGCAACAAAGATGTCGTTGTAGAAGCGGTGACGGGCTCAGGAAAGACGCTAGCATTTCTTATCCCCATTATCGAACGACTTCTCCGGCTGGACACGCCAACAAAAAAGCACCATGTAGGCGCCATCATCATATCGCCCACCCGAGAGCTGGCGACGCAAATACACGCTGTTCTAATATCGCTGCTCAAATTCCACGCGCCTTCGGCTGCAGCCATGAAGACGGGCGACGATGAAGATTCCGATATGGCGGACGCCGATGCGCCTCCACCAACCTTCCCGCCCGGAACCCTCAAAGTTGTGCCACAACTTCTCCTTGGAGGCAACATAACGCCGGCCCAGGATCTCAGTGCTTTTCTCAAGCAATCACCCAACATACTTATTGGCACACCTGGTCGTCTACTTTCCCTGCTATCATCCCCACACGTCCACTGCCCGCAGTCATCATTCGATGCGCTGGTCCTGGATGAAGCGGATCGTCTACTAGATCTCGGCTTCAAGGAGGATTTGCAAAAGATTCTCTCCAGACTGCCAAAACAGCGTCGAACGGGTCTTTTCAGCGCTAGCGTCAGCGAAGCAGTTGACCAACTTATCAGGGTCGGTTTACGAAATCCCGTTCGCATTGCTGTGAAGGTTAAGACCAGGGCTGCACCGGGTGGAAAGGCGGGCGAAGAAGGCAAGGCTGAGGATAAGCGCACACCTGCAAGTCTGCAGATGTCGTACCTAGTTGTACCTGCATCGCATAGGGTACCGGCTATCAAAAAGCTATTGTCGACCCTCCAACCACAACCGCAGAAAACGATCTTGTATCTCGCGACATGTTTTTCCGTCGACTACTGGCAACATATCCTTCCAGAGATCCTTAAAGGCGTTGCTGTGGTACCATTGCACGGAAAGCAGCTCGATAAAGTACGGCGGAAGAACTTCGCCAAATTTGTGGACAGCGTCACACCCTCGCTTCTAGTGACGACCGATGTTGCAGCCCGCGGTCTAGACATACCAGCTGTCGACCTCGTACTTCAAATCGACCCACCAAGTGATCCAAAGACATTCATCCACCGATGTGGTCGTGCCGGACGAGCCGGTCGCAAGGGTCTCGCTTTAACCTTCCTTACCCCCGGCCGTGAAGAAGACTACATAGAATTCCTGCGTGTTCGACAAACTCCAGTTGCGCCACTCACTACGCCCGAAATCACTCTTACATCCATAGACGCCGATGCCGTGACTAACAAGATAAGAGATGTCGTCAAAGCGGATCGAGCAATCTACGATAAAGCACAGCGCGGATTCGTTTCATGGGTCCGTGCCTACAGCAAGCACACTGCGAGTTCTATCTTCCGCGTGCAAGAACTGCAATGGGACGATCTAGGCCACGCGTGGGGCTTGCTTCGACTACCTGCCATGCCTGAGCTCAAGAAATTTGACGGAGATCGCTCGCTAGGCGTAAAGATCGATTTCGATACTTTTGCGTACAAAGACAAGGTGCGCGAGAAGCAACGATTGGCGGAACTGAGGGGCGAAGGCAAAGAGGAGGGCGAAGAGAAGAAGCAGGGCAAGAAACGGGAGGCTCCTGCGTGGAGCCAGAAGAAGGAGCAAAGGGCAACCAAGGAGGTGAGGCGAGAGAAGAAGCATGCTAAACGCGAGCATGAGCGTGTGGCGAATTTGACCGAGGAGGAACGAAAGGAGGAGGATAAGTTGAAGCAGATGATTCAGCAGGTCAAGCAGGATATTGTTCATGAGGAGGTGTTTGAGGGCTTTAGTGATTAAGGATTGGTCTGTTGTGTACAAAATCCAGAATAGTTCAATTGAGTACAGAGCTTCTCCTTCCCCACAGCACTATACTATAGACACGTGAAAGGTTATGAGCAGTAACACTGGACTAGAATGCATTATGTTTGAAAGCATCTCCCAACATACACCTTCGACGAAGGCTGTCCCTTAGGTGACTGTCTCAATGACTGCTCTAACGTTACTAGGATATATCGATCAATATAACAGATGGATTTACTCGACGGCAACGGCCTCGTCCCCATTCGTCACTATCGAACCCGTCAATGTGCCCGCTATGGCAGGTTACCTGTGGCAAAACATTACGACTGACACTATCTTACAGAGGGGGGGGGGGGTAGTAAATAATATCTCTACTCAAGCTACGGATACACAGCTGAAAACCGCTACCATGACGGTAACAGTGTTTGACTTTGACGTGTCGGAACGCGGGTGTAAGAAAGCTTACTCTCTGGTAAACATGTTGCTTCACAGCTTCACAGCACGCTGCCGAACGTCGATGGGGCGAATCAGTGCCTGTAGACTTGGTAGAGATTAAGCCTACGAAGCTTATCAAACATCAGTAGGTTAAAAGCGTAAGTAAAAAAAAAATTGTAAAGAAATAAGAAGATCAAGTCTATCGTTAGTTGTGCTTGAAGACAATAGAAATGTTAAGAAAAATAAAAGGATAGTTGAAAACTCGACGATTTGAACCCGTGAACTTGGCAAAAAAAATGGTAGCTTCTCTTTGATTGAGCGTGTCATCCTTAGTGCAGGGGCCATGCTAATCTTCTCTGTATCGTTTCAAATTGACCAAATGTCCGAAGACATAGATTTTTCGAAAAAAGTAGTATATATTGGGAGTTGTCTGACCTGCGTAGAATTGGGGGGCGCGAAAACGGGGCACCAGGCAAAGATTTGCGTGCCAGGGCGAGGGCTGAGCTAGTGGCCAAGCCCCTTGGAACAACGGATCGTTATACGGTCTATGTTCCGTGATCCGTGTGTCGTGCCACGGTAACATCGAATCCTTCGTTCTTTGTTATCCTTCGGTATTCTTCGGTACCTTCTTCGGTATCCTTCTTCGGTATCCTTCTTCGGTATCCTTCTCGCTGGAGTATATTGACATTCGTTCGTGATGCAGCTTTCTTCGCCAACACACCTCGCCGTCGCCTCGCCATCGTCCTTACTATTAGCTCAACCTTTGTATTAGCATTATGTATTGTGAAAGCAATGCGCAGCATCGATTTCTCCAATTTTCGCAGAATCGATTTGCGATATCGTCGCCTAGGGAAAAGGAGGAAGAGAAGAGGCCCAAGTCGTCGAAGTAAGGCCATGCTCATGTCTAAAGAAATGTGTTCGGGTGTTGTGGAAATCCCACCTCTCGAAAAATGAGGGGCAGCCTCAGTGCGCGAACTTCGGAGCTCGGCGTTAGTACGAAGGAGCTCTTTTTTCTTCAAAGTATGGAAACCAGTCACGTGCCAGTTCTTCACTTTCTTAATAACACTAAAATATAATAAAATGTCAACCCATTACAATGCAATGTACTTTACGATAATTTAGAACTTCCTCTTTTTCTCATTGTAAACCCCCAGGAATAATAATACAAAATGCTATGCGCGCCAACCTAGGCGATATCCTAGACCATCTTGTTAAATAGATTATCGAAAAGCGTAAGTTCCAGCATTACTAACAAGTCATTGCTATGCATCCTGGGTTCTTAACAGTGCGCTATGGCACCTCTAATCTCGTCATTAGTGTGGCCCTTTAACAGTTCAGGTCTCGTCGCCAACTCCCGAGCCATGCTAAACCATGTCCGATAGGAGGACAGTAGCAGAACTTGAATATAGCCCACGATAGCAAAATAAACAGAAATGAGAGAATTGTAAGCCTCGCGATTACAGGTAGTAAAAGTAACTAGCGATAACAAGATAAACAGAAGTAAAAGAGAATTGCAAGCCTCGCGATTTATCTACAGACAGTAAAGGTAACTAGCAGTAACAAAATAAGTCGAGGTAAGAGAGAATCGCAAGCCTTACAATTTACCTACGGGCAGTAACGGTAACTAGCGACTAGCGACAACAAAATAAACAGAAATAAGAGAGAATTGCAAGCCTCACAATTTGTCTGCTCTACAAATTTAACTTCGAGAGGATTGCAGGCAGATCAAATACACCAAGGCTTGATTCAAAGAACGAGATCGTGCTCCCCAAGTTTGGACATTTTGTCAATATGGAAAAATCGCTTTGGCTCCCCCTCCTGAGCCCAACACACTGCAGTCGAGGAAAGCCACGTGCCTCACTAGATGCGCACAAAGGAGATAGCGTCGGTCTCTATCGCCCAGCTCATTCCGGCGACACTCGGAAAGCCGAGCAGATCGGCAGTTGATCTTTCAGTAGTATGGGAGTACAGATTGGAGTTACTAGAAGCTACGCAGTACCGCACATACATCGAAGAGGAAGAACCAGATCTGGCAGCCTTCTTTCCAAAATCTACACAGGTGATCAAAATTGCACCGGAAACGAGCAAAGGAGAGTTCCAAGACGGCATTCGACGGTTGTTCTACATAGACCAAATTGGGGCGAATATAAGTACCCTCCATCTTCAGTTACGAGGCGACAAAGAGGAACTGCCGCGACGTTTTCCAATACTGGAAACACAGTGGGAGGATATACAGGCGGCACTTTGGAGCACACAATGTAATCATTCTAACAGCGGGTTCACATTGACGACGCGCCAAGCTGATCGAGGAGAAGTCATCTAGGAGAGTACGAATTCGCTGGATCTACAGTATAACAGACCTTCAGTCTAGACGGTTTAGGGATCAGTCTGGGGCATAAAGGAAGGGAAAGGTTATTAGGGATACAAGCAAGTCCTGAGTTCTTCCCCTTATATTGCTACTATGTACAATTACCAAATTTGCAGAAATATCAGAATGATTTTTTATGGAATGCAAACATTGACCAACGTCCACTCTCACTATGCAGAATGCGTTTAAGAGTACTAGAAGACCGTACCAATAGTTAAATCAATAAAAGCAAAAGCACATGAATAGTACCAGCATCCACGATACAAATCCAAGTTTCCGAAAATTAGGACTATTTATCTCTCCCTTTGTTTTCAATATAATTGAGTGCTTGAAACATCATGCCATCAACGACCTGTAACTTGACGACGCTTCCGCAAGCATTCGTTTACTAAGATTCTCATTTCCCGATATCCCCAATTAAACAACGGCGGCGCCTAAATAGTCACTGCGGCAATCTGTCCAAACGTCCAATCCCGTCTATCCGTCATGTTCAGCGATATACCAATTGACAGAAATGATAGCTGCATCCCTATTCCGGCTAGGAAACAAAGAGATGCGACCCTGTATACTACCCAAGCCCCATCATGGGAACGTAAAAAGGTTATCTGCGCGTTAGAATGAGGCGTATGCTTTGCGCTCTTCGTCATAGTTTCTGTCTCGGTCTCAGCGTCGGTTTTCCGAGTACTTTGCTAGCCTCCATGCCGCCGATAATCCCACTTTGTAAATTTAATCGCAAGAGCCACGAGCAAAGCACCGCTGGTCCGAGCGCTCCTACCAACTTCCTGGCGAGCTCCGCGATGGTTTCCGAACCTATTGTTGAGGAACTGCCTAAGCTTCCTTCTCCGAAGGATACTGCGCTCTCTCCTCGAACTCCCTTTGCTTTTGTTCATGAAAACGCTAAGGTCGATTCCATCTTTGAGTTCCGTAATTTGTCGGAAGACGGGGATCCGCAAGAACAGTACTCCGAGTCTGGGAATGGTAGCGGCATGGGACAAGCTGAAGGTAGCGGAACTCAGCAGGATAGGGCGGATTGTGCCGCTGCCGTTGAAGAGGACCCTCCGGTTGATCCGGCGGATAAAGATAATGATGTTCCGTATAGTCCCACCGTTCTAGAGGATACCCGTCCTTTGGCTTATGGGCCTACGATCCAAGATCTCCACGGTGATGCCCTTGACAGTCGGGTGTACTGCGTTAACTGTCTTAAGTATGCCTAGGTCGGATCTCCCATCAATTGTGGAGTTCCTATCGACCTCCGCAAGACCGCTTGTTCGCTTTGTTCGATCCGCAAGTTGCCTTGCAAGGCTTGTAAGTAGTTCTGCTAGCACTTCCTTCTTTCTCTTCTAACAGTGTTTTAGGGCCGCGTGTCCTCTGAGACGAGCTCCGTATCATTTTAGAAGCTCATCAGTCCGGCGATGCTAACAAGTTCCGCTACATTCTGAATTCCTTCATCAAAACTGCCGAGCTATACAATGAGGAAAACCCCATCAATAACAAGCGTTTCCCCGGCTTGGTAGCCTCCATCGCTCCTCCAAATATGCTCGATTTTTTGAGCGCTCAATTGGGGGAGATGCAGGGAAGTTATAATCTAACCAACCATATCCAGGCTGAAGCGGTGCCTCATGTAAGTCTCCTTTTCTTGGTTCCTTATGGAGTTCCTTGTTAACTAGTTTCCAGGCGAAAGTCGTAGAACAGAGACTCAGTGACCTCGACCAGAGGTTGATTGAGGTTGACACAAAGATCCATGAGCTCTACGTGCTTGTTCGGGATTCCGTTGCGAAGCTTGTTTCGACATCCCGATCGGCTTCTTCGCTTCCCCACACTCCTCGTCAGATTTTTGATCTCACGGGCTCCCGCAAGACTCCCGTGAAGCCTCCAGGTTCTGCTTCTTCGATGCCGACAGCTTCTGCCAAGGGTAAGGATCCTAATACTCGGGGTTCTTCCCGTGGTGGTTCCGGCGCATAAGCTTGCTAGGATGCCTTTCTTCCGCAGGGTTCTCAGGGTTGATATTCTGAGTCGCGCTTCGACCCGACATCCGGTCCTACTTCTTCCTCTAGTTTGGCTCCTCTAAGGTTCCATTCCTCATTCCATCCGCCTACCGGCGCGTGTTTCTATAGTCCATACTAATCATAACTGACTTCTTTTCTTTCCGTGTGACTCCGTAATAACTTATAGAAAAAGGCAAAATTAGATCTATTGCGCTGTTCCCCTATGTTCCGTTCTAGTCTATATCCTCCTTCCATTCCTCCTTGGTCTCTTGCCTTGTTCTATTAGGAATCCTTTTCTAAATCGTTTAGGTAGGTAACCTGTAGAGTCCTAATATAGTTAGGCAAATCATTACTAAGTATCTAGAGCTTGAAGCTTTATAGCTAACAGTAGGAAAATGCCCGAATGATCGGTGTTAGAAATCGGAGCTTATGTAAACCCCTCTTGATCTCCTTTGCTCCTAGCGAGAAATTGTTTGGGCAAAGAGCTATAGTGGAAAATTCGCTGCACTCGTTGAGAGCTGAGAGCTTGTACATGAACTGTTGATAAGCGCGGTATTACGAACGTCCGACGTCATGAATGATTTGACGGGAATCATGTTGTGGTAAAGGATCCAGTACACGAGAGAAGAGAGAAGCTAGCATCTGGCCGTTAGGAGCATCACGTGTACCTTTCTATGTCAGGTATAAAAGCTCTATATAAGACTTTAAATAATAATATAAAAGCGTGGCGTATAAGTATAGAGTCTAACAAGGGAGGTTTTTTGTAGAGCTGGCTCGTTAAATACGATCTTCTTCGTATACAATTCATTCTAATAATGGGCATTACAACAGCTATTCGCGGACTGTACATTAAGTAGAAAGCATATCCTGTTGTCTTACTTAATTAGGATAGCTACCTTATTGTATATTATAACATGCACTGTTGAATGGGCTCTCTCTATGAGAGATGATAGCTATCAAGCTAGTAGGTAGAAAGGAATAACAAAGAAGCAAGGAGAAGGTACGAAAAGGAGATATAACGATTCTGTATAGTTCTTGTGTTGTTTAGTCTATCTACGTACGAGGTGTTCTCTATATACAAGCTAGTCACGTGACCTGCCATATGGCATGGAACCATTGGTGGAAGAGAATCGAGAACAGAGAATTGAGCGCAGGCAGCGCCGTACGTAGTACGTACATGCACCGTATATACCTCAGAGTGCTTTTACATATAATAGAATCCAGGACGATTTGCCTCCCCAAGCATTTCAATTCTCCGATGCTTGCGTTGGACGAAAAGTGCGCGAGATGTATATTTCAGGAACACGTCGAATTCATTCATTGGAGGTGTTCTGTTGGACTGTTGTATTGTGCATGTTTTTTCTTCTGAAGTGCGAAGTGCGTGCTCATGACCAGCAATGAACACAGGAATCAAAAATCAAAACCTCAAAAATCCGAAAACCAACCCAATCAAAACTTCCCCCGATACAAATCCTAAATCCACCCTGGCCCAATGTTAAGAAGTTGTAACGCCTGAAATATGCAGCCCTATCCTTTCATCAATCATTCCATGCCATTCTGACCCTTCTCTTTGATATCGCTTACACTTGATAATGCAATGTCAAGTGTCGCACCGACGGGGTGCCCAAGGCCTAAGAATCAGTAGGCGCAGGCACCTCAACAGTCACCACAACGGTGACAACCCTCGTGACAACCTCGCCATTGCCCATCGTCTCCAATACGACACTCTCGCCTGGACCAGGTGTGACGCTCGCAGCACTGCTACTCGGAGCCTGGGTAATAGTGCTGCTGGCTGCGGTTGCAGCGGCCGAAGAACTCAAGGTCAAACTAATGGGCGTAGCGCTCGATTTCGCTGCAGTGCTAGACCTTGAATCCGTTTCGTTCCAGACCCACTGTCCGCTTGTCTCGTTGAAGCTCCCAGTTGTATCAGAGGGTCCAGTGGCCGTTGTATTATAAACAGGCGGGTTGCCCTTGATCTCCGGCTTGTATTCGAAGGAGCCAGTCCACTGAGGTACATCCGTTGCATTTTGCGGGAGGGAGACCGGTACGTTGAAAACAGTGACATTGAGACCCTTCGGTGGGTGCGAGCGCGGAATTTCAGTGAAATCGAGGGCTTGAATACGCCAGTGGAAGTTCGTCTTAAGCCATTCAGTAACCTCGGTACGGTCGAGGGATTTGAGTTCGCCGGACCTGTACTTCGCAGCAAGCCTATCCGTGAGACAGATACTGCCCTTGACGATGGTACTGGAGTTCATGCGAGGAGATGAGAGGGAGGCGATTTGGCCGACATAGTTGGGGTCCGTAGGCCAGTTCTTGGGGTCGGCGTCGGGTTCGCCGAGGAAGGCGCGGACGGAGTAGGAGATCTGAATATCAGAGGGCATATTGACTTGGGCGAGCCAGTCGGTAGCGTCGGAGGTCTTATTGTTGGAGTCGGAGTCGCCACCGACGGTTGTGTTAGTACTGGTCTCATTTAGACCTTGTGTTTGCGCCTTGTAGAGGTTGTTGATGGAGAGGGTGAGTGTGTCGTTGGAAGGATTGGAAGCCAGTTCCGGGTAGGTATAGCCAAAGGAAGTCCAGTTGCGGGAGATGGATGAGGTCCACATATCGCCCTTTGCATTCATGTGGAAGGGCGTCAAGGCAGAGTCGGGGCCTTGAGTGCTACCCTGGGCCATCGTGTATGTCCCTGCAGCTTGGGTAGCGTCTTCGACCCAAGTGTCAGGGTACCGCGCCTGATAAATTGCCATGATGCGGTCCATGTTACTGCACCTATCAGCTACTGTACTAGAGTGAACGCGTGTTCAACTTACCAATGATGGAACCAGAATACGGGATCGAAAGAAGAAACCTCGACGATGCCCATGTTGCCGAGACCAAAGGAGTTGTGAACACCATCATGAATCGTCTCAACACTGCCGATGGTACCGCCATCCGCCTTGGTGCTCCACTGGTTCCAGGGTTGGTGGATGGTGAGTAGTTTGTAAAGAGTGTCACGGTTATTGGGTTGCTGGCTAGTAAGGCGAGAGTTCGATTCGTCGTTTCGGCTTGTAGCATTTTCAGCGTAGCCGTCGAGTGGCGACCGGATGGTAGTGTTCCAGTTCTTGAACTGGAATTCACTCTGTTGAAAGATTAGTACGTTTGAGTTTCTACAACAAAGTGAGAAGATGAGCGTTTAAACCTACCAGTGCAGAAAAGTCATCATACTTCAATGGATGGAAGTCGTATTCGTAGAGGGGGTTACGAATATTCCCTGTAGTACCATTGGGATAGGTGACAGTGACCCTAGTTCGGCGAAGAGAACCAGGCAGAACACCCTCTTCGCTGTTAGGGGGATCAATTGCCCAGTCCCAGTAAGGCAACCGGACTTTGTGGGCAGTCTTCAAAGCCTTTTCACGAGCCTCGCCTGCAGGATATTCATTGGCGATCTCCACCGCGCGGTCGTGTAAAACTTGTTCGAAAAGAGCCAGGTAGGGCCTGTGCCATGATCCGAACAAGTTACTATTGTGAGGACAATATCCCTTCAGACCGTCGCCCTTCACACCATCCCATTCTATGAATGGAGCACCGTGAATCCCTTAGAATGTAAGCTCTATGTTACATCAAGGGAACAGTTTAATATACCCGCGACTTTGAAGTAAGACACTTTATCTGTCTGATCCATGCCCTGGAATCGTGCAAAAGCTTGGAGGAAGAGGTTCCACGTCTCAGTGTCCTTCTCCAGTTCACGCAATTCCTGTCGGACCTGCACTCCAGTTCCCTGCACCCCAACAACGGAGAAGTAGCTGTCATCGTCTGTCCTTCCCGGAATCCCGCAGCTAGCTGAGCTGTTTCCGTTGGTGAGAGTCCCGTTGGCGAGAGTCCCATTGAGGTATGGAGCAGCAGCTTGTGCAAGTGTGAGTAAAGAGAGTGAAGTGGTAAGACCACCAAAAGAGGTAAAGAATGATTTCATGGTGACCAGCCTGCGGTAAAAGAATGTAACGGATCGATCAAGACCCTAAAACGAATGTGATACAAGCAAAATGCTGTAAGAAAAAGAATGACAATCGCACACAGAACGTAACGAAAGGAAGGAAGGCGAATCTATACCGCGATACCAAGACGCCCGTTCGGACCTGACAAGCCTTTAACAAACCTATGGACGATTCTAAAATGAAAAAGGCACAGCCCCGCCATAGAGGGTGTCTCAAGCCTAGGCAGGCCCCCACCTCGCTTCATGCAGGACGCCTGCCAATGGTGATGGTGGCCTGGATGATAGTTTGGTGTTATAGGCCATAGCGCCGATTTTAGGGCTCGAAACATGTTTGGTTTCCTTCAGATAGAGTGAACGAGTACAGTGGCCTATCAGATCCCATAGTTCACAAATTGTTTCTTTATGCTCTACACGGCAAATTTGAAGTTTTCCCGAAAAGGTCCACAACATGATATTCGCGGGAGAATGCCGCAAGAATATGACATGCGCATGTATCGCAGTTTGTGCTCGTCTGGTTGTTGGGGGTGTCTTGAAGATGCACGCTGCATAACAGCCTGACAACAATACTTCAAAATAGTAGCATCCGCCCGTAGAGTGAACAATCTCCGCATCTCGCACGTTGTGAGTTTGTGACATGTAGAGTAGAGGCCTTGTTGAGTCTGGCTGTTTCTCAGAAGTAAGCTATTGAACGATTGGTGACGTCGCATGTACCTGTTCGAAATAGCAGGAATATATTGTCTCACGACCATGTGCATTCAGAGTAGTGGGAAGAACGTTGCGAAACATGAGGTGAGGATGGCGAGGAATCGCCGAGGATGAGATGGAGGGATGATGGCACGGACCAACTATAGATCAGCGCGGTATCTTAGAGTGCCACATGCAGACAGATGGAAAGTCACTGAAATTTCCGGTGATGTGTGCCCGTCTACTTTTCTGTCGACAGCGGGGCCGCGGGAGATGGTCATTTGTGCTCGTTTATCAGTACGTGTTGATTGCTAACCGCACAATATGCATGGAGCGTGAAACGAAACTTCTACATAGGGTGGAGGGAGAAGAGATCAGGTTCATGCGATGACGCGTGCTGCAGTAACATCGCGTGGACTCCAGTCAGAGCTTTGGTCGAGCATTTATGTTCAAGTCTACCAGCCGGCGGTTATTCCGTGTCGTCTCCGATGAAGTTCTCGTTGTCTGGCTGGTCTCAATGTTCATGACCACCATATGTTCAAAAAGGATCATATCCCCTCCATGGTGTCCGGCGGTAAACTGCTGTCGTGGGCTTCATGTCTTGCACGTGATTGTGCCGCAGATATCTCCGACGAATCGGGTTGCTTTCGTTTCCTCAAAGCACGTATGTCCGGTGCAACGTGTGTCTTCGCCCATTTCTTCACCTTCATAAAGGGGCCTACAATGGTCGCTGGCAGCGCATCTAGTTGATGACTTGAGATACTGCCATCACTCATGAGAACCTCAACCGTCGTTCGTGCTCGCGTGATTGATAAGTTCAGCGATTGACCGTAGACGTTGTCACGGAATGCGTTGAGAGCTATGTTGCGCAGGAGGAGAATGTCGCCCACTTTGAGGCGGCTGAGTGTATTAAATAGAACATTTTGTGCATCATCCTTCTGAGATGGGCGACTCCAGAACGAGACCTTGAAGTCAGACCTGGTATCGTCTGCCACGGTTACCTCGCGCAGGTGCATCCTGTATTTTCCTTTCTTGACCAGAATCTCCCTGTCTTCTGGCTGTGTAGTGAGCACACACAAAAGGTTGTGTGTGGGAGTCTGCGGGTAGATGGCTCGTAGAGCGTCTGCACTAGGCAGAGATGATAAGGCAGTCATAGTCAGAGTTGACGGGACTTGAAGAATTGGAGCTTGACTGTCTCCATGACTCTGGCTCTCAATTTTAGAGCTCATTGATGCAAACGAGGTGTTCATAAACGACGACGAAGACACTGTATGATCATCTGTCCCGGCAGCGATTTGAGATGACACCAGGGTCTCATGGAATATCAACGAATGCTGGGCGAAGCCATCCATTTCGGACAGGGTCGTCTCCATATCGGACGTATCGTCTGGAGGTAGTTCTGATACGCCTTCCATATTGGGAACCAAGAGCGATAGATCCGTATCACCCCCATAAGCAGCACCCTGGGGGAGGTATGGCTGTGACCAGCCCGTTCGAAGATGACCCCCTTTTGATGGAAGGAGTCGCCATTTCAGACGCGAAGCAGTGCTGTCGGGGATGGAGGAATGCACAGGTCTGTCAAAGAGAGTCTTGATGGCAGCTTCTTCGTCGAGTAGAGCGTCCGGGCTGAAGTCGAGATGCTCGCATAAAGGAGCGCCGTTTAGCGTTTTGAGGCGCATGGTTCATCAGCCAAGTGCGAGTTGACGCGTCGCTGCAACGGTGACGTAGGGTTTCCAAACGAAAGTTGAGAAGCGGCCTATCAGATAGTCGACTGTGAGGCGGTGAGTTGATGCAGCACTGCAAACAATAACAATGGTTGATTTGGTTAGGTCGAAGTGAGGATGGGGATTCGGAGGAAGCGCATCGGAGATCAGGAAAGACCGAACCGAGCAAACTGCAGCCTCAGTAAGCCGACTACCTACGGATATAAATGCCTCCCGAGCCCGCCATCCAGATGCATGGAGAAAGTAAAAGGAGCGCGAAACGTTTATCCACAGAGCCACCCTCTGACCCGAAACCTCGTACAACGTGAGGTGTCGTAATCGGCAGTTTTAATTCCGAGCATAACGCCGCCGCTAGTCGGCGATCTAATCAGATTGATTATAAAAGTTCGCAGATCCCCCGGCTACAATGCGACCCAAGGACTCGACGAGCAAGCCCTTCAACGCCTATAAAATGTCGGCGACGCTTAAGAATCTGTACTACAAGCTGTCGCCTACTCCCTCTTCATCTTCGGTGCCGACGCTGAAGAACCCTGGCGAGTTCACGAAGGCGAGGACTGCTGATGCGCTCTTCCCCACTACCACCCCCGCGGTCGACGGCGACGATTGTTCGCACGACTGCTCGAGCTGCACTATCAAGTACCCGAGCAAGTTCTCTATTGATGAGACGGAAGAGCTATATGGACACATCAAGGGCTGGAGCACACATCTCGTCGTCGCGACGGGGAAGACAGACTGGGTGCGCGATGTCGCAGACGAGCCCGGCAGTATCATGGAGGCTGTGGACAAGGGTGCTGTGAAGCCTAGCAACGGGGTGAGCTTTTCGAACTATGTATGGACCATGTCCGAACTTCTTACTGACAGTTGCAGAAACTCATGCTCTCAGCGTCCGACATGCCCGTGCCAGACCACTCAGATCACAGCACCACGGTGCTTCTCCTCCCATCCTTCCAGTTCATTGACCATGTGACACCTGCGAACACGCCCGACCTCATAAGGAACTATGTAGACAAGGGTCCCACCAACACATCGCCGCTTCCTCGCCTACCCTCGGAGAATCCTGCCGACGCCTCGTCCGAACCTGCCTCATCCGAACTGTCAATGCCACAGACCATCTCCGCACCTGCCCTACAAGCCCGCCCGTGTCCCCACAAATACCTCATCTTCCTCTGCAGTCAAAAGACGCGAGACGCGCGCTGCGGACAATCAGCGCCTCTCCTCCGCCGCGAGTTCGAACGACATCTCCGGCCCATGGGCCTCTACCGTGACCTGCATGACGAGCGACCCGGCGGGGTGGGGATATATTTCATAAGCCATGTAGGCGGTCACAAGTTCTCAGCGAACGTGATGATCTACCGGAAGGCATCAGCCGTTGAACGACCCAAGCAACTCAATGGTAACGTCAGCAGTATCGACGAAACGCTAAAGAAGCTCAAGGTAGAAGATACTAAGGGACAGGAAGTGGTACTCGACGTGAATAAGGCGCAGGAAGAGGAGGGTAATGGCGAAGCGGCGCAGTGCATTTGGCTTGCGCGGATACGGCCTGAGGACTGTGAGAACGTCATCCGATATACAGTCATGCAGGGCAAGGTCGTGAAGCCTGGAAGTCAGCTTAGAGGTGGTTTTGACCGGCGTAAGCAAGTCGCTAGTTGGTGATACCCATACACTTCATCCATAAGATACCTTTAGCATCTAGATCACGCATAGAGTTTTTATCATGCGCTTGGTAGCGATATTTACATTTCACATTACTGAATGGGTGATTCTAAACGAAACAATACAGATCAGAATGCTATCCACCGTTCACCGTTCACCGAATCCCACAGCGAAGGCACCATCGACTTCAAGTACCTGAAGAGGGCAGATTTTGAGCAAGCCTAATCATATACATGAGGAACAGGGACTGGAACATGTTTTGTGCATTTCTTACAGCAAGAAAAGGCATGACCAGCACGTTTCTTCCCATCATTATCATTCACCTCGTTTCATCATGCCTCGGACTAAGAAAATGAGATTCTGCGCGGAAACGTCTGACAAATATCAGTTACATCCTAGGGTATCAGGCGCGGAAAAGGAAAGACCAAAATGCGAAAAATCCCGAGCTCTTTGCGCCACGCCCCTATCCAATCCCTACCAATAATCATGAAAGATGCAAGTCAAGTTGTCCTATTGTTTGTTGTTATACCTCATCCCACGGGAACTCCTGCACATCAATGCGCGTACATGTCAGATACGGCAAGCCTCCTTCTCTTAGGTCGAGCTCCAAGAAATTCCGCATCAGAGGCTTTACCAGATCTTTCGCCTTGTTCTTGACCTCTTCTATCCTTCGCTCAAAACGCTTCAGGTTTTCGCGGTTGTAGTGTTCTGGGCTTAGTTTAAGGAAGCGTTTGCACTCGTCGTGACCTAGGTAGCTCGTCCCGCCTTGGCCGATGAGCCTGAAGATGCGGCCAGTGTTGAAGGGTGGAGGAGGTGCTGGCGTCCGTAATGCTGGCGTCCGCAATGATGACTGGCGCGGCGATGATTTGAGAATTGGTGTAGGTGGAGGCGTCGTATTCTCAGCGAGCCATTGGCGAAATAACGATACCGCCATCCACTCTAGCCAATTATTGGATGGTGTCACACGCTCCCCTCTACTTGTGGTGATTGTCAACCTGGATAGCTTGACTTCAATCTTCGCCTTGAGCTCGTCCAGCTCGTCGACCTTGTCCTCGATTAGCTCTAATACTGACTCTGCGACCTGGCCACGCAGCTGAGGTATCCCTAGCGGCCATTGCCCTACTACGTGTATCATTGCTTCCGAGAAAATGGCCTTGCTCCGCGCCATGTAGCCAAGCTTGAGGTAGCTGGGCGGATACTTGGCGATTTGCTTCCATAGCCGACCTTGGAACCGCAAAAGGTGGTGGTCTACTCGCGGCCCAATGACATCGACCGCGTCGTACATGTCTGCGATCTGCAATAGCGACTTGCACTCCACATACGCATTTGCTATATTTACAGGGTCTAGCGCGGGCGGGTAGTTGTAGAAGACGCGGAAGAGGTTGTCGTAGTCGCGGAAGATGTCGTCGTCTGGATCGCTTTGCGCCACGGGCACGTGGAGGGACGAGAAGTTCGCCATGCTTCTAAAGAAGCCCGCCTGTGGGGGTGGAGGCTTGTTGCGCGTGGGCGGTGGTTGTGAGGGCGGTGGAGTTTCGTGCACCTTCTATGCCAATGTCAGCACGCGATCACACACGCAGTCTGCCTGCCCGTACATACCTTCTGCACCAGGGTGGGGATCTCGTCGTCCTGGCCCCAATCCAGCTCGTACGTCCACTTTTTCTTGGCCTGAGGCGCGCCGGGCAGCATTCTCACGAGCGACGAACCTCCCGCCTGCGGACTCTCCCCAGCACTCGCCCACTCCTCGCTCAAGCCCGCCTCGAAGAAGCCCGAGCATTGGGTGAGAATCAGCTTGTGCAGCAGATAGCGCAGCTCCTTCCTCCCGTTCGCGATAAGGATCTCGACATCGCCCGTGTGGGTAAACACGGGAAACTCGTTCTGTGGCTGGTACGACGAACCCCCAAGATGCGACCGCTGCGGGCGGTGTCTTCGGGAGGTCGACGCGCGGGAAGAGTGGGACGTGACCGAGGGCGGGCGGCGGACGGTGAGCGAGCGCTCTGCGCCTTGCGAGTCGGGATAGGAAACCATGCGCAGCGACTGTGCAATTCAGCTTCTGGGGTGTTGTGGACGGAGGCGGGCGGTGTTTTGCGATGAGCCGTGGGTGGCTGGGAGAGGGTCACACGGCGGCGTTGTGTTGTTCGTCCGGCGAGCGAATGCAGGTCTCGATGCAGCTCGATGCAGCCGTCGGGGATGTTGAGAGCGCAGGGCCCGCCGTCTCACCCCGCCTCGGTCGACAGTCCCTCGGGCAGGACGTCGGATCGCTATCGAAGGCAATGTGGACGAAACTCTGCGCGCTCTTCGAGGTGGTGTGGACGATGTCTCAACAGACTCTGGATCAAGAAGGGCAGTGGCTGTGGCGAGTGCTCCCATGGATGGCGCGTTGCCCGCATGCAGCTTGCTCAGTGGAGAAGGCTGGGATGCAGCTTTTGCAGGCCTTGAGGCCGTCTGACCCAATGGACGGCGACAGCCGGGCCAAGCGTCGATTCAGCCTCGACCGCTGCCGAGGTGGCCACGAAGTCATTGGTGGGGAGTCTGCCGATGCGTGCATGTTCAGCTGGTGTTGACCTGTGGGCCAGACAACAGTGAGGCGGCCTAGCATTCTACATCAAAGCACGGATATATTTACAAATGCCCTGCAATATAATAACATCGAACTAATACGTCCCAGTGCCATGATCTCTGTGGCCTTGGATCTTTTCCAGCCCTCCCATGAACGGTCGCAGCACCGCTGGTATCGTGACTGAGTAGTCTCGCTCGCTCCAGTTGTTTTCCAGAATGGCTGCAATCACACGGGGCGCTGCCATGGCTGTGCCATTCAACGTGTATGGGAACTCCAACTTTCCTCCCAACTTTCCGAGACGCACGCGAGTGTGCAGACGCCGGCTCTGGTAGTCTGTGCAGATAGATGTCGACGTGACTTCACCCCAGCCCTCGTCCTTCTCTCGTCGGGAGGGGAAGAAGGCTTCGATGTCCCGTTTCCTGGTTGCACTTGCCCCCAGGTCCGTAGTAGGCATCTCGAGCACCCGACAATGCAGGCCCAGGGATTGTAGAATTTCCTTCTGTATGGACAGCATCTCATCGAAGATAGCCTCCGAGCCCGAGCTGGTCGGGGCCGTGAAGTGCTCTGCATCAATGTTGTCCGGCAGCGTCCACGCAAACATCTCTACCTTGGTGAATTCATGCACGCGATACAGACCCTTCGTGTCGATTCCCCTGGCGCCAGCTTCGGCGCGGTAGCACCTCGATACGCCAATAGTCTTCAGCGGTAGCTCCACATCCTCAAATGTGCTGTTCGCCTTCATCCCCGCGAGCGGTATCTCTGCAGTCCCTGCAAGTGCTAATTGCGGTTTCGCCTTGTCCTTCTCGGCTTGCTCAATGGCGTAGACCTGTTGCTCTCCGCTCTGATCTCTTGGCTGAAATCCACAGGCCGATGCGACGTGGGAGTAGACCAAAGATGGCGGCGAAACCACCTTCCAGCCCCTCTTCATGGCCACGCTAAGAGCATATTGGACGAGGGCGTGCTCCATCATCGCCGCTTCTCCCACGAGGAAATACCATCCCCATCCTGATGTTTGTGCTGCGCCGGCAAAATCCAACAACCCAAGCTCTGATCCAATGTGAACATGCGATCTCCAGACTGGATCGGAGTGCGAGGGCTCGGCCTCAGGATGTTGATTGATGTACTCTACGACTTCATAATCCGTGCCAACCGGTGTATGTGTGCTGCTCAGGTTCGGCAGGCCCTGGGCAAGACTGTCGATCTCTTCTTGCAACGCGGTTTCTTTCTCTTCAATAATGCTAATCTCCGACTTCAGCGCCTTCGCCTCGTCGATCATCGCAGCCCTATTCTGGCCGCTGGCTTCTACATCCGACTTTGCGCTCGCCTTTGCAAGCTTCCCGCGAAGCTGGTTATTTCGTTCTCGCAGATGTCGCGCATTCTGCTGCAGCGCGAGCCATTGCTCGTGGAGTTCGATGATGCGCCATGAAGAACTGCTGTGCGCCGCATAGTTTCGATCAATGCTGTTCTGCTCGTAGAGACCCGGATTCTGTCGGATATGTTTGACGTCGATGAGGGGTTTGGGTGCGAATGCGGGCCTGGTATAAGTGCGCCGGAGACGTGGTAGCGTTGCTGCTGGGCTCTTTCGAGTCCGGCAGACCGAACAGATCCATCTCAATGGCTGCATGGCTCAAGCAGCGCTCTCACGCTCTTAGTCGGTCGAGATATAAAGCCGTCGTCGCCTCTTACAATTGACGTTGAAAGTAGAGGTGGAGTCAGACCATTATCGGAACTTTTGCAGGCTATGACCTAAGCGCAGATCCCTGTCGTTCACACGCTCACATGTTTGACGCGTCTCATGTCACGTCTCCCACCAACTCTTAACGTTCAGATATTACAGCAGACGTAGCCTGCCCCTATCCTATAGACTAACACCTCCTCAATTGTCCATTTTCGTACGAGCAATTGAAATATCTACTCAAGGAATCTGATCTCGGAGATACCAAGATATTATGCCCCCTCTTTCTCGAAGTACCGTGCCGCCTCTTTCTCGAAAACGTCGTGGGGATTCTTCATGGGAAAGGCCCACATCGTCAAAAATCGCTAGGGTTCCAAGCTCTGCCTCATCCACACAAGCAACAACTTCTGAAAATCTGCCCCGCGACAAAGCAGAAACGAATGATCGGAGGCTGCCAAGTAACATCTCTTCAAGCAAAGTTCAAACGCATTCAAGAACTCAACCATCTACCCAGCAGAATTCTCAAGGTCATCATGGCTTTCCACAAACAAGAGAGCCCCCAAATGGAGGTGTCCCGCGACTTATACCTGAAAATGTTGTTGCCCTGCCGCGAGGAGCCCCCTTTACACCCGAAGTTCGACATGCACCTCATCCAGATAGTAAACTTTGCCAGGACTTTCACTGGATCCCTTATCCTCTTGGGCTCATGCCTTATGATTCGTGGCACAAGCTTCATTATCCGGACAGCGTCCAGCCTCCATTGCCGTTCCGCTGCTCACTTTGCAAATCCGAACGGAAAACGACGGCACATATCCGGAAGATCTTTCTAGTTGCCGAGCGACTTACTTGGCAGTTTGGAGAGGTACCTCTACCTGACAAGGAACGAAATGAAGAGCTGACTTGGGCGGTCAACTACGAGCTTGGTATCCTTGATCCTGCCATGGAAGACCCCGTACAATATCTCGGCGGAAGAAAGAGCCAAACGGACAGGTTCTATCCTTATCAGAATGAGCATGAAATGAAGCTGGCACTCAAGTACATTTTTGCCTCGGAGGACATCACACAGGTGAGCTGGAGTTTATGGATTGGAATGCAGATGGATCTCGAAAAGATGTTTAGTGTCCAGGCGGAACCGAGCACAAAACCTGCCACGCCAAATCCAATATCAGGCACAAGGAGACCGCTCGATAGCAACAATCGTTCGCGTCCGAAGACTCCAGATATTGAAGAAATCGACCTCACGGTGTCACCTGATCACGCGTCGAGGAAACCAACACGCCGCCCTACTTTCGGCATTTCAACACCGCCCTCGTGTTATTCCAAGAACGAGAACAAAGCGCAGAGCCTTCCATGCCCCAAAAGCACAACTCCATCTACGCAGGCTCCATCTAAGAGCACTCCAGGACCAGCATCAGCCGTGCAGCACACACAGCCCGCACCCTATTTTGGCAAAGACAGGAGAATCGTCAGCTACAAGACACTGCAGGACTTCTACTCTCTCTTGGATCGAATCGAGCGGACTTCCTATGTTGGAGCTCTGTTTCTCGAAGCGTACGCGGAGCGCTTGCAACGTGTCCAGTGCAGCAACTGCTACGCCCAGCGCTATATTGACCTCGACGACCCTTTCGTTGAATAAGTTCTTCATTATTCTTAGCTATTATGATATACCGATTTCTCGCCTTATTCGGGCGTCGATATGGATGTTTGAGCATCTCTAGTAGATAGCTGCCTATGTACTTCGTATGTCAAGGGTCGGTTCGCCCGGCTCGCCCGGCACATCCGTGTAGTTACTATAGTTAGTAATATTATACGTCTATGGGCTCGCAGCTGTCGTGCCCTCGCAGCTGTCAGGCGTGACGTCCCGTGCTCGCAGAAATGACTGCGCAACCGGAACCACGTCGACTATTCGTACGCGTGCAGGACGACAGCCCTGCGTGACAAGTGTCTCAAAGGCGCAGCGTGACCTCGAGGGGTACTGTTGGAGGACCGAACCTTTGTCATGCCGGTTCCGCCAATGGCAGCGCCTCGGTGGAGAACAAGACATCTGCGGAGCTGACCCTAACCTCCGCCTGCCTGCCTGTCTGCCGCGCCTCACGCTGCCAAACCCTCATACCCTTAAATATTCACCTTCCCCGGCGACTGCGGCGTCGCTCCCGCTGTCACATCTACGGCCCGCTTGCGTGACCGTTGACTGTCCTCGGCACTCGCCCCCTTGCATCGAGCCTGCACCGCACCCCGCAACCTTCATCACACTATGCACGACCCCTTCCCGATAGTGCCGCCGGAATGGTTGCCACGATACGTGCAGCCCGTCGCCGAATACCTCTCCCTCCAGACGCTGCCATTGCACATCCACGAGGTGACGTTCGCTTTTTGCCTCTACTACGGCATCCACCAGTTCTTCGCGCCCTTCATATCGAACCTCCTGGTTCCCCGCACATACGCAAGCTTCAGTTCGCGGACACGTCTAAGTTGGAACGTACACATCGTGTCGTTTGTGCAGAGTACGCTGATATGCGTGCTGGCGCTGTGGGTTATGGCGACGGATGAGGAGAGGAAGAACATGGACTGGAGCGAGAGGGTGTATGGGTACACAGGGGCTGGAGGTCTCGTCCAGGCTCTCGCGGGCGGATACTTTGTGTGGGATTTGGTCATCACATTGCAGAACATGAGTGTCTTTGGCCCGGGTATGCTGGCGCATGCCGTGTCGGCCCTGTTCGTCTTTGCATTGGGTTTCGTAAGTACACCGCCAGGAGTACGGTGGGGTGGAAGCGCTAACAGCCATCGCAGCGCCCCTTTGTCAACTTCTACGCCCCGACTTTCATCCTCTACGAGCTCTCCACCTTTTTCCTGAACATCCACTGGTTCTGCGACAAGCTCAACATGACGGGCTCGGCGCTGCAGCTCTACAACGGCATCCTCCTGCTCTGCACCTTCGCCGGGTGCCGTCTCGGCTGGGGCTCGTACCAGTCTGTCCAGGTGTTCTCCGACGTCTATCGCGCTATTATCGCGGGGGACTCTGTGCTCACATACGCCGACGCCGAGCTCGGCAAGCTCAGCAACGACACTGCCGTAGACTCTACAAGCGAGATGATGCGGTTTGCCGGCAACCGCGTTGTGCCCCTCTGGCTCGCGGGATGCTACCTTCTCAGTAACCTCACACTCAACGGTCTGAACTGGTACTGGTTTGGAAAGATGATTGAGACGATCCGCAAGCGCTTTGACCCGCCGCTCGGTACCCGAAAGCCCGAGGAGAAGGAACTGGACTTGGTGAACAAGGAAAAGGACAAAGTGCTCGTTGAGGGTACTGCGGTGAACACACCGCCCCCTAGCTTGCCTACCACCCCTTATGCTAACTCCAACGGCGAGCAGAATGATTACATGGGCGCGGTCAAGGTCGCAGGAACAGGCAAGCATTTAGAGGTTGCGCAGTCGGAGATTCGCAAGAGAGAGAAGACTATCGGGTCCGCAAGGGCAGCGTAGAGGGACACAACCGGTGGCGGGTAGATAGATTGCTTGCTGTTATTCTAGCGTTCATGTTGGGGTGGAGTTGCAATTAGGTCGGGATCATAGAGGTACGGACGTGGACGTCCAGGTGCTGAACGTGGTTGCTTATATATTTTGTAATCTCACTGTATCTTTAACATTCCATATGTCTTCGAGGTAAGCTTCTATTCAAGTTTTCTATATATTTACACTCGTTTAGACTAATATGTACTAGGGTAGAGTAATATATTGCAACTTATACCCTACGAATCTCAAGCACCCCCCTTGAGATAGTAATCCAACCCATACCCAAGCCACTCACACTGCTCGACGTCCACAAAACCCCCTCTACTCCCTGGCCAATCCAAAAATATAATCTCCTCGCCATTCCCCTCTCCTCTGACCTCATCCCAACTCCCTGTCCTCTCCACCGCCCCAACAACCCTCTCATATCCTCGTACCCTCAAATACTCTAGGTCCGGGTTGGGGTTCCCTGTCCTAACAAAGCTTGCAAAGTAACTCGACACCAACTGCACACTGTACAAATCCGCCGACTCCCTAATCCGATCCAAAGTACCAAACACCCACGGCATATCCGCACCATGGAAACGAAAATACGGATTCTTCGGATCATCATTCGCGGGACCCCCGAGATGATTGGGATCGAAGCCGTCGATGGTACGTTCGAATTGGTAGTAGTACGATTTCTCAAAAGCTCCGGTTGCGCTGCCGGCGTACACGGTGGCTTGGTCGATACAGCGGAAAGTCTTGTCTGTAGCGATGCGTTGGGAGACGTTGAAGGAGTCTAGTGTCAGATTCCCAGTGTCGTAGAAAGGAAAGAGTTTCGAGTCTATGATTTTTCGTGCCCATGTTGCGTTGATGCCGAGCGCGGCTTGGAGGCCTTGCGAGTGGTTCGCGATGGGCGCTTTCGGGTATGTCGAGAACGAGGCGCCGTCGTTGCGGGTAACGCCGAAGATTACTGGGACATGTGATGTGCTGTCGTTGCGTGTTGAGAGGATGAGGTGAGAAGTGTCGACGTATTTGCCGTCTTGGACGACGTAGCGTGCGACGGTGGGATAGGAGACGAGTTGTAGGGCTGGGACTTTTTCGAGACATGCGATCTGAGCTGAGATATCGCTTCCAGTGCAGTTCGCGGCGGCAAAGATTTGTTGCCCTGCAATGCCATAGGATTGATTTACAGTGTAGTATGTCGAATAGGTCGTTCCGTAGTCGCTATTGAGACCCAATGTAACGCCTCCTCCAAGATTCGACATCGCAACTGCGCCTTGATATTTTCCGATTGCTTGGGGTGACCCGAGAAGAGTCCTCACACTCCCAGCTCCGGCGGACTCCCCTATGATAGTAATGTGCTTTGGATCCCCACCAAAGGAAGCGATGTTGGCAATCACCCAGTCAAGCGCAACGATCTGATCCGCTATACCAAAGTTCCCGGGGATATTAGTTCCGGGAATAGCGAGAAAACCGAGAGTCGATAGTCGATAGTTGATGGAAACCACGACGATGTCTTCCTTGCTTGCCAAATTGCCTCCGTCGGACAGTGGGTCGGCACCACTACCACCAGTGAAACCACCACCGTGTATCCAGAACAAAACAGGGCGGAGATTCTTTTGTGAGCCGGATTTGGGTATATACGGTGTTTGGATGTTTAGAAACAGACAGTCTTCGCTTCCCGAGCTTCCTTGGGCGCATTGTGGTCCGTAGGAAGTAGCTTGAATAGTTTGACCCTTCTTCGAGTAGATTGAAGAGTACTTCCACCGTTGCGGTGTGTCGGCATACGGTATGCCTAGGAATCGGAAAGACTTTTGGTTTCGATAGCCAATGAAAATGTTATCGCCTGAGGCCATCGTGATCTGACTTCCGTTGACGGGACCAGCGCTCGATGAGCCGTTGTTCGCGGACTGCGTACATAGTACAGGAAGCCGCCGGGATGCTGCTGGAGAGAAGTCGAACTGCCCTTCTACAGTCACTGTTCCATTCTCAATGTAGTAGCTACTTCCCGTGCCAAAGTGTTCCGCATAGTCCTGATATGCAAGTGCAAGGATGAAGTCCGGTTTGTACTTTAGTAGGGCAGACCTTGAGAGAGGCTTCTCGTCCAAGGAAGCGCAAGCAGAGTAGGCGTTAGCTTGGGAGACCGGGTCGAGAATAAGGGCGGCGATATGGTTCTTGTCATCCGATGCGTTTAGATTATTTTGGTAAATGAGAGATATAGATCTTTCAGCATTCGAGACATTCGCAATAGCTTGTGGCACGTGGTTTGTGGACTCTATGAAGGTGGCGAATCCGACAATAGTAGCTATCAGAAAAGTGAGAAGTGACATACTGAGTTGCTATCGGGGACTTCTGTGAAGAGGCACATAGGTGGAACCGATATCTGAGCATCTCTATATAGTAGTGGAGTCGTCGATATATATTTCATTGCATCTTTCCGGTGACCCGGACGTCGTGCATAGATCTGAAGAGCCTTAGCTATGCCGACATCAGCGATTGGAGGATATTGTAAGTAAGCATCTTAGAGCGTGCTTGTTCGGGAGATCGCTTTCGCATATGGTTCCTCTGCAGGGAAACATCGTGAACTTTGACTAAGTATCTACCGCATATTACTGTGTCCCTTGTGGGGAGCATGCCTTAGAATCCAAGAAGTGTGAAGAGACATCTGATTCTTACTCTTGTGCATCAAGGTGCTTCAGCAACAAAACGAGACTGTCATCCCATACTGAATTCAAGCAAAAGGCTGCTAGCTCGACTTTGAGAAGCGTCTCACGGATTCATTGGGATAGATTCGCCATCGTACCTCCTACGAAATAGAGGGGCTGGTTCAATTTAGCCGTTTAGGCATTTGCGAAGAGGACCGCGGCCTTCTAGATCAACGGAAATTCGGTGCTTCGTCATCTATGATGCACTTTCAAGTAGTTTGATAAAATAGCGTAGTGATTATACAAATGCCGTAATCGCTGTTGTTCGGATGGCGGCTGGGATAAGGTGAGAGGTGGCAAATGGCGCTAATATGACTATAGACTAGCTCATAATGGTCTCCCAGTTTCGAACCGCCCTTATGTATCTAGGGACATTCCTAAGATACTGAGCGAAATGAATGGGTGCGTGGTGCAGATAGGAGGATAAACGAATTCTAGACTTGGGATGAAAATACCAAAGAGATCTACAGGTATCAATAATGCCAGACCATCATCGCCATGCCAAAACATGCACAAAAGTTCGCTCAAGCAATTTGATCCGACTCCTCATGGAACAAAAGTCCAGTTCTCTCCCCGTACAGCTGGCTCGCGCTTCTTAAGAGCATTCTACCCTCTCGGGCTTCTCTCCAGTCGTCGATCCTTGCGGCTGCCTTCAAACCCCAATGCCAGGCCAGACCAGCGATGAAACCTACCGCGTCATTCCTAAATGCAAGCAGAGTCGCCACTGTCACGAGCATCACCGTCCATCTCTCCTTCTTTTCTGTGTCATCGATCTGTCTAAACGTCTTCCTGTCCCCTGCATTCGCATCCGGAATCTGCAGGTCTCTTGCGTCTGCGTTGACGCTTTCACCGACTTTAGCCAATTCAATACCCGCGGCGAGTACGAGTATACCAAGAAGGGACTGAGGAATTCCTGAAAGAATGCTAGTGATTGGGCCAGTTTTGGCAAACGCAATGATTCCAAGGATGAACTTTGCTAGGCCAAGAAGGATGATGCTAGAACCACTCCGCGCACCGAACCGAACTTGAGCTGCAAGCCCTCCAGAGCCATGACACACGGGCATCGCCCCAAACCAGCAGGCTACCAAATTGATTGCTGCCACTGAAGTGCCTAGCTCCGTTACTGTCGGAGCCTCTGGGTAAGGTAGAAGATCTGATGCAAGTGCCGACGCAGCAATAACAGAGTTGAGGAGTGTCAGAGGAAGCTGGCCTAGAGACGCCGTGGTGGTTGCTTTCCAGAAATCTTCGCCCGAGGGGTGAACGATAGGGATCGCAGTAAATACTGGGCCGGGAGAGTTACCTTTCGGTGACAATAGAGAAAGGATGATGCCGACTGTGAATACCATCATCGCGTACGGTAACCGCGGATAAGCGAACGTGAATAGCAAGAGGAGCACAGCGGCGATCGCCCACAAAAGGTTGTCGCCCCACCAAGGTCCCGTCCAGCTCAGAGGTGCCAGCATTTTGGAGCCAGCGCTGAGGCACAGTGACAGCCCGGCTCCGACTTGGATACCTTTGACGACTGGGATCGGTATGACCCTGTTGAACCAGTTCAACAACCCCGTCACGCTGAGGATGCCGACCAAGGCTGCCACCACTATGCCGGCGGCAGCATTTTCTTCGAGAGTGAATTTTCTTGCGATTGCGACGGCGGCTATGGCTTTCATAGGCTGTACTGGTAAGGGAATGCCGAACGCCACACCCGTCAGAATGTTGGCAGCGCCCGTGAAGAGTAGAGTGGACGGCAGAGATATTGATTTTGTGATGACGAGTGCAGTCATTAAAGGGAGAAGCGTTCCAAGGTCTCCGAGCGACCCAGATAGTTCAGCAAGAGGTGATGACCGAACGGTGTTGACATTATGTCTGTGGATTTTGCGCAGGTGGGGGAGCGGGTTGCCGATCGAAAACATAGTTTCAGCAGCAAGACGATTAAAAGACGAAGACGGAGGGCGTGATTTAGAAAATGTAGGATGTAGGGAAGAGTATCATGTTAAGTAAGACTGTCGAGAGTGGGATGAAGTCGGGCGGCGTTTAAAGCTGTACGTCACGCGTAACGTCCTGTCCACGTGGATAGCGCGGATGTCAGATAAGCGATAGGCAAGCTGAGATAGGGATAGTACGCGGCCTCAGGCCTGCTGTTGCAGCTGTATATGAAGTCAGTATGCTGCCTGATGGTGTAGGATCGGTCCGCGAACGACGAATGTTGCCACATGGCACGGCTATGATCGACGGAAAGAGTGGAATTACCCAAAGAAGCAGCTTCGGTTAACGGGACAACGTCGACCCCTCTTCGTCTTCATCACCACTTGACCGATGCTCACATTCACGCTTGGACGCAAAGATTGTTCGAAAGGCCTTTTATACGTTTTTTTGTGTACTATTTTCCATGGCTTCTTGAAACCCCCACAAGGAAAGGGCAGCCACCAAACGGCCACCTAAATCGTCGGCCCCGTACTGAGAGCATTCAAGTAAACATTATCTCTCTAGCATCCGTCTAATAACCCTATAGAAGGCTTGTATGTTTGTGCAATTATTATCTATTAGACCAAATGTGGCAGCGCTCGTATCGCTATGTTTGAACAATAGCGATGATAGGTGAAAGCTGCACTGTGTTATCTCTGATGCATTGCAGACGTGTCATTGTTTTAACTGTCACCCTTTGAACCCGTTTTCATATATATCAGTTAAACTTAGTCGTATTTCACGCTCAATATTTAGCTCAAAGAATACGCAACCACCAAAATAACCAGAGCGCTAAGCACACCCGTTATCACAAGATGGCACCATATGACCGATCTGAGGAACACATTGTATGCTCATGTGGTAGTGGTCAGTGTTGGTATACTCGTCAAGACGATGGAAATGGGCACCATAATCATCCTTACCACGGACGGCCTTCTTTTTATGAGTTCCCTGATCCTCACAGTCATCATAGTCATTTTCAATTTCATGGTCATTATGATCATCATAACGAACCCTATTACAATACACACAGTCAACAAGGCAGTCTACACCACGACCCTTGTCATCAAATGGCGCTTCGTCCACCAGAACCTCAATCACAAATCGAAGAACCCGAAAGCCTTCCAGCTCCCTTACAAGTATTTCTTGCACACTACCTTACTGCAACCTATCCATTCACAAATCCCTACGACAGCCCAAACACAAACGAGAATGGAGGGCCATCTTGTTGTATCTGTCGCGAGCCTTACACACATGACAACCCTGCTGTGTCAGTCACTGGTGTCCACACTTGCGTATACCATCACTTTCACATACGCTGCCTGGCAAGATATATATGGGCATGCAACCCGAATTCTAACTCTTGCCCAATATGCCGTACTGTGTGGTTCGATGTAAAACTAGAAGGTGTACAGCTAACGGAGGTTGAAGTGAGTGTACTGATTCTGGGGGCTGAACCTTTGAGACGGTATGTTGAGATCCGGTTCGCCGACGGTAGGAGTGATGCAATTCGTCTACCTGTAAACGGAGTTGATCTTGGAAGGGTAAGTGGTCATTATCCAATAGGGACTTGGGAATTTTAAGAGCAAGGAAGTGGGCGGTTAATTTAGGCGCTTAGCACGTTCATCGTTCTCATTCGTGCTATGCTGCAGAAAAGAGGCGTAAGACCTAAAACGTAGGATTGCAGTAGTGCCGCTATCTGTATGATATTACATCTCTGAACTCCAATGAGATGAAAAAAATTGGTATACAGCGCTCTATGCTCAAATATGTACCCAGTTTTTCGTGCATATCGCATGTATGAGCTTACTCTGCCTTGCCGCCCGGCATAATCCCGGCATATATGAGATAGTAATAGTTAGACAGCAACTGAAAACATGTCCTCATTTTCTTTAAATGCGTGTCAATCCATTGTTTTTAGGAGGATATCTTATACATTTCATTCTCTTGAAAGAACATTCTACACACTCAACTCCAAATTTTGCGTTACAAAGATGCCGTCATTTTTCCAACTTTCAGCATTGAGACCCACCGTCCCAGTGACTCTAGGAGCAGGAATCGACCTTGACGAGCAGGTCCTTTTAGCTTTTCCAGCCTTTAGGAACTGGCTTGGTACACTAGAGACGAATCTTGCACAACAGAATACAACCGAGCCTTGGAAGCTAGTCGAAATCAAGATCCACACTGTCACTATGTTTGCGAACAGGAAGATTGGCTTCATGACAATGGAGGGGAAATTCGAGAGGGAAAACGGAAAAGAGCCGGGGGATAAACTAGACAGAGTCGTGTTTCTACGCGGTGGTAGTGTTGCTGTCCTGGTGCTGTTACGACCAAAGGATTCAAGAAACGAGCGGTACGTGCTCCTCGTCGAGCAACCACGTATTGGTGCAGCGTGTACTTCGTTCCTCCAAATACCTGCTGGTATGCTGGACGAGGACTCGGGAGACGTAAAGGGAAACGCCATCGACAGGATTTACGCAGAGACCAACCTCAAAGTCCGCCGGGAGGAACTCATCGATATGACCAGTCTGGCATTGGAAACCTCCGAAACGAAAGAAAACCTACAGCCAGCAATTTATTCAAGTCCTGCCAATCTCGACGAATACACTTCACTTTTACTCTGGGAAAAATATTTGGATAGAAAGGACATTGAAGCTTTGAAGGGGAAGACAGGGAAACTCATGCAGGATGGGCTGATAACAGTACACATATGCAACTATGATGTGCTATGGAGGGAAGGTGTACGCGACGCGAATACTTTGGCTGCATGGGCACTGTATGAGGGATTGAGTCGTGCGGGTAAGATCGAGGAGAAGCTGTGCGATGTTCGGACTGGCCGGTCCGAAAGTCCGTCTCTGTGTCGCGATATATTGTAAGAGGACAAGGTCAGGTGCTTGTGTTTTCCTTTTTGTCGTCATTTCTGGAGTTCAATATTCCATAGCAAAAGCTTCTGATCTTTACGTACCTGAAGGCCTCTGTATGGCACTGTAGGTTTCCTAGAATCAAATTTCATTGCCGCTATAATGGTACCTCCACGGCGGCATATGACCATGTCATCTCACTTCATTTTTGAGATTTCAAGATCGACTTCAAGGTTCTATTACCGCCAGATCGTTCTCGTCACGCGGGGAAGAGAGCGACAGAGGCCGCAGAATACAGCGGAATCGTCGCCAGTGTTAGCGTGTCTACGCTCAGGGTCGTGTGGACGCAATTGCGGCAATGGATATTGTTTTTCATATCGAGACGAACGTATTGTACTACTAGTAGTCTAATCGCAAACATAGGAGCAGTCTCGACGTAGGCAATGTCTTTCTTGTAAAAAAAAAAAAAAAAAAAAACGACTCTCTTCTGCACTGCTCCAAATCTAAGACTGTCCTAGGGGCCACGGCTACATTTAACAGTTGTCTTTTAACCTTGCGTATATGCTATAACTTCTTTGCCAAACTAAAAAGATACAATCATGCATGCCTAAGTGTCACTAACTGAAAAAAAAGTTCAACATAAGATAAGACGGATCCACGCCAAGGGGAAAAAACTCCACAAAAAAAAACCCTTCACAAAAAAACCAAAAACATACAACAGCAGGTATTCCCCAGTGGTCACCCACCTGAGTACTAATCCGCCGGTACGATGCTTAAGTACAACTGAGCGAACGGGAAGTTCTGATCTCATCGTCCTATGGTCGTATGTGGTAGTTTTCCCGAAAGTATAGTATATAACCCACAATCAAAGTGGACTACCCTTCACACTTGTGTGCTATTGCTTTAGATATCTCTGCCTTAGTACAAAAAGCTAGAATTGATAATACCGTTCAAGAGATGAGACCTGGAGCATAAAATACTACATCCTCTTTTTAGGTAAAACGGTAGGGCGGACTACTTTTTCTATTTGTGTGCTTTTTTCTCTAGATTATAATCCCCTAGTATACGAAGCTAGTGTTAATAATACTCTCCCCTTCTTGAACAAATGAACTATGTGCTAATCTATCTAAGTAACGTTTAAACATGAATTACTATAAGATACATAGCTTAATAGACATGAAAGCATAATGTCTAAGAACGCAACATGTCTATACTTCCTACATAGTAGTGTTTGCTAATTGTTATACAAATGCATGACCCGTGTTCGTCTCGCTCATGTTTGCCAATTTGTTGTCGTAACAACAATTTTACCTTCTATCTTCATCTCTCAAAAACCATAAAACCAAAACACCGACCCGCTATTACCAATATTCTCATCACACCCTACGAAAACCTTCTCTATTACTAAACATGCCGTTCAACCTACACTCGCACTGCCTAGAGTACACCCGCCGCCTCTCAATATGGTCCACGAAGTAAGTAGCACTAGACCAGCACCTGAAGTACAACCCAATTAACTTTGCACCCTAATATCTAGACACCTCCGTTATATAGACTCCAACTCCAACCCCCCATCTAGCCTACGCGACTGCGGAATCTGTCGTGAACCCTTCGATAGCGACCACCATATTCCAGTCTTGATCACAGATGTTTCCGGTTGCTCAGGCCATATCTTCGGCATGTCTTGCCTGATGGGGTGGATCACTAGCGGAACGGAGCAAAACACACCATCTTGTCCAACGTGCCGGAGTGTGCTGTTCACATACCAGGAGCGCAATGGCAATGCCGAAACTGGAGGCACCGTAGAGATCGGAGGCGGCATAGAAATCGAAGAAATCAACGACACGACGCACCTTTTGTGCCATTTGGTACTCAAAGTGGATTCCCCTTTCGGCATAGGAGAGTCGGTGCTTCTGGTCTTCCTGGTCTTCCTGGTCTTCCTGATCTTCCTGGTCTTCCTGATCTTCCTGATCTTCAATTTCTTTGCATTTGTGCATTCGCTCACTACGCTCTTATCCCGACTACGTTCTTAGACAAATTCTCCCGAACCCTTGTGCTCCTTTGGTTAGTGGTTAGAGGTTTGTCAGTTTGTGGCCGGGGTCGTGATGTTGACGTTTCTGGATGGTTGATAGGCAGGAACGGGTGGGCGATGAGTGCCGTGATGGTATACCAAAGTGGCGAACAGGCGTGTTTGGATTAGTATCAAGGTCAAAGTCGAATGTATAGTGGTGAGAAAAATATCATCAACAATGGTTGTCGATTGACATATGCTATGTACTTTTAGATAGAGAAAAGAACTGATATCCAAAACATTTACCCCTGCGATACTCACTTCCCCAACACCTCAAAACCCGGCAATATACCTATGATCGGCCGTAACTTCGGTAACCTCCATCTTCATGCCCACTTCAATCATGCCTCCTTCCCCTCTCGGAACACAAAGCATCCCAAAACACGGCTTATACGTGATCCCTTCGTCCACCCTCCGGTACTTCATCAACGTGTTCCATGGCTGCCTTTGATGTTTCTCTGCCGTCTCTGGATTCACGTTCGGGACTTGGCACCTCGCACAGCGCTGCGTAACGTCCAATACAAAAGGCTTTTCTGTAGAACCAGACTTGGGCGTGATCTGGAGCGTCTTCCAACGGTCTTCGTCCCAGGGTTTGTTACCGCTCACCAAGATGTTTGGCCGGAAGCGTCGAACGTCTATGGTGATGTCTTCCGCGGCTTTGAGACGTGTGTTGAGTTCATCGATGCTGGACTCGCAACCTACAAGGATGGGCATCAGGTCAGGGAAACAGGTCCTCGCCTCTCGCCCCAGGACATCCTTCGCTCCATTTGATGCTAGAGCTCGTGGAGAGTCTGAGAAAGGAGATTTGTAAACCAGTCTGACCTCTTTGCCGAAGAAATCGTTAAAAGGGCCGGTCAGGGAGGTGGAATAGGAATAGGCGGCTGTAGACTTGCCCCATATAGTAGCATCGACCTTTTCTGTATTCTCAACAAGCCAGGAGGGTGACGGGTGAGCGGGAATGCTGAACTGGAGTTTCTGGTCAATCGAGTCTGGGGCCGGTGCGGTGACGGTTATTGTGTCAGCGTCGGCGTCGTAGGTTGGATGGATTAGAGTCATGTTGGAGAGGTTGCGGACTATCATCCGTTAGCCTCATATGACGCAAGATTGGGAGGATCTCTCACTGGTAAGGAACTCATAGTCAGGATATGTGACCCACATCCATTGACGATCTGGTTCATGTCAGCTTAGTTTTCATCCACAAAAAATATCATCATGGTAAAGATAGCTGAGCGTACCCAAATCTAACCCTGTCGGTAAAAGCTTCGCCTTGTTGACCGTCAAACCATGACAAGACTTGATCGGATGAATGAAGATATTCGTTATTTCGGTCGGAGGCGGTAGAGGCCCCGCATCTTTCTTGTGGATTTTTGCTTGACCTTTGGTCACGTAGAGATACGTAACTATAGGGAGCAAGAAGACAGAGAGCACTATGGCTACTTTGCTAATGTCGAGGGCCATTAGGATCCGAGACAACTGGACCGGATCCTATGAAAATGATCGGATGTGTTCAGCGTTTCAGTGCCTTCCCGATTCGTATATCAACGCACCGATAACCGGAGTAAAGTCAAGGTGATACACATAGATGGCGGTCGAGAAACCCGCAAACCCGAGTTGTGTTCTGGGTGTCACGGTAATTATAATGCGAGCCCAAACGAGTGTGATGACGGCGAGTGCGTAAAAGTGATGCTATCCCACATTAGTGCGAGCCCTGCAAAAGCCGGACCCAAGTGCCACTTCCGCGGAAGCGGCCTCCACTACAACTCCGGGGTCTGATTGGCCAACCCATTCTTTGTTCACTATATCAGAGAAAGACTATTTTGTTATAGAAGCATTTTTCATTTTCTCAATCTCCTGCATTAAGTGTGTGACCCCGGACCATTACACCTCGCTCCATCATAACGACATGACATGTGCTGGAAAATAGCAACAGAAAACCAGGGGTAGTAGTGGGGGTATTAAGTTATCCAAACATCAATAGACAAAAAGAATACATAATGGGTATACCCTTCAGCCTTTCTTTTATCCTCTCGCCAGGCTAAAGACAAACCCGATCAAACAAAATGGCATGATTTAAACAAGGACAGCAAGGAAAGTATGGGAAGACGGAGAAGATTGCCGTAGCGGTGACACTGTGCTCGTCCGCCGGACCTGGTGAGGGCCTGGGAAGACGGGGTTCGGAATCACTTTCTCAGTGAGTTTTTTGTTTGTTTATAAAGAGAGTGTGGTACACGTGCCAGGACCAGCCTTGGCTAAGGAGAGAGACCAACTCGACGAGTTAACGCCGGCCAGTTCTTCATCCCCAGTTGAGTTCGTCGTTCCACCCAATATCTCGTTGCGAGACGACGGTATGCTGGGAAATGTTGCTCGGTCGGCGTCGCATGATCATGCGAGAGAAACGGTTCATATGGTCATCTTTTGGCGGGGGCGGTGGAGGCTGGTCAACGTTGGCCGCCGATGATGATGGGCGTGAGCCGCCGATATTGATCAACTTCGGCACGAAGCGACGCGAGTCCCTCGAGGTATTTGGGTGGTGCATGAAATTAGGCGGCACGCTCTGCCGTGGGTATTGCGCAAAGTTGGCGTATTGAGACGTTGGAACTGGCACAACTTCCTTTGGCGTGCTGTTATAGTTCATATACGACGTTGGCTGCTGGAAAGAAACAAGGTCGGGTGTCGATACGAAGCCGGCGTTCGGCCAGTTGGACTGGAAGCCTTGGTTTACGGGTTGTGAGAAGTCGGTCGACATATGGGCCATGTGGGGGTTGAATCCTCCGAAAGCGCCCATGCCATTATCAGTGGCCATGGAGCTTTGAGACAAGGGAGTATGTGAGATGTCGTTGCTGACGGGCCATTGTGGTTGGTGCATGTCGTGATGCATAGACTGCGACGGCTCGATCGGGTCAAGATCCATCAATCCGGCTTCCGACTGCATTCCGTGTGAACTGTGAAGACGTTGGTCGTTGGTGAAATCGAAAGGTTCCATCTTGCAATCGACAAGTTCGGAAGTATCGGTCAGGTCCGGGACTTCGGGCGCGGAGTCCATGGCAGGTTCGGCGACGTCGTTCGGTTCAATCTCGGCCAATTCGTAGGTGTCAGCCACCACTTTATCGACATCGAACACCCGAGTGTCCCATTTTGTCTCCAGCTTGTATCGTAGCCGGTTGCACTTTTTCGACTCCCACGTCAATCGCGGCCGGTTCTGCTCGTCTCCATGCCGTTGCGCCATGAGCCTATTCCAGGAATCCGACACGTCAGGCTGCTTCAGCAATCCAAGAATAACGTTGGTGAAATTCCACTTGTTCTTCTTTTCCTCAAAGTGCATGGCGATGTGCTCGCATCTTTCCTCCCACGTCGACAGCAAACATGCACAGAATCCGCAGCCCCACGCGTCCTTGTCGTGCATAACGATTTCATACTTTTTAACACATGGCGATGCTTTCCTGCTCGTCGGCTGACCGCTTTCTCGGGGCTGTTTGCAGTTTTCGCAACCCTGTAGACGTTAGCATATACTGGAACATACGACAAAGGATCGAGGGCGCGTTCATACGTGTAGTTTGGTGTGGTGCTCGCGGAAACGCTTGCCGGCGTGGAAGATCTGCTCGCAGTCGGGACAGCGCCATGTTAGTCTTTGTTCGTGGAACTCCTCCTCGTGCGATTTCCAGTACGGCTTCGACTTGAGTGCTTTGTCGCAGAATGTACAGGCGAAGTTCTTCGGCGCGGAGGTGGTGGAGATGGTGGAAAGACGCGACGAGGCGGTGGAGAGGCGGGACGAGGCGGCGCTGTAGTGAGTGAATGAGGAGTCGGTAGAGGCGATGGACGATCTCGGGTCGGATAGCACGCTCGCTCGGCTGGAGGGCACGCTTAGGTAGGAAGAGGCTCGGCTCCCAAGGGTTGACATGGAAGACCTGTCCGGGCCGGTAACGCGCATGCGATCTACGCAGAGGTGAGCAAACAACGGGCACGGGAATGCGGCAACACTGACCTCCGCTGCGAGCTGCCTCAAGCAGCAGCAGGATGGATTTGTCATCGAGGTGTTTCAACCCATTGATGTGTTCGATAACGTCGGGCGTCAGCGAGGCGGCATGGCCCGACAGGCGCGGCGACGGCGAGGCGCTCTCGGTCACGCTGCTCAAAGGCGTTGAGCTCTGGAGACTACGACGCGGACGCTTGAAGCTGTTGTTCGGTTGTGGGGTGCTGTATTGGAACAGCTGGTTCTCGTCGGTCTCCATAGGTATTACTGAAAGACGCGTTGAAGGACCAATTTCATCCCGGAAATTGAGGGCGGAAGGGGCCAGGCCTTAAAGAGCGTGAGTGAGGATCGATGGCAAAGGAGGGCGTGGTGGGCTCGATGTCGGGGGATTCGGGAGCGTGCGGCGCTTTTGTTCGACAAGCAGACAAGTGCACGCTTGGATCTTACCTAGGCCGTCAGGAAGTCGTTGATCGTCCAATCTCCCGGGCGGAGCGGATGGCTCTTGTTTTGAGGATAAGTCGTTTCATCGGGTCTACTTTGAAACCCTCTTGGCATGCACACTGGCATCCCTGTGGCCGCAGGGCTTATATTTAGCACGGGGATCCTTTTCAGCCCTGTGCCTCTCATGCGCGGCACAAATAACCTGCTCTTGCTGTCCGGCGGGCCACCCCAAGCTCTCGAGGTGCGCAATGCGCGATGCACGTTGCTGGAGCGCGTCCTCGGCCACTCGCAGTGCGTCACCATGGCTCGACGACGGCGTGGGATCTCTCTCCCAGAACCTCAGCGCCGCCGGGAGCCTTTTCCTCAGGGGTAGCATTGTGAAACTGCCGCTAAACCAAACAGGGCCGGCTTTCTGCTCGCCCACGCATGGCGAGCAGAAGTCACCATATTGTGCACATCCCCAGCTGTCTTTGCACAGCCTTAAGGGAGCCGCATCGAACTTCGCTCTGCCTGAGGAGGACGTGTCGCAAACAGCATCTCCAATCTTCGCCGGCCGAGCTAGTGAAACCGTCTCTTAGCAGACCTTTAATTCTATATAGCAACGCTTCGTGGTGGCAGTCATTGGCCAGCGGCACGTCTCAGCGCGGTCCCGACAGTCTTGCAATGTCTGGTAGGCAGCCGCTGCCGTCGCCAACACCTGTTCGCGGGAAGCGGAGAAGAGTGTCTGGCTGCGTGGTGTGTCTGAAGGAGCGCTGCCGTCGCATGCATCGCGTGCGCAATTGAACGCGTACGTGATCGATGCGTGATCGCCAAGAGTCCCGTCACGTGTGTTCGCGGCAGCGGGGAGGAGGTATCGGGGAGGTATCGATAGGCCCGCCAGCCCGCGCTTCTCCACTGTCCACTGTCGTCATCGCACAATGGCACAATCGTTCATACAAGGTACCCCTTCTAGAACGTACATAGGAGAAATGCAAATAAGGCAGGAGTTCTGCATGACGCCAGCCGAATCTTGGAGAGAGATCGCGCAGCACCACTGGCCTGCAGCCTCCTTGGCGACGCGCCCTTCAATCTGGGAAACGAGGTTTCAACCGTACCCAACCGGAAAGGGATGCTATTCCAGTGCTATTTCAGGTATACGAACAGGTCAATAGAAGGAAAAAGAAGCCTGAGAAGGTGGGATGGTCGGGCCACAGAACGCACCTCGTGCAGGGTTTGGGGTCGTAGAAAATGTGATCGTTCCATGAAAACGAAACAAAGCGGTAAAATAGTAGATGAATGCCCCATCTCAGCGCGGATCTCCTTGATGCGCCCGGCAATTCTCTGCCCTATATGCCGTGCAGCGAAGGGTCTACAGAGAGAAATGACTCGGATCAAGCTGTGTTGTTGGTCCTGTCCGTCTGCCACGCTGCCAAACACGATGCCGGATTGCATAACACAGCTGACTCGGTTGGGACTGGGAAAGGGGAGATTGCCCTGCTTGGGCTTGGCCATCAAGCTGTGACATCAGCTTTCAACATCGCATGGCGCTGGGGAAAAATGCGTAGAGACCACAAAAGGCAGTACATCCGTAGTGAAGCTCCCCTTTCCATGCTCCTATTCGGTCATCAGGATGCTGACTATAATGTCTATGTAGTATTCTCGGTCCGAATTACCCTCACTTCAGATAGGGGACTCGTGTCTGCAGGTACATCATCATACATACAAGTGAGGCGCCAATCCGTCATCTGGCCTGCAATGTTGAGCTTGTGGGCTATGTAAAGAAGAAGACACGGAGAGAGAAATCCAGAAGAATCAAGATGGACTCAATGTTTGCCATGTTCGATGAGATGGGTTGGGCGTTGGCGATCACGTGATGTAATTGGCTAACAACGCGTTCGCGTCGCGCGTTCCTTCCGTGTCGCTCCCCGCCACTAGAACAACCACACCGCCAAATCTTCGAGCAATGCATCTTATGCTCTTACAATAATTCTTTGGCCTGACTCTACTATTCCCAACACCTCCATTCTCTAACCTCGCTCCCTATTTCCGACCTGGTTTCCGAATTAAAACGTAATCACGCGTTGGTTCGACACGTCTAGTAGCGACCATGAAAGCTACCAATGCAATTTCGAGGCTCGCAGAGAGCGATTCAGAGCCGGAGACACAGACGATACCCACACGCAAAGTCGGCGGACTGCTATCCCGACTACAGCCTCAATTAGACAATTCATCCGAGAGCGATGAGAATAGCGATGATAGCGACGCTGCGGTCGAACGGACTGTAAAGCGTTTCACGACCGCGAAAGCTGCGGACTTCCTCAGCAGTGATGACGAGGACGACAACAACGGGGAGGACGCGTACGAGCGCATGAAGAAACAGTTGGCGGCTGGCGCAAATGAGAAGGAGTCAGACTCAGAACCCGTCATTCCTGCACGCCCAGTTGCCGCCATAGTCAGCAGCGATGATGAGGATGATGCACCTGTGCGTATCGTAGCTCGGAGGCCGAAGCCGAGGAAAGAACGGACCGCGTCTCCTACGTTACCACGGTCTCCGAGTGTTCAATCGCGTCGGTCATCCCCCGGACTCTTTGTCACGCCTGATCCGTCACCCGCGAAGAAGCAGATCTCCGCTGCCACCCTGGACAGAGACGATGAACAAACTTCGAAAGCACACAATGCCGATTTTAACGAGCGTGTCAGACGGATACGTGCAGAGAGGCTGGCAAGGAAAGAGCAAGGAAAGCAAAAGAAGGCGAAGACAGCAAGGCGCGAGGAAGATGAGCAAGCAGAGAGCCACTCGGACGGCGAGAGTGGCAGGCGGCTGACCCAACAAGCCAAGCCCACGCGGAAGGCTGGCAAGAAGGCGATGGAGGCCATGGTCCGCGAACAGCAGAAGATTGTACGAAACATGCAGCTTACCCACCAGTCGAAGACGAAGAAGAAGTACGGCACAAAGGACTTGTTCGCAAAGTTTGGATTCTCAACGGGAGCTGAGGATCCCGGCCTTCCTACCCCAGACGCAAGCTCACAACCAGCAACACCGGACACAGAACCTAACACCACCCAAGAGACGACCGTGGCCTACCAGGATGTGCCTATGAAGGATGTTATCGAGGGAGAAATGGAGGCTCCTGTAGCCGCGAATTCGAAGAAGGGCAAAGGCCGGGCGCTGGAGTTCCAACATCTCCCATCCAACCCAATAACTGTTCAGCACACTCAGATCGTTCCGACGAAGCCTACGAAGGCTGCAATGGTGGAGCTCTCGGATTCAGAAGACGATCTAAAGGTTGTGCAACCCAAGAGCAGGCTGTCCGTGTTCGACAGGGTCCCCGAGAGGAAGGCACAAGAGTCGACATCATTGCTTCACCTCCGCCATCTTGCCCAGTTGAATTTGGGCAACGATCATGGACCGAAAAGCAAAAACTCGATGAACAACGTAGAGCTCCAGATGTCCCTGCAGCGCAAGGCCCGTGAGCAAGCACAGAGGGCGCGAGAGGAGAAACTTGCCGAGCTGAGAGCAAAGGGGGTCCACATCGAGACAGAAGAAGAGCGAGAGAAACGGCAAGCAGAGGTTGAGGACATGGTTGCACAATTCGAGAAGGCTCAGGAGAAAGAACGCCAATTATCGAAGCGTGAAAGGGAGCAGGCCAAGAAGAACGGCGAGGCTGGTGATGGGTTAGCCTCGAGTGACGAAGATGAGGACTACATTGGCAGTGACGAAGAAGTTGCCGAGGACGCAGACATGGATGGAGACGACGAGGAGGCTGAGCTTGAGTTCTCTGGATCGGAGGATGAGGTTGACGAGGAACCTGATCTTGCCGATAAATCAAACGGCTTGATCGACGAGATGGCAGACGAGGATGAGGAAGATGAGGAGGAAGAGGCAGAGGGAGCTTCTAAGGAGCCTCATATCCAAGATGAAGATATGGAAGACGACGAGCCTACAGCACCTGTTCGCTACCCGACTACCAAGCGGGCTAGGAACGTGATCATGGACGATGAGGATGAAGACGAAGCTGTTCAGACCGGATCACCGACACAGCAAGCTACACAGGACGATGCCATGGCCGCATTTGGCTTTGCAAATGCAACACCTGCTTTGGGACTCACTCAAGCATTTGCCGGCACGATGGCGAGTCTCGATTCCGGCTCACAAGAAAACTTGCCTGAAGTTGAGCAAGACTCTCTCGACTTCCTACGTAGTCTTCCCGCCACTCAACCCGATATGAACTTCAGTCAACCAGACTTGCTCGTTCCTAATAGCCAGGCAGCAGAGTCTCAAGATGGCCCGGTATCGCAAATCAACATGGGCATCAGCCAATTGTTCGAAGCCCCGCCAGAGTTCACCGCCACCCAGCTCTCAGAAGTGCCTGAGCCTACCCAAGATGCCGGTTTCCTTATATCTCGCTCACCTGCTGGGATTGCACCTATGCATTCCACTATCGACACGGTCATAATGCCTACCGCCGAATCGCCTATCAAACAGCGCAAGGGCAAACTCCACCAACGACGCAAAGAAATGCCGGTCGAGCTTTCTGATGCCGATGATGACAATGCAGACTCCGCTTCAGACAGTGGAGCTGAGTTAGTTCCCAAGCGAAAGGCCAAGGATGTCTTCAACGTCATGAAGAAGGCAGCTAAAAAGCAGCAAAAGATCGACAACTTCAACAAGCAGACCAGCTGGGCCAAGGACATTGTTGAAGAACAAGCTCACGAGTCAGAAGATGAATACGCTGGTCTTGGTGGTGCCAGTGATGACGAGAGCGGCAATGAGATGGACGAAGAGCTGGCCGAGATGATCGATACCGGTGACGTGAATGTCAACGAATCTGAGCTTGCCGCGTATTTCAAGTAAGTTCTAAAGGTTCTTTCTATGAGAATGGTTTTCTAACAAACACAGTGAACAAGAGACGAAATCAGATGCTGCGAGAGCCGCAAAGCTTCATCAGGATATTGTGAGCGGAGCGCTTCGGAAGCGTACTGCCCACGGAAATGCGTTCGACATGTCGGATTCCGAAGATGAGCATGAGATGAGACGCAGGAAGGCTCAACGGGAGAGGCAGCGAATGAGCAAAGCAATTCTGCAGGATGAGCGCCTGGGCAAGCTCGCTCAAAACGCAAAGCAAGCTGCTTTCCTCAACACTATGATCGACGTGCAGGACGACTCCGAATACGGCTTCCTCAACGAGCCTGAGCAGACCGCCGAAGAGTCACAATCACAGTCTCAGTCCGAAGAGCAAAAAGACGGCGAAGCACAAGACTTCTCCATTCCCGATTCACAGGCCGCAGAGACCGTCGCCAACCCCCTTAAGCGTAAATCCCCCAGTCCCAACTCCCAAGGAAAGGAGAACCATCCGCCAGCCAACCAACGGCGCACCGCAGCTCCGTCGATCCATCCCCACAAGAAAGCCCGTACTCTCCCCGAAATACAGCACCAACTCTCCGAGCTGCTCGAAGAGCCCAATGTCGTCATTCCGGACTCGCAATACAACTCGGAGAGCGACAACGAAGACTCTGCCGAATCTCAACCAACAGCAGCCAAGGCGATCGTCGTTGACCGTCTGACCCTCTCCCGCACCTCCACATCCTCCACCGATGCCAGCGGCGGGCGCAACATGGCCTTCAACACTAGCGCTCAAATCGGTGGGTTCCGCGTCCCTTCGCTAGTCCGTCGAGCCACTAGTAATTTCTCGACGGTATCTGAGCGGTCGGCGTCGAACTCGGGGGCGAATGCGGCGTCAACGGAGGGAGTGAGGAGGGGCGGAACTGGCAAGAGCAACATCCATGCCCAGGCTCGGGAGGCGGAACGTCGGGCCTTCCTGGAGAAGGCGGAAACGAAGAGGAAGGAGAGTTTGAAGAAGAAAGTGGGACGGGCGAGGGGAACACGAAGTGTGTTGGGGGCGCTAGGTGGGGGCTTTGAGTAGAGTCGGAAGAGCTGGTTAGTATGTACATTATAATACAGTATATACAATCGGCCTATCCTACAGTCGTTTGTCCTAGACTTTTTCACTGATCCAAATGGCGGTCCGACATCCTCCTCTGATCACATTCGTGAGCAGCTCGTACGGCCTCGCCTCCTTGCTGTCGTTTTCAACGGCGTGGTCCAGATGCTCCAGCTCCTCGTCCCTTATTCTCCTCAGCTCCTGGATCAGCACGATCAGCTCTTCCCCCAGACTCTCCCCGCGCGCCTCCATCTTGTCCACCCAGTCCACCAGCACCCGCACCTGCTCGTTGTAGTGTGACCCGATCTCCGTCTCCACAGCCTCCGTACACGCCATGGCCGCTTCCCGTCCCATCACTGCCGTGCCCCAGCCGAGCACTGTTGCGGCGGCGTGCCACACGGGATACATGGCGGTTGGCCGGATGCGGTGCTTCGCGAGCAGATGGTTAAAGTAGCTGAAGTGGCCGGCTTCCTGGTCGTGCATGTGCTTCATGAGTGGCTTCAGATGCGGGTGTGCTCGCAGCAGTGGTGGAGTTTGCGCCGAGTAGATCAGGACTGCGGCCAATTCGCCAGCCTGGTTGACCCGCAGCGCCGAGTCAAGGAAGTCGCGCTGCTCCTCTGTAAGCGGATGCGTGGGCGCGACACTTGACTCGTGGTCGCAGTATGCGGAGTCATGTGACGGTATCGCAGTCGCGGTAGCCTTGACAGAGGCCGTGGGCTGTGCGGGATTCGAGGGCGTGCTGTGTATTCGAGCTCGGCAGACCGTCGGGCCAATATTGATACATGGGACGAGAATGTCGCGGACAGGGGACTGGAGGCTGCGCGAAACGGCGCGGGCCAATGGCCGTGTGGGCAAGAGGGCGGCGGACATGGCCTTCTTTTCTTTTTTTTTTTGCTCTGTGAGCGACTGTGTATTATTTCTACTGTAGATAGAGAGCCGACAGGGCAAACGTCTTCGGTGAGCGCGGCGGAGATCGGAGGAGCGAAAATGGATCCCTCACGTCACCCAGCCACGCTAAACCCGTTGAAGCGCACCGACGCCCGTGCCAAGGTCTGCCCGCGCTGATTGGCCCAGCGCGAAGCCCAGCGCGTTCTCTCTCTTTTAAAGTGCCCAAGTCCCCCCGTCCCCTCTTCCCCCCGAGTGTCTCCCAAACCCTCCTGCGCCCGCCACTCGCACCCCCCGAACGCCCGCGTCAACCATCAATATCGCCCAACCCGCCATCGCCATTTGAATCCCCGCTCCATCGAGTCCTTCGGACGCTTCCTACCATCGCCATGTCTGACCTAGACGACGAGCTCTTCGCCCTCGCTGGCGGCGAGGAGGAGGCAGACGTGGAGGAAGGTGAGGCGTAAGTGGCCCCGTGACTTCCGTCTACCCCCCCTCTTTTGCCCCTCTCAACCCCCTCTTCCGCCTTGCACAGCATGCTGATGCCGCCCAGCTCCTCCGTAGCCGCTTCGTCGCCCAACTCGCTCGGCTCCGACGCCATGGACGAGTCCGACTCGGACCGCGAGGATGACCCCCCCGCAGGCGACACGCACGTCCCGTACCCGCTGGAGGGCAAATACCGTGATGCCAAGGATCGCGCCTACATCGAGGGCTTGACCCAGCTGGAGCGGGAGGAGATCCTGGGTCAGCGCGCCGAGGAAATGAGCAAGACCAACTTCCACGCACAACTCGCCCGGATCGCAGCACAGAACAACAACACCAAGAAGCGCAAGGCTGACTCGGAAGAGCCCGAGGATGCGCGCAAGAGCAGTCGGGCCGTCCGTCCGAAGGTGAACGAGAAGCTGGAGGCATACAAGCAGGCCCGAGAGCAGCGTGGCCAGCAGAGAGACCGCTACAACGACGGACGGGATCGCCGCCGACGGTCTAGCTCAGCTAGCCACCGTGGCGGCTCGGACGTCGATGCCGAGGGTGAGAGCGAGGTCGAGTACGACGACCGTAAGCCAGCGGCTCGTGAAGACCCGCCTGGTCTTATTCAACACTTCGACTCCGTTCGTGTCAGCCGTGGCTTCTTTGCCGGCGTCTGCTTCTATCCCGGCTTTGAGGAGGCTATGACGGGCACATTCGGTCGTATCGGTGTTGGCCAGGACGCGCAGCGCAGGACGCTCTACAAAATGGCGCAGATCAAGGGTATGTATGCTATCACCAACTTCGATGCGTCTGCTAACGACCTTAGGCTTCACCACTGGCAAACCATATTTGTTCGAAGGCAAGAACGGCAAGCGTATTGGGACCGACCAGTACGCCATCTGCCAGCACGGAACTAGCAAGAAGGAATACCAATTTCAGTTCCTCTCTAACCAACGCTTCACCGACATGGATCTCGATATCTACAAACAATCTGTCCTCGAAGCAGGCGGCAAAATCCCCACCCAGTCCTTCCTTCGCAAGAAGTACGACGATATCAAAGCGCTCGAAAACCGTTTCTGGACTGACGAAGACATCAACGCCCGCATTTCAAAGACGAATAAATTCGCCCACCTCATCAGCAAGTCCTCCGATCCCGCTCCTAGGATACCCACCGAGAGTGAAGCCGCCGCCGCACGTCTTGCCGAAATCAACCGCATGAGCAAGCGCACGGAGCAGGAACGTATCATGAAGAACCAACTGGACGAGCGGAGAGCGAACCAGCGCGCTCGCAAGATCGCTGCGAAGAAGGCTGCGGCCGAAGAGGCAGCAAAGAAGGCGCAAGAAGAGGCTGCCCTCAAGAAGGGACATCTAGATATCGATAACCTGTTCGACGGCGACTCGTCACGGGCGAGCACACCGAAGCCTCAGGAGAAGAAGAAGTCGGAGCGAAAGGGGTTGCCGACCTTTAGGAAACCGAAGATGGATGACGACATCATCGCTTCCATGGACATTGGGCTTGACATTGAGATCTGAGCGTTCAAACCCCATACTTTTACAGGTCATGGGTTTGGTGCACACTGCCACAGATCACTGTTACGGCCGCACTTCGAACTTGCTTGCGACTAATTGCTAGCATTCTTCCCCTCTACCAACACAGCTCCTGTTGTCTATCACGCCGTCACGGTCCCTCTCACCACTACCGGCCCTCTTCTTTTGAACGCCATCGGGTTTCCGGTTGCATACCATTGTGTTATTTGCATTGCGAGCGAGCGAGGCGTTGCGGTGAGGGTTACACGGATACGGATAGGATATTCTCACAAACTATTCAAGAGTCTTGCCATTGTTCTCGTCATTTGTGTTTGGGAACGGGAACGGGAATGAATGAGAAGGCGATGAATGAAATGCCTTTGTCTCATATCCCCTTATCACGTTCTGAATAGTTAGTCATGGTAGCTTTATAACATCCGCCCCTTTTGGATGTGTTCATGGATTCCAGATTCGTTGGTCTCGAATCGGATAGGAATTGTTACGGGAATGAAAATAGTCAGATTATCATGTCCGACTTCAGTGCATTTAAGACATACGTTCGTACATGTGCGATAGGAGAAATAGTTTATTTTAGTTCGTAGAGATCGGTGCTCCATCCACACATCTATCATAAACCCCAACCATCTAACCAAATAAGAAAAAAAAAACTCTCTTCCAAAAAAAAACCGTCTCCTTCTCCCTCTCCCCTACCCTTCCTCATCCACCACACCCCCATTCACTCACGCCGCCTCAAACACATCCACAACACCGTCCCACTCCCCACGCTCCCTGCACTCCCAATACCCTTCCTTCCCGTTCGTAAGTCTCCAAATCTCCTCTCCGCCAAGCTGCCCCGCCTCCTCCTCCCCCACCTTCTTGAACCACCTCGGCACCCACTCCTCGCCCTTGTCCTCCAAGTTCTTCCTCCGGCTCCGCTGCCCGTCTTCCAGTTTCGCTTTCAGGGCTTCCGCTTTATCCATGTCGCCTTCCTCTGCAGCGCGCTGGTCGGGTCGCAGTCGCGAATCCGTAGGCGGAAGGTGTTTGTCTTCGATTTGCGTGATTTGATTGAGTGACGCTGTGAAGGTGGTGAAACCGTAATGTGTGGTCGGCTTGTCGACAATCGCGCCGGCCGTCCAGGCTGCCTTTCCAGTCGGCTGGCCGTTGTTGGTGAATTGGAGTTCCGTGGTCCATTTTCCTTGAGCGCCCATAGGGAGTGAGGAGCCCGTGTTGTCGAAGACTTCAACCGAGACATCCTCGCTACGGCCCGCAAACATGCCGCCAGCTTTGAACGTGCAGACGGCTTTGGCGCCAGTAGTCTCGGAAATGATGGTCATGGTTCCTGTAGGTTCGACGTATTTCTCGCCGGCAATGACGTTGCGGAGGAAGGACGTTGCTATGGTCCAGGAGTAGTGCTCGCCCGAGTCATGGAGGAAGATGCGGACGCGACCGTCGGTGTTGAGTTCTGCACTCTTGCCCCAGAATTTCTGGACCGGTGTTGGGGATTGGATGAATGTCCAGTTCTGCGATTCGGCGTGGCAGGCCATGCGGACAGGGCGGTGGACGACTTTTTCGGCTACGAAGCGGAAACCTTTATCTTCACGGACAAGCTCAAAAGTCTCGCCGAGCATGGGATTGAAGGGTTTGCGGATGGCTCGCTCTTTGATGCGCATGTTGCTGAAGTTGGAAATAGCGAAAGCAGCCATGTAAATGAGACGTTCGCCAGTGTCGGCGGAAGCAGAGGCCGCCGCATCGAGAAGTTCGCTGTATTCGAGTTGCTCGGCGAGACGCTGAATGGCGGATGTGGGCTCGTTGGAAGTCACTGGCATAGCAATGGTGGAAAGATCCTTGCCCACGTTCTTGCGGAGGAAAGCGATAAGACTAGGGGGTTGGCCTTTGGATGGTGGCACATTTGGACGCCGCTTGACAGGGTCAAATGGCAACGGAGCCAGAGATGCCGGTTTGGTAGGGAGGAGTGATGGCCTGATGTCGAGCGATATACGTTTCTCAAAGATCTCGCCGGCTTCGTTTTCGGATGAGGACTCAGACTCGCCTTCCGATACATCGTCGCGTTCCTTCTCCTCTTCGCTGTCATGACGGATAGTAAGTACATGCGGCTTGGATGAATCACCGTCGTTGGCATCAAAAAATTCGTCTGCTGACTCTTGTGAATCAATACTTCGGCGTGGGGAGGAAGGTCCCGGTGCCGGTGCCGGCGTCCGTCTTTGTCGACTTTCGGCCACAAGCTCCGAAAAGGCTTTGACCACAGAATCGAGGTCACTCAGCAAGTCCATGCAGTGATCGTGGAGGGAATCCTCCTCTGCGGGAGCCACTGTACTCACGGTACTCAGACGGGCGTTTTGCTTAGGCACGGATAGACCTCCGTCTGGCAGTGGTGGTACGGGCGGGGTTGCAGCGGGCAATCCTATAGCTGTTTGGGATCTTTTGAGGGCTCCCGACGGGCTTTGACCTCCCGAACCGCTCTGCTTTCGTTTCCAGAACGACTTCTTCTCTTCGGTCTGGGGAAAGTATTCAGAGGCTTCGGCCTCCGATGGGCTGGGTGACAAGCTGTCTTGCACTGGAGTTGGGGCGAGACTAGCTGCAGAGGACGATGTGTTCTTGGGACCCGCTTGCTGGGTAAGTTTCCTTACAGCCTCTCTGGTTCCCGCTAGTTTGCCGGCCAATTGCTCCACTCTTGCCCATTCATTCTCTTCGGCAGCATTCACAACATGCGATGTGCCCCCCGGTTGGCTCGTCTGGACGTGCAGCGCTGGCGATGGCGCGGTTCCGGCGCTTCTCGATGCACGATCGAGTGCGTTTTTCCACATGGTGAAGTCCTTCGCGTTGTTGGCGCGCAACTGCCATACTTCGGCACCGGAATCGAGAGAGATCTCGCGCGTTTCTTTATTGGCTGCAACGGCGGCGAGCGAGAGCGGGATCGCACCGCGCAGGGCCGACGAGTGGTCATTCTGATAGTAAGATAGCGTAGACGAGGTAAAGTCCAGCGAGAAGAAGCGCTTGGCATATCCCTGGTTCCTCTTCCTCTTCTTCTTCTGCAGCACGCCGGTGAGCACCGACGAGCTCAGCGTGGGCGCAGCGATGGTATGGGAGGACTTGGGGCGCTGGTCGATGGTGTTCGCGAGCGATTCGAAGGACTCGTTCGCGAGCGCGCCGGGGGCCGGGTTTGGCTTTCCAAGACTGGTGGTGCTGGCACCCGCGAGCGCCTGGTTGTAGTGCATGTGGTGGCCTGACTTGGGCGGCGTGTTCGTCTGATAGGTCATGAGCACAAAGGTCGCCGTCTTCGATATGGTCTTGGAGAAAGTGTTGTCGATGACCAGCCCGTACATGCCGCCCTCGCCCTCGGTCACATCGTGGGTCCCCATGGACACCTTGTCGGCATCGCACTTGCCCAGCCAATGCACCTGCTTCAGGCCGATGGCGGCCAGCTTCTCCAGCACGGAGCTCTTGTCATTTCGCGAGGGCGCCGTCGTGGCTCCGGTGCGGGTGCGGGCGGGGAGTTCGAGGGCCGGCGTGGGAGGGCCGCCATCCAGGGTCGCCGAGGAGGTGGTGTGCGAGGCGATGCCGCTGGCGCTGGCGGCCCCGGGGTGCTTGAAGAGGCCAAAGTTGATCGACTTCTTGTGGGGTTGGATACTCCACGAGATGGTGTGTCCGGCAGAGACGTTGACCCAGCGGACGAGGTACGACTAGTGTCGAGAATCAGCCATGGGTGGCCCAGCGGGGACTCTATGCAACTTGCCTTGCTGTGCACCTCCAGCTGCTCCATGCCCGCCATGATGCCGAATTGCAGCCGCGAGTGTCTGCTCGTCGCTGTATCACTGTTCGTCACTGTCCGTCACTGTTCGTCACTGTGGCCTGACTGGGGAACTGGGGAATGAGAATGAATGCGGCGGTGGAGCCGATCTGCTTCGAAGCGAACGGACAGGGCAAACAACGACTGTGCTTGGTTCCACGTCACCGTCTTTCGGCGAATGCAACCCCAAACTATACACGATGTAGGATGCTTGACAGCCTGGTTCTGGAGGCGGCGCTCGGGGAACGTCAGCTTCATATGGGGGCTCGGAAGCCTGCTGCAGTAAGTAGGTGGTATGACGGCCGCCGCGCGAATGGCGGAGGAACGATCAATGGGGATCTCGAAGCTTCCACGCCTCACGATGCGACGGCCGAGGATGTCTGATGGCTGCTGTCTGGCCAGGGCCGTGCAGGCTGTCCGTTCATCCCTTCATATGGACTCTGGAGTGCGGCTGGCCGTCCCATCGCAAGACCCCGGCTTTCAGTCCAGCCACCCGCTGTTCATTATTGATGCACCTCCTAGATACTGCCACCACAGGAGATGCTGGCCGCTGCAATAATAATCGGCACTCTGCAATCTTCTTCTGTCGTCGAGGGTGACAGCACGTGGCTGACATTCGCCCGCCTTGGTGGCCTTGGCTCTGCATAGCGACCGGTGAAGGAAACCCTTTGCGCTACCACGACTTGGCATCCATCATCGTCGAGCCACCCGGGTACAACATCTCGGATCTCGGGCATCTGGCATCTGGCCTTGGAAACGTGATGCCGGTCCGGCAATGCCTCCGCCGACCGCTCGGAAGCCTTGCGCCTCTTCTACCCACCTACGACGGTCAGAAACTGTGACAGTCTCCTAATGTCCCTTTGTTCCTTACAATATGAGAATGACCGGGCTCCGTTTAACAGCTCAACATCCAGACTCCCATCTACATATCATATACACGCTCCACGGCCGTATTTCTCCATCCCCATACCTACATAAACAAGCACGCGCCATAAAACCGCACCACCCTTCCGTTTCAGACACGGACCATCATCTCAACGCTAACTCACACCTGCTTACCATTTGTTCTTCCGTCGTTCTACGCATCTTCTCTCGCTTCTATTTAATCTAGTAGACGAAAGATATGAATCGCGCATCTAATTTAATATAATTTACCTGGAGTAGCGCCGGTGGAGAACCCCATCATTCCATGATCCTGGACGTGGTACTGAATATTTCCGTGTGGAACTTATAAACAAGATGGCGTGTCTAAATTTATTCTGGACTTTGATTGTTTGGTCAAGAGCGTACTTTGAGGACATCGAGATGAAGTCTGCTGGTATTGCGCTTTCGTTGGCGACGGCTGGGTTGGCCGCACCGACTGCTGCATCTTCATGGTCGGGATGGAAAGGAGTTAAGAATCTGTTCGTGCTGTAAGTCAAACGATATAGTCCTTGTCATTCCTATGCTAATATGTGCTCAGCGGCGACTCCTACTCGCAGATCGGCTTCGACGTCACAGGCACCCAACCGAACACAGCGAACCCTTTTGGAAACCCAACCTTCCCGTAAGGCTCACGGAGAAATTACTATGTGCTAAGCTAACATCATGTAGGGGATGGACATCGTCAAAGTACATATAACCACCTTCTTCATGTCATCTATCTAACCTCCAATCAGTGGTCCCAACTGGGTAGGCTTCCTCACATCCACCTACAACACCAGCTTCATCAAGACATACAACGTCGCGTACGGTGGCGCCACCGTAGATAGCGCCCTCGTCGCCCCCTACGCTTCCACCGTCCTCTCCCTCAAGAACCAAACCCAAGACCAGTTCGTGCCAACCTACGGTTCGCACCCCACCGCCACACCCTGGACATCTGCGGACTCCCTCTTCGCCTTCTTCATCGGTATCAACGACGTCGGAAACTCATGGTGGTTCGACAATGCCACCGTCCTCTACGACCAAATCTTCAGCGTCTACGACGGTCTTCTCGAGCAGACCTACCAAACCGGCGCACGCAACTTTTTGTTTTTGAGCGTGCCACCAGTCAATCTTGCCCCACTTACGCTGGGAAATGGCGATTATGCGGTCGAGAATGAAGGAAAGATGATTGGGGTGTGGAATGACAAGTTGACGAATTTGACGAAGACGTTTGGAACGAAGCATACGGATACAAAGTTGATGATCCATGATACGTTCGGGGTATTTAATGATGTCATCAACGATCCATCGGCGTATGAGCAGACGAAGGGGTTGAAGAATACGACGGGGTATTGTGAGGCGTATAAGGAGTATGTATCCATTCTTGACCGCGATACAACAGATTACTGATCTTGATACAGTGGCACGACGACCTGGTATACCAAGGACCCAAGCTGCACGTACGCAGTCAACGAGTACCTCTGGCTCAACGAGCTACACCCCACATTCCCGATGCATAACGCGACGGCGGCGTCGATTGTCAAGTTCTTGGACACGCAATAGTATCAACCTCCAGGACGTGCTCCAGCTCGTCTTCATTTAGAAGACATTCTTCTCGTACATATTTATACTTTACTCTCCGCATTGTCACTTTTTTTCGTGTGTTCTCCTATTCTGTCAAACCTTTCATTCCTCAATTTCACTCAAGCCACATAGGCAACCATCAACAAATACACTGACTCGCCGCGTTATCCGGAAAATCACACTTGAATTTGCCGAACTGATCGTAACCAATAGGTCTACATAATGCCGGCATCACCTTCTGTCCCACAGTCCGAGACCTATAAGCTAGATGCAACTAGTTTGATTCGAAAATCAGATTAAAAACGGCCTTGGTTACCATAAAACACGCCACAGCGACAATATGGATCAATGCGAGAACCAGCCTCTAGCACCCCAACTTTCTTCTCGCTGAGTTCCAAGCAACGATCCAGACCCAGTCGTAGACACCACACATCAAGGACCACGACCCCACCACAATTCGCTCGAGAGTGGGCAAACCCCGAGAAGGATAAAGAGAATGTGGAGAAAAGGGATGAGGAGGCTTTTAATACAGTCTTGGCGAGGCAGAGCAAGGTGGCGGGTGGGATTGCAATGAGTATTGACAGGGGCGTTTTGAGTTGGGTTTGGGGGGATTTTCTGGGGACCGGAGGTGTGGCTATGAGGTTTTTGATCGGATTTGCTATGGATGCAAGTTGTGTCTTGTCTCGACGGTGCACGAGGTTGTGTGGCGATGGACTTGAGCATTCGGTATTGACATGTCTGAACAGATAGGTACAAAGCCGTAGATCATGAATTTTCCCATGGCCAATTCCGTAGTCCTCAAGCAGTAGTCCTTGAAAATCAATAACGAATGGTTCGGAGTCCTAATCGCTTAGTCACCTAGTGTTGGCGATGAGTGAATATCACCGCACGTGCACTCGCGACACGTGAATACATTGATCATCCCCCAAAGTCATCCCTTCTATTCTTACCCCCATTCGAAGTCCCAACACTCAATGATGCATAGGAGTACAGCTGCCCGACCTCCGGCAACCCGAGATCTTATCGCGCGAAAAATGCGGCGGATAAATAGGCGGATAAACGGCGACACGTCTTCCCACCAACATTCGACCCACTCGTTCCATTCTACTGCTAACGCTCAGCCTTACCACGTTCCATTTCGCACTTCCCGTACTCGCTTGATGTAGTTTTGGTATAAAATCCTCCGGAGTGCACGTTCCGATGGTTAATATAGTTGATTAAATTGGAGGGGCAGGCGAGCAGGTCAACTTCATAAAGCTTCACGATATCGCATACATCGCCAGTGACCATCACAGCTGACACTTCCACACCCACGTACCCATATATTTGAATAGCGATTTTAGGGAATAATAAGGACAATGGCCGACAAAGATCCCATTGTAAACCACATTTACACGGCCGACCCGTCCGCCCACGTCTTCAATAATCGACTCTACATCTACCCCTCGCATGACCGTGAAACGACCATCAAAGACAATGACAAAGGCGACCAGTATGACATGGCCGACTACCACGTCCTCAGCATGGACGAAGTAGGCGGCGAAGTCACCGACCACGGCATCGCCCTCAAAGCGGAGGATATCCCCTGGGTTTCGAAACAGCTCTGGGCTCCCGACGCAGCGACCAAGAACGGGAAATACTACCTCTACTTCCCAGCGCGAGACAAGGACGGTATTTTCAGGATAGGTGTCGCTGTTGGAGATAAACCCGAGGGCCCGTTCAAGGCCGAGAAAGAGGCGATACAGGGGAGTTTTAGTATTGATCCGGCGAGCTTCGTGGACGATGATGGACAGGCGTATCTCTACTTTGGCGGACTCTGGGGCGGTCAACTCCAATGCTACGCCGGCGCGGAAGACGGCTCGAACTTCGACGCCGCACAACTCGGCGCAAATGAGCCCTCAACAGGCGCCGCACTCGGCGCTAAAGTCGCAAAACTCTCTTCTGATATGCTGTCTTTTGCCGCTCCCGCTACCGATGTTCAGATCCTCGATCCCGACACCTCTTCCCCTATCGCCGCGTCCGACCATGCGCGTCGTTTCTTTGAGGCCGCCTGGCTGCACAAGTACAAGGGTAAATACTACTTTTCGTACTCGACGGGTGATTCACATTACCTGTGTTACGCGATTGGAGAGAGCCCGTTAGGTCCATTCACGTACGGAGGGAGGATATTGGAGCCGGTGATTGGATGGACGACGCATCACAGTATTGCGGAGTTCAAGGAGCGTTGGTGGTTGTTTTACCATGATAGCACGTTGAGTGGGGGAAGGAATCATTTGAGGTGCGTGAAGATTAGGGAGTTAGTATATGATGAACAAGGGCATATTCATCTTAAGGATCCGCAGCCTGAGGTGGAGGCACCGCCTGCGAAGTTGGAAGACGCTTAGAGGGTATGAGTGTACATCATTTGAGACTACAGTGTATCCAATACATCAGATTGCGGACTGTCCGTTCCTTTCCTCAGTTGCCGTTGCGCATACGCCGACTCCTCGCTCAATAGTGAGACATATCCACAAAGCCTAAAAGGCCCTTACCCCGGGTAACAGCGCCAGACGAAAATATAGCTACACGTTGCATCGACTTTCCAAACTCCAGACAAGCCCTCTGGAGGTCTCCGCTCATGTATAGCGCACCGCAGGCTCGGAATCCGCGCTCAGAACCTCGGCCTCTTCGCACCACTACCACGGCCGACACCATTTCCGCGATGGTTGCCAACATTCGATGCCTTCCTCTTCAAGTCAGTATCCTCCTCCTTCCTCATCTGCTCCCAGATGACCAAGACCCGCTCGTTGGCCACGATCGTCTCGTTGCGCGACGTAGCCAGATCGTCTTCGTGGGCCTTTGCCTGAAGCTCAAGCTCCTTGATTCGATCTTGAGCTGCAGCAGTGCGCAATATCTCCTCCTCCAACTGTCCTGATATCGCCACCTTGAATGCCTCCATATCCTCGTTCGCTTTCTCCATTTGTACCTCCAGCGTGTCCTGGTATTGCTTCTCGAGCAGCTTGACCTTGTCCTCTGCCGCATTCGCGCGGGCCGCCTCAGCCAGAGTTTTCGCGGTCTCTACGTTCAAAGCCTCCCTGAGCTGAGCCGAAATCTTCCTCTGCTCGTCTAGATCTGATGTGCATTTCACATTCTCCTTCCGCTCCTGAGATAACGTATGTTTAGCTTCGTCGAGCTCGTTCTTCAAATCCTTGTAGCCATGAATCTCCTTCGCAGTGATTTGCTTCTTGCGAAGCATATTCATGACCTCGTTGAATGCTGAGATGGGAGACGTGGGCAGAGACCTAGGCGACGATGTAGGGCGGAGTGCTGGCCTCATTGGAAGCGGCTGCTCATTGTTGTTGGTGAAGTACGATTTGTAATGCTTGCGAGCACCCTCCGTCATCGTTCCGTAGTCCTCACGCTGGTTTCCAAAACTGTCGTAGTGGTAAGGGAAGTGGTAGAACAGACGGTTCATGCTCTTCCGCTCATGATCTCGCTGATTTCTACCACCAACGGGAATGGTCTCGGTATAGGGAGTAGTGTCACGGTCACGCTCGACATATCCTAAATACATTATTATCACTATCGCTCGTCTAGAGGGTGCTGGTATACTTGCCATGAATGATGACCCATGGGTACACGATGCCATGAGGCAAGCCATGCGTGCCGTTGAACGGTCCTCCATCGAGCTTGTGGAACGCAGTTGCGCTGATGCGCGGCCAGGTTGCGGGATCCTCGACAAGGTAATCGGGCTTAGTGGCCTGTATGTTGACCTTTAGAGCCTTGTCGTCCCACGTGAAGACGCCTTCGAACTCTTGCAAGTCTGCTGTTGAGACCTTGGCTGAAAATTCAGACATGACTGCGCCTTGTGTGGTGATGGTGGAGGGGAGAGAGGGCGCTTGCAAGATAAACAAACCAATCGTGGGTATGGGCGTTTGTTTCACGACCGCGAGTTAGATTGAGCTCTGCGCTTCATTTTGCTGGATGCTACTCACGGTCTAGATTCAGGGCTGTGGACCACGCATCTGCTTATATTTGATCAAAATAGAATTGGACAGTGCTACCCGAATCTCAGCTCGCAGGCTACCTTGATGCAGGCACCAACAGATCACCAGAGAGGCCCTCGAGTATTCCAAGGTAGAACTACTGTAAGTCATGCGTGGCTACAGGGGACAACTGTGGTGAAGGAGCCTCGTACCATTGTGATGTTCCTGCCAGCGGAAATGCTTTTATGGAAAAGTCATTTAGAAGTTTGACAGTGAGCCTAATCCAGGAATACATAACAGTAGTTTCCGTCAATGTGACTGGTAAGAATCACAGCGTGAAAACATTATTTTTGATATGAGGGATTGCTATTCAACTAATCTAAAGGCATTGCATGATATCTCAACCGTTCCTTACCATCAAACGTCACTATGATGCTAAAGTAACCTTGATACCCACCTGCCGTGCAATAAAACGCCTTTCTTTTCAAAGAAAAGATCAGATTTTGAAGTCGTTACATACAAGCCTAGGGTATCTCAGGAAAACCAATGCCAGTGCCGATTGCTACATAAATGAACGCCTAAGCAAACCGTGCCGACACAGAAGGGGAACGAGTGAAGGCGGTAGTCTATTAAGACAACCTGGTGGAAAGGCTCATGCCGCTCTATGATATCGAACGAATCCTGAAGGTATCAAGACATCGTCTGCGATACGGGCGGGATCTGCCGTGAAAGATGGTGTAAAATCGCCTGTAATACCGAAAAGGAACCCAAAATCGAAGAATGGCCGATAGCCGTGGCGTGAGGAACGAGAGACGTGACCGACGTCGTCGGATCGAGCGCTACGAGGGCGGAGGATGCGACGGGGTCGGAGGGCAAGAGAGCCGCTTAAGCCTTAGCCTCAGCTTCAACTTCAGCTTTAAGCTTGGACTTGGCGGGCGCTTTGGAGGAGGTCTTTCGGATGCTGCCTATGGGAATACAAAGTCAGTAACATTCTCTTGGGGAGGGTGGAGGGGTTGCTAAAAGACGTGGTTTGCTTACCCTTCTCGGAGACACGCGAGACAGCCTTCTTCTTCGGCGCCTTCTTCTTGGGGGCCGAGGTCTTTGAAGCCGAGCGAGGAGCCTTCTTGACGACTTCGATCGGGTGGCGTTGTTTGTTAAGCTGCGGAACGAACTCGATGATGGGGACCTTCTGCGATTCTTTATGTTTAACCATATCCTTGATGACCTCGAGGGTCTCCTTCACATCCTCAATCGACTTGTTAGGACCCAGACCGGCCTCAAGCTCGCGAAGAATCTTGATAGGAGCCTCGAAAGACCTGGCTTTGGGATTGTGAGCTACTTCAGCCTCAGCTGCGGCGACGGAGTAGCCCTGGGCAAGTTTTCGGGAGAAAGTATTGAGACGATTCTCTTCGGCCTTCTTGAAGGTTACTGTATACTGTATGCCTAAGAGCATCATCAGTAAAGCTCACAAGGCTAGGAAAGGACTGGCGGGGTAACGTACCGGGAAAATGGCGTTCCATCTCGTCGAACTGCTCATTGATGAGTGCGACCTTGCGCAGCTCCCAGGCGTCTAGAGTATACGTCGAGCGCTGATAGTGCTTTCGGCACCTCAGCGGCCAGAAATCAATAAGACGAGTGCTAGCTTTGTTCCGACCAAAGTGATGAGAGATCCCCTTGCGCGAAAGTTCCATGGTGTACCTGATGAGTGAACAATCAGCAAAACTCATCTAGAGGGGTATTGGGACACGGCGCCTCAAAGAGACGCGGCAAAGGGTTACTTACTGGTCAGTTCCGCAGGGATTCTGAGGGTCGTTGAGGCATTCAAACTCGCGCACGGGAGAGGCGTTGCCATTCATATCAACATCCTGCTCCGGGGTGGGATAGCCGATGGGAAAAGAGTTCTTGGCGGTGGGCGAGGAAGAGGAGTCGCCAGCGACAGCCTGAGAGATCTCATCGGCAGCGATGGCAGGCGGCGAGTCGGCTTGAGCCGGAGGGGTGAGGAGGTTGGTGACGCTCATGGCAGCCCGGATGTCGTCTGGGTTCATGGAAGCGCCGTCCTGGGACGGGGAGATGGGGAGGATCTGCTGCTCAGACATTGCAGAGACAGATCTAGGATGAAGGATAGATACGAGTGTGTGTATAGGCTGTATGGGTAAGGCGTGGGTGGAGTGGAGGAAAAGAAGATCTCGAGGCAGGTGAGCGGGCGGGTTTTATATCGGCTACCGGCAGAGAGCACGGTGCGAGCTTCACCTGAACAGCGCGCCGCGGGCGATTGAGGCAAGTGAGGCAAGTGAGACAAGTGAGCCTGCTATTGTGTTTGTCGGGTCGTCGTCTGACCAGCCACCGTTAACAGTAAACGACACCCCACAGTAGGTAACTTGCTAATTCACGCAGCCCGACACCGCTTGGGACAGGGTGTGACTGGGGACCCGCTGGCTGCCTAGGATATCGAGGCGTTTGCGTGAATAGGCAGGGTCTCTACCGCCTCCAGATCTGCTGTGCCTCGTCTAGACTGCTGCTCGCGGTGACGTCGAGGCCCTGGTCAGCCAGCAAACGGAGTCATTGTACCCAAGCAATATCTGTTGTGGAGGCGGCGAGATGCTTCTAGCACCAGACACCACTGCAGGATACAATGACAGCCAGCAAACGGAGTCATTGTACCCAAGCAATATCTGTTGTGGAGGCGGCGAGATGCTTCTAGCACCAGACACCACTGCAGGATACAATGACAGCCAGCACAATCTTATCGCGCCTTTCATTGTTCGACCCGCAATCAATCAAAACAGCCCCGCCCATTCAATGACCCCGCAGCAATAGCAGTGACTACGCAGCCACGAGTGAGTTGGGTTAGACATAGCGTGAAGGCCTCCGACAGTCCTGAGCGTCAGCTGTCACGGGCAACTGCGATGCCTGTTTGCGCGACCACACGAAACCTCCACAGATAGTGACTGGGTTTTGTGACTAGGCTGTAGACTCATGTTGTGAATGAGTGAATGGCCCGTAACCGCGTGCCAGCTGCGCCGGCGCGGCTTGAAGTGACGGATTAGGGGCAATGGTAAAGGACGATGGCCCTATCAGAACGTTAGCAGCCATATCCTCCAACATTCTAAATTACTTTTTTCCCATAATGTGATTGGATTGACGGCTCGTGCAAAGGCTTCAGCCACCTTGCTGCCCGACCTCACGGTTACACAGCGCGGGGCCATACTAGTACGGCGCCAACGATATGAAGACCTGAGGAAACCGATATCATTGTTCGCATAAGCAGCCATGTCGACTTCGACTAATGCTTTGATGGACCGCAAAGCGTGGGAAAATCGACGTATGATGAGGGTTGAGAAATGGATATGATATGAAGAGACGCAGAAGGAGACATGACAGATAGACAACGTCGAGAAGGAGAGCAATAGTGACAGTCTGCTAGCTTGAAGTTCGGCTCGAAAGTTGAACACATCGTTTGCGCGGTCTTCTCGGGGGCCATTGGTGTCTTATATGCAATATAGTCGAAATACGACGGACGAAAGAAGGGGGCTCCTAGCAGCGCAAGCCGTTAGTTCTCGTTTAGTCGGGATTATCAATAGACAACTCATATATCGGTTACGTGTTACGAGTCTGCATCGCAAGCATCTTACTGGTTCCTATACAGCGAGGGAAGCCAACTGTCAAAAGCTGAGGCGGAACTTGATGGATATCAACGTTGATAACAAAGTGATCACCGTTGAACGCGACACATGCAACACCAACACGATAGTTTGCGTACCTACTTCTGTTTATGATAGTGTTCCATTTCCAACGGGTGACGCTTCCAAAAATGCGATGGCTTGTTGAAGGGTGTGCGCTCATACCTCTTAGAGTGGCTCCGACGCAAGGTATCTGACGACGCAAAGGATCTAGGCATTATAGGCAAATCTAGAAATGATCCCGCTATCTCCGATATTTCATCAAAGGAGCTTCTAGCTCTTGAACGCCTCGCCTACATATACCTGTTGATGCTCTATGGCCTACGATATTCTGATCGCATTTCTTGTGCATCGTGTAGGTCGCACGAAGGCGTGGAAGATGTGCATGAAACTATGAGTGAGCCCTAAGAAGCAATATAGTATATGAAAAGGCTTCATCTAAGTACGGGGGAGTCAAGGTGCTGTTGTTGCGCGTATTCTCAGAGTAGAGTCTGAAGTTGGATGGGATGTCGTTGGAGCATCGGATCTCATTCGCTCAGCATCCTTGTCATTACTAACCATTCCTAGCCTAGCGCGATGATTGGATACGAGAAGGCTGAAGCGAACACCTGGGCGATGGCTGCCTGTTCAATAACTCTGACAGCAAATTATACAGTACAAGCTAAGGTCCGGCAATACTGAAGTCTTTCTTTTCAGATTCTGCAAGGCTTAAAAAGTTTCTTTTTTCCTCACGGATACCAAGACCGAATTGTGGTGGCAAGGCTTGTGTCTTGGCGGAGAATTGAGTCGTTCTTGGACCAATAACGAAAAGGCTTTCAGTAACGGTAAGAAGATGTGCTTGATCCCTCGATACACTCTTCTTCATTCTTCTCGGCTCTCGCTTCCTCCGGCCTAGTCTAGCGCAAACATCCGTTATTCGACATCCATTCAACGGGTTATCCTCTCGGTGGCGGCTCCCGCGTCTAAAACCCAGCGATATAGATCGACGTGCAATTCACGCAGGACCTCCGAATACACTTCACATAGCATTCTTTGCGACTTTAGCGCTCTCCAACTCAAACGACTACACGAATTCTAACCTTCATTCTATAGCCTTTCTTTTTTACCAATGATAAACCCCTAGATACTCCCAACATGGCACACGGTGACACGGAACAAGACACCAAACCCCGCCAGCCTCCGAAAAAAGCAATGGACAGACTCGTTGCGGTACCCAGAATTTCCTTCCAGAAACCTTCAGATGATCAACCCAAAACTGAACAGTCTGAGGTGCAGGTGAGTTATTTCTAGAACTGGCCGCCATCCACATATTCACGAAATATCTTGGAGGCCCTCTAGATAAGCTTTACTGACTTCGTATCCCTACCTCTTAGCCGACTGGAGAATCTACAGCCTCGGCAGAACAGCCTCGTCTTCACGGTGATCGGGAACCCTTCAAGCCGACTTCCGAGACTACGCCATATGACCACAATGTATATGCATCATCTTTCGTACCACAGGTACTTAGAGACATAAACATGGAGAATGGAATGGTGGTCAATCAAGTATCAAAATACCAAATCAACTACCAGGCGTATATCGGGAGCTTCGCGGGATCTAGTTTCTTGCCGCAAAGACCTTCGTTTTCGCCCCAGCAACGGTACAATTTATACGCAGCCAACGAAACGTCATACCTGGAGCAGATGGTTGAATCTTGGAAAGTCGAGATCGATGCCACAGCTATTGAGCAATCGTATGTATTTCCTGGGGAATGTGTTCCACCTATATCGAGGCTTCCAACTCTAAGACCACATGCATTGAGAGATTTACTGACACTGTTCTAATTTGTAGTCAGTATTCTCTATATAAAGTGCCGCTACACCGCCACTGTACCCAAGATCCTGTAGATCTATTCTCGCTGATTGTACCCGGACTGAGAGAGAACTCTCCGCTTGTGGAACTAGGAGATACCGTACAATTACGACCTTTAATGGTCCATGTAGCTGGTCATCACTTTGTTGACAATCGGTTTCTTATTCCTCATTACGAGAATTCTGGATACCACTATCGCTTTTGGTGTGTAATTCCTAGGTCTTGCATTGGCAACCCCCTATGTGAGCTTTGCTGACCAACCTTAGGACTGGGATTAGTTACAACGTTTCGGTATATGGTATTCACCGAGCCGCAGAGACTGTAAGTCAAACTGGGGAGAGGGGGGGAGTTCGATATCTCTCCAAAGAAGCACACTGGAGGTTTCTTGAGACATTTCTTAACTTCAATTCCTCCTTCATCTTAGCAAGATGCGAGCTAACTTGTACCTCCACCTTAGGTTTACTTGCAATCTGACGACTTACAACAGAGTCTGATTGGATACACGATGACTCCTCTGCTTGCTAATGTCATGTTTCCATTGAAAGGAAGGACTGTACAAACATTGCAGAAGTCATTGGCATTCACCGACTGTGCGCTTGTGAATGCAGAGACACATCTTTGGCGTGCACAAAACCCGGGTTTCAATGACATCAACAATATTTCATACACGATCGGACCAGGTGCTTTCAATGATGGCTCTTCTCGTAGTCAATCCATGCAGCCCCAAGAACCAATTGAAGCGCACACTGCCCAAACGCCAAACAGTTGGATACGGAGGATTTTGTTACCAAACCAAAGAGATGGAAGGCACCAGACAGAACTACGCACAATCCCACACAGAGGTCTGTTCGACGCCCAACTCAATTATGAGCAATCGCATGCTGTCAATTCGGTGTGCGAAAGTGACTATGGGGTGGTTCCATACCTCATTTCTGGTCCTCCGGGTACAGGAAAGACTAAAACGCTCGTCGAAATCGCCATGCAGCTTCTAAATACTCATTCCGTCGATCATCTCCTTATCTGTGCGCCATCAGATCAAGCGGCAGACACCTTAGCCCTGCGTCTCAAAAAGTATCTGAAGCCTACGGAGCTGCTAAGACTCAATGGGCCTTGGAGACCGGTGGCCGAAGTGAACGAGAAGCTGACAATGCATGGATACACGTACATGGAGGACGATATGTTCTATCTGCCACCATTCAAGCAGTTCATGGCATACAACGTCGTCGTTACGTCTTGCGGAGATGCATCCATCTTGATGGAAGCACGATTGACCAATATGGATCTGTGGACACTAGAGTACGAGATGACCACGACCTTCCGTCCTGAGCGCAAGGAATTTCCGGCTTTGCACTGGGGTGCCATCTTGGTGGACGAAGCAGCTCAAGCCACGGAACTAGATGTTCTATCTGCCATTAATGTCGGATGCCCACCCCAAAAGTACCCGAATGATATGGCCCAGCCGCGCTTCATAATGGCAGGAGACGAGAACCAACTCGGACCCCGGACCGCTTCCCGCTACCCTCCTTTCGTGCGATCGCTATTTGCCCGCTTGCTCGATCGACCGTTGTACAAAGAGCACCCGCTATCGCGCTCCAACATGAAGCCTTCTTCAGGACCTCCAGTGCTCAAGAAATCCATGCTGCCGATGCTGTTCCCGCCCTTTACAAACCTCATCCGCAACTATCGCTCGCATCCGGCCATTATAAGCGTCCCTAGCTCATTGTTTTACAACGACACACTCCTACCAGAGGCACCGATATCCAATACTTCTCTACAGAGATCTTCACTCTGGGAAGGCCGTCAGTGGCCCGTTCTGTTCGTTCCGAACAAAGGACGCGACGAGATTGAGCAAGATGGTGGAGGCTGGTACGTCCCGATTCATATCCATATTACTCAATTTCAGCAATGCGCTCACTCTTCACCACACAAGAACCACTACTGACTCACACTACTTCCAGGTACAACAAAGAAGAAGGCAAAAAAGCCTGCAGTCTCGCCCAAACCCTCGTTAGCGAGGGCGTGCAACAAGCCGACATCTGCATCATGGCACCCTTCGCCGCCCAAGTCAAGATCCTCCGCAACGCCATCCGTTCCAGCGCTTACGGCAGCGGTTCCGGACTATGGGACGTCAATATCGGACCGCTAGAAGCGTTCCAGGGTCTCGAGAAGCGCGTCGTGATCATCTGTATTACGCGGTCACGCTCCCGTTTCGTAGCCGACGACATCAAGCGCGGTCTCGGCATCCTACACTTCCCGCGCAAGATGAACGTAGCATTGACTCGAGCGAAGGAGGCCCTAATCGTTATTGGGAACCCGAGTGTTCTCAAGGAAGACACGCATTGGCTTCAGTGGATGAGCTTTTGTTCGCGGAATGGGCTCGTTGCCGAGGATGTGGGTATTGATGAGGTGGAGATACATGGGGGTGCGAAGATTGGGGTCTTGGAGAAGGCGTTGCTGGCCAGGGACGAGAAGAGTAATGTTTCGGGTGTTGTGGGTGGGAAGGTACTTGGAGGCGGGGCGGTGGTGTTGGAACAGGATTTTAGTGGGGAGTATGATGCTTGGGCTGAGGCGTTGCGGGAGGCTTTGGATGAGGAAGATGAAAGCGAAGAGCAAGACGGGGATGAGGAAGAGGAGGAAGAGGAAGGTGAAGGTGATCATGACGGACATGGTGTCGTTACATAGATGCGTAATCGTCGACATGACAAGGAGCTAGACATGTATCAAGGTCCGTTGAGGACAACCAGAGATCTGGCAATTGTCTGTACACTGAGTATAGTATCAATTTGCCGAAGATTTCATCCTCCCTGTACGTTAAACATTAAGTGCCAATACATGTGAACATGATTAGAGAAACACTCAAGCATGGGAGAATTTTGAGATTGCAGATGCAGAATGTTCCACTATATGACTGACTATATAGGGCCCTCGCCTCGAAATAGGGTCTCCATCGATGTTCAGCGCTTCCAAGTGGAATGCGCATACCAGAGGTATAAAACTTTCGCAGTTGAACCGTAACCATGCACCCAATAAGTGCCAATTCGGAGTTTGTACATGCCGCAATATATTGCTAGGCCCAGACCAAAGATATAAACTGGAAGAAAGATGGCTCTACTGTCCCAAGAATCCCCGCAGTGCGTCTTCTGCTGCACGCTCATCAAACTGTTGTCCGTTGGCTGCATTGGCAGTCTGCTGGCCACGGTGCTGCTCCTGTTGTTGATGGTGTGGTCGCTGAGCCTGGCCCGGAAGATGATTGCTAACACTGCCCGACGCAGCACCGGTGGGCCCATGATACGTATGGGGAACATCACCGCGCGGCGGACCTTGATATATCTGCTGAGGTGGTTGCCCGTAAGATAGACGAGTGCCATCAGCGCCCGGTTGACCATACGGGATGATTGGATGGTTCGTCGGACCACCCTGAGGTCCCATCAACCTCTCTCTAGCCTTCTTCTTTTCCTGGACTAGGTGGCCTTTGACACCGCGGAGGTACTTTTTGGCAGCATCAACAAGTTCTTTCTTTTCCGGCGAGCTCTTCAGCGCCTCAAGCATCTCACGGACCTGAGTTTCCGATTTTATGTGCGGGCATGTACGAGCGTGACCATAATGCGCTAAGCCGCACAGTCCGCAGTGCTCCACGCCGGCGGCTTTGAGTGAACAGGCTCCACGCGGGTGCTGCTTTTGGCAAGCCGGACAAGAGTGCAGTACGTGTTGCCCGTAAGATGGCTCAAGAGGCGGACGAACTGGTATGTTTGTGCGCTCGAAGGGTTTAACTGCAAGGCGACCAGTTTGTGGTTCTTTTTCTGTGAGGTTGCCAAATTGAGTCGTAGGTTGGCGAGATTTGCCGTAGGCCACCGGAAACTTGACAATGGAGCCACCAGTTTGACCAGTTAAGGGCTTTACCGGAGCATCCTTCGTAAGGGTAATGGTGGGGAATTTTGAAGAAGTGCTTGAAAGGGTGTTGGACGCACCTGCGCCGTTCTGCTTATACAGAGATTTGTGAGCCGTACTAGTGCTGCGCTGAGCATCGGTATCTTTGAGATTGCTTGCTTCGAGATGTGCTTCGCCGTTATCCACCTCTGCGGAGCTTTCTTCTCCTTCGGACTCAGAAGCTTGGAAATCGGTATCGTCCTCATCCGAGTCCTTCTTCTTCTTCCCCTTTTGCGGGCGCAGTTCGACCTGGGCTGGCGATATTGGGCCGACGCTTCCGGTGTCATCGGCTTCGGCAGTATTCTTGTCTTCGGTAGCATAGTCGACAGTCTAAAGCATTCATTAGCATCAGCTGACAGATTGAACTTCAGCATACTCACCATCCTAGCTCGTTTTCCTCTACCCAGCGCGTTAGCACGCCGAAGTTGCTCTGCTGCCGCAGCTGCTTTTCGTTCCTTGAGTATCTTGTCCCAGACTCCACTGTCAGGTGCAACCTCTTCTTCAACCGCAGTATCCAGGACGTCCTTGAGCGCGCCTTGGTCGTTTGCCCAAACACGCGCGAAACTGAACTGCGATTCAGCCGAGTCATCGTTGCTTGTCTTGGTGTTTTCAATCTGACTGCGATCAAGTAACTTTTCAATCGAGGCATCATCGTAACGAATGTCTTGATCTGTGTTGTCGTCTTTGAAAAGCTCAGCAGCGCCGAACTTGAGAATTGATTCTATATCCTTGTCTTCAATGTCATCTTCTCCGAGTTGTTCGACGACGACGTGATCAAGAGCCATCTTCTTCCGGCCCATTTGAACAATCTTCTCTTCGACGCTGGTGCGTGTCATTAGCTGGAAGCAAAGCACCTTCTTCTTCTGACCAATACGATGCGCTCTCGATATAGCCTGTATATCTTGATGGGGATTGAAATCAGGATCAAGGATGATGACGGTATCGGCAGTAGCCAAGTTGATACCGACACCACCGGCACGTGTCGATAGAAGGAAAGCGAATAGTGAAGAGTCGGGTGCGTTGAACTGATCGATTCGCTTCTGTTTTTCAAGCGAGCCCATGGTGCCGTCGAGTCGTTGATACGCCATTTGCATGCCATCCATGAAGTCTTCGATGATACTCAGCATGTCCAAAAATTGACTGAAGATTAGGACTCGGTGGCCACGCTCTTGTAGTTTCGGTAATAGAAGTTCGAGTAAGTGGAGCTTAGCGGAAGCTTCCACGAGATTACGATGTGATGCAGCTTGTATGTCGGTGCGCTCTTCGATCTCTCGGCTGTACACAAATGGGTGACACAGGCATTTCCGTAACTGCATGAGGATATTGCGAAAATTGGCGCGTTCCTGTTGCTTGGCACTCCCAGACGTAAAGAGGGCTTTCAGCAATTCAGGATTCTTGGCTAGTATTGATTTGTACACGTTCTTCTGTAGGTGGCTCATCGATATAGGCACGATAATTTGACCCAAGGGCGGAAGGAAGGTCAGCACTTGCGCTTTAGTACGTCGCAGAATGAATGGCCGAATTTGGTCGTGGAGTTCGCGAACAGTTTCGGGTGTCATCTCGGCGTACTTCTCTTCGAGGTCCGCGGCGACGATAGTCTCGTCCAGAAATTGAAGAAGGTTGAATAGCTCTCTGGCGTTGTTCTGAAGAGGAGTTCCGGTCATAAGCAGCCGGAAAGGTGCCTTGACAGAGTTCAAAGCTCCGTAGAGCTGACTCTTATCGTTCTTCAACCGTTGTCCCTCATCCACGATAAGACCAGCCCAACTTATGCCACGGAAAATGCGACGGCAGCTATCATCGGTGGCGGCGTCGTAGGATGTGACCACAATGTGGGCTCGAAGCTCCTTTGAGCCTTCTGGGAACATTTCATACTTGGATGCCATGTCTCGTGCTGCGGCCGAGCCGAAGAAGGTAACCACGCGCAGTGATGGAACCCATTGCTTGATCTCTCGGCGCCAATTTGCGCATGTGGAGTTGGGCACGACTACGAGGAAAGGAAAACAATTGTGTTCCTCTATTAGCGTGGCCATGAAAGCAATGACTTGGATTGTCTTTCCGAGACCCATTTCGTCTGCGAGAATACCGTTGTTCTGGCTGTACCATTGATAGTACAGCCAATTGAGACCTTCCAGCTGATATTTCATCAACTCTCCTCCACTGAGATTGTCTGGCTGTTTCTCCTTTTCGAGCTTGGCGAATGGAGAGCTACGGACTTTCTCAAGTCGACCTCGCAGAGGAGCTTGCTTGGGATAGCGAACATAACGACCGGAAACCCAGTCGTTATAGGCTGTGACAAAATCCAACCATCTGTCGCCATCCTCGGGCGTGGGTACTTTTTCCCAAACAGCGTCCTCATAGCCAAGTCCTTTATACTTGATCAAGGCTTTGTCGACCTCCTTGATACGGGCCTTCAGAATCTCTTCACTACGGACGTCAACATAGCTGGTATATTTGATGTCTAGTACAATATCGATGCGTAGGAACTCTTCGGGTATCGCGTCTTCAGTTCGCATCTTGGGTCCGTCTTCGCGCTTGAAGAAAGCCTTTCGCGTTGCCGGAGCAGCAACTCCCCAGGTCCAGGCTCCGGAGAACCAAGTAGCTCGGAAGTACGACTGTCCTTCCCATTTGATCAGATATTGCTTCTCATCTTCGTTTACGCTATCGCATGAGGTTCCCGGAACATAAGTTTCCAAATCTGAAGGACGCCATGCAACGATGCCGGAAACTTTAAGCTTAGCAGTTTCTTCGCACTCTTTGCAGAGCCATCGTTTGGAGTATTCGCCTAATCGCTCGTCTGCAATCTCATCCTCGTCCCGCGCTATGTCCATGGCGTATTGTGAAAGGGGCGGTAGATGGTGGTAATGATAGGCGCGGGAACACGTTGTGCACCTGAAAAGTACGTTGTGTGAATTGTTGACGAGATGCGAGGGAACATCGACGATTGGATCCTGGCCGCCATTTTCATCTCGATCTTTCTGCTCCTGTACTGTACCCTTGCGATGCCTGAAAGGTTTGCACGCCGGACCAGAGTGGCGGCAATCTTGGCATATGGACAGATCTGGAGCTGTGGATTCTTTCTTTTTGTATACGTTGATGCACCTGCGACACTGAAGAACGTAGTTGTTGTCGTCGACCTTCGTCACCAGATGTTCTCGACTGGAACGATTCCCAAGACAGTTCTTGTGATAAGATAGAGAGCAGCCTTGGCAGTATATGAGTGGCGCCAGACTGGGACCATCGTAGCACACCTCGCAACCTTCTACATGGCGCGCTCTGAACAAATTGCTGCGGGGGAGCGTCTCGAAGATTTCCTTGCCGTAGACTATCTTCAGTGCTGTTTGCTTCGGTTCAGAGTCGGATCGATAAATATCGTTCTCTCTAGCCTCTTCCATGTTGTTGGTGGCGCGGGTTGACCGCTCGGACTGCCTGACACCGGTACGGAGTACCTTCTCTGGCTTTGTAGATGGTCGTCCTGGTCGTCGTGGGCGACCGCGCTTCCGTGGTCCCATGACATCTGATTGAAGAATGTCCATGTCGCTGGAGTCCTCATCTTCGTCGTCGTCGTCATCGTCATCATCGTCATAAGCCTGAGCAGTTTTCTGATTCCTCCCGGATCGTCGGGTAGGTTCTTGAGACACTTTACGCCTGCGTTGCCGCTTCCTGCTGCCACGTTCGCTCTCAGAAGAGTCGTCGATGGTATCGCTACGCCGTGACCGTGTTGCCGACCTGCTGTTGAAGCCCCGCTTTCGCAGTGTACCGAGCCGTCCCCGTGTGGGCTTCTGCGACGCTATTTCGTCATCCGAGGATGATGTGAGATCCAGACCCTCCACGCCGACAAAACCATCATGCTTGGCCGCCTTGGAGGCCCTGCCGCGCAACCTCATTTCTGGTTGTTCTGGGGAAGACGATGAACTGGCAACGCCGTCGTCGTAGTGCTGGAAGTTTTGGAAGGCGTTGGGGCCGTTGTCGAGAGCTAACAGTTCTTCGAAGGAGACCTATCCACGTATTAGATTATCACCTTCGCTTTGACCTTCACATTCGTTTGCGCCTCCAAAAAGAGATTGCAGGCGTCTCGCGCCTTTACCGTAGCCCAAGGACATACACCATATGTTTGAGTAGTGAGGGAACTAGGGCGGTTGCTTACCTGCTTTGTGTGTCCGCCGGCAAGTCTAACCTCATATATGAGATCTTTGCCCTTGGAAATCTCGCGTATGATCTTCTCGGCCGTCACCACGGGTGCGTAGTAGGTATACTCGTGTCGATTGCGCACCGGAGAAGGTCGTACGGCCACCGCCTTCCGTTTCACAGCTGGTGCGGGCCTTTTGGCTACCAAGTCATCCTCCCCCGAGCTCTGATCCGATATAAAATTGCCCGGCGAAAACGACGTTCGTTCACGGGTGCGAGGTGTTGGTTTGCCGCGGCCGTCCTTTTTGAAAGCCGCCATGAGGTCGGCGCCGTCATCGTCGCTACTCATTCCCGTGGTCTTCGTGTATAGCTCGGGCTCCGAAATAAAAGACGTTGAATGAGTCCGGTAGACTCCCCCGCACTGTGAGTCTTCACAATGCTCGATGCGACGGTGTCCACCAAGGTGCGGCGGGGGGGAAGTTGTATTCTAAGGGCGTACTAGCGAATTAATTCAATTGCGTTTCTTATTGCCGGTCGCGAGTGACGTAAGTGATGTACAGAGTCCAAGGTGCCAATATCAAAGCGACCACACTACCGCGTCGAGGACATGGAGATGCAGATGTGCACTCAAAGTCGCGTCGCGTTGGACGTCGTGCCAAGACGCTAGATTAGCCCATGAAAGACGCGATGGGTCCACTTTATTTTTGGCTCTAGGGCGAAGATTCAATTGCGACCCCACGACGTCAACACTTCCACGTCGCTCACGTTCTGTCATGGTCTACTCACCCCTTTTGGGCCCTACGACTGTACGGATCCAGCAAACTATCCTCCCGCGAAGGTTTTGCCGCTACAAGTCTCTCACTGCCGCCATCGAGCGAGCCAAGCAGAGCTACACGGCAGCACCTAGGACTGACAGGTACTCGCCTCGAGAGACTCCATTTCGTCACGAAACTTTTCCTAGAGATCGGAAAGGAACATGGCCGCAAGAAACGGATTCTGGAGATCGGTTCCGAGGGCTGAAAAATAGAGGGCCGTTTCAAGAGCGGGATAATAGGGAATCATCTGGAGATCCGTTTCGAGAGCCGGACAATAAAAGGCCAACCCGACCACGGTATAATTTTGAATCACCTGGACATCCGTTTCTAGCGATTGGCGCTATAGAGCCACTTCCAAAGCGCGGCGATAGAAGGTCATTTGAAGGGCTAGACCGCAAGAGGTCATTTGAAGGGACAGATCGTAAAAGCTCATCTGGTGCTCTATTTTCCGAGCGAGGAGAACGTGAGGGTAAACCACCACGCAACGATAGATCAGACAGAGGATCGTACATGTGGGATAGAAAATTACCGACAATTCCTGGTGAAGATTACGGTTCAACACTTGTGGTAAATCCAGAGAGAGGTTTTAGGGACGGTGGAAGAGGCCCACCAGGGAGAGATGATAGGGATAGTGCAAGAGGTCCAGCAGGGAGAGATTTTAGAGACGGTGGAAGAGGCCCACC